>CAUJNA010003460.1:0-10000 GCA_963377175.1 Effrenium voratum | reverse complement strand
CAGCCGGGCCTCTTCCAAGCTCAGCGTCACCAGCGGCAACTGCAGGGCCACCCACAAAAGACCGACTCAACAGGCTAAACGAGATTGGCGTGGCCCAGATGTTGCTGAATTCAAGTAGGAAGGAACCTAATTTGAAGCCCTCACCACACAAACACAAATTGCTCATGAGCAGGCCGACATGCGGACATGGATACATGTCCATGGACGCATGCAGCAGACACAATGAGACCCCAAGAATGTCATCGAGGAATCTCATCAATGCAGCCCAGGCAGCACCGCCTCCAAAACACAATCCGTCTTATGTGTCAGAAATGGTGCAAGATCTCAACTTGAATTGGTGCGATTTCTGCCAATGGCGGAAAGTTGCCCGCTACTCTCCTGCAGCCGGTGTGTGTGCGTGTGTGTGTGTGTGTGTGTGTGTTAAGTGCGGGTGGGGCATTCATGAAGCTAGTCTTCCGGCTGCGGGAAGTCATGAGGAGGCTGCTGTGCAGCTGGCCTGTTCAATTACTGGGGCGGTTGTAGATTCAAGCAAGGGCCGTCACCTCCTTGCAACTATTTGGTATTCTCTGCTCTGGATTCGCGTTGAATGAATCACGGCCAGAATGGAACCTCTGGCGGAATGCTCAGAATCCGTTCAGGCCATGGAAAGCGCGAGTGGTTGCTTGCCCTATTACTACTGCTACTGCCTTCGCGAAATGGGGAATCACACGAACATTTGCCGGCCCCCAGGTCGGCATGCTGGATTCCAAATAGAGCAAGTCTTGACCGCAGCGCACCTGCATTGACGCTGAGGACGGCCCCGACGCAGCCAAAGCCCGAAGGCACTTGATGTAGCTGATGTCGTCCCCGTCCTCGGGATTTCCCATCCATCCCGCTACATCAAGTCGTTCCTTGGAGAACCTCCCGCCGCCTCTGGGAAATTTCAATTGGCTTGCAGCCCCGGAGCCTGGGGAAAGCGTTTCATGGCCCCTGAACCGCAAACAGCTTTTGCCGCGCCGAAGGGAAAGCAAAAAGGGCCTCACCGTGCCCACCACCCCGCTTTACAAGCTCCTCACGAGTCTTCCAGTTCTGATCTTGCATCCAACGATGCGAGTCGAATATCACCCTGGCCCCGCCCTGGGGGAGCTTCAGATCAAGCAAGAAACAAACGAAATGTGGCTTGTCTTGCACTGTCATCTCTGTCATTGGGCTTTTGAAATACCTTCCGAAAGAAAATCCTGCTATGGCCTCCCTCACAGCCTGAGGATACACTGCGGCCAGTAGCCGTATCTGATTAGCTGGTCAGCTGGTTCTAGCCATTTGGAAACCCAATGCGCGAAACATCTCTGGTTGATGACAAGAGGCGAATCTTGCAGCCCCCCATCAGCCCACCATCAAATCACATGGCCCAACTATGGCTCAAGGCAATGTCCTCCTCGCTGCGCATGACAAAGAAGCAGGTGTCACTCTCGCGGCAAGACTGCGCGTTGGGGCCTACCTTGCACAGCCAAAGCTACTGGCTGGCCACCCAGTCGTAAGGACGAACCGAAGCATCCAAGCGTTAAGCAGTCGAGCTGTTGAGTGCGGTCTTCAATGTACGGCCGAACAAAGCTGACGGAAGCTCAGGCCAACCAAGCCAATCATCCATTCAATCCATTCCCTTTTGGTTTCCTTTGGGTGGAGCCTAAAAGTTCATATAAGCACAGGGTACGACAAAGGAGCTGGCGAGGCTGGGGGAAGCGAAGCCAGGGCAGAGTGCGATGGGAGGCCCAAAACACAGGTCAGTTGTTGTCGACTTATCTGGGGAACAAGGCAACTTCTATATTGGCTCCCTTTCCCAGTGGAGTACACGGACAATTCGCCTTTCCATGTCGCTTTCTCCAACCCGACGATCCCCCCTGAAAAAGGATTGGAACTCTTTTAAGGGTTGGTGTCCAACTTTGTGTGGCCGCAAACCCAAACAAAGGGGAAAAATATGAGGGCCCGTCTAATTTCCACTGGCTACCGGGATATGTACGCTTAGAGCCTTGGTAGCTATGTAGGGGGTTGTCAAAACTAGATCCCTTTTTGGTAGCCCCTTTAAAATGCGGCACAAGGCGGCACCAGGCCAGCAGGGCCCATAATTCAGACCTCCCTGCAAACAACTCCTGAGGGTGGTTTAGGTGAAACCAGTAGAATTTGCCCTTTTGGCGGCTTTAAACATCACCTTATGGACGGTTTGAAGTGAGTGTCCTTTTGGTGGTGAGATTTAAACAGGAAAGGAGAAAGGGACCCGTTCGTTTTCCAAGCCCACGGCCTGCTTCATGACTACCTGCCTCTTGGCTTCGGGGTCCAACAGAAGGTTGAGGCTTGAACAAACAGGGCCCGCATGCCTGGATAAACTGCAGGCCCTTCAGCTTCCTCTCGGCCTCCGGGTGGTAAGCGAAGACGTGGCGCATGAGGCGTTCTGGGCCCGCCTCGGGGCGTCCCCCAGGACTTTGGCAAGAAGAGCCCATGAGCCCACAGGCTACTACGCAACACACAAAACAAATGTACTAATAGCTGTCATTGCTGGGAAACAAGCCCTGTTTCTGTCCAACAAACAAATATGATGGCATACATCCCCCGAGGGAATACGCGCAGTGATTCTAAGCGCACCCGTTTTTCCAACGGGAGAACCCGCTGCAGGCTTTGAAGTTTGAAGCCTACAAGGAACTTGAATCGTCAACTTAAATACCAAGCCCGGCTGGCTCCAGCATCGCTCCCACCCCGCGCTTTGATGATTTGAGGAAAATGATAGCGTTCATCACACTTGGGGATTTTCATGGCAGGGCTGATTTGCAGCATCTCTGATAGAACGGCGTTTGGCATGAAGCTTGCAAAAATAAATGGCATGGCTGCGGACCAAACCGGGATTCAAAAACAGCGCGCCCGGCGCGTTCGTCTCGGCTGCGGGATGCGGGCCAACCTCCCCACACCTTGCGGGCGCACCCCGCCTTCAGTCGCACGAAACGGCCCAACTCGCTGTGCCCGGTGCGGATGTTGATCACTTCCTGCAGCAAGGCCTTGCGCATAAGGAACATGGAGAGAAAATGTGACTGTCTGCGCGCGTGTGCGCGTGAAAGCCGTGAAATACTGCTCAAGGCGGTTGCGCAACAGAAGCAACATGACACCAACCATGCGGAGGAGTCCCAGTCTTGACATATTCTTTAAACGGTGCGGAACCCTGCAAACGGGTGGTGCGCCTTCTTGGCCAGGAATTCTTCCCAGCCAATCCGAAACCTGAGGGGATCCTGGAAGGCCATGCCGTTCTGGAGACTTCCAGCAACTGGACTGAGGGAAATCCCAGAAGTTCCACCCACTTTAGCCAACGACAAACGCGAGTGGGGAGAAAAGTAGAAAGCAATGATGGCGAGAAGAGCGGGAAGAAGAGATGCGCGTTGCAAGAAAAGAAACAGGCGGAGTTGTTGCAAGAATGCATATCAGAGCATTTGTCATCTGACCTTCACACCATATTGTTCCACCCAGCCAAACAAACTGGTCTGAAGGGACCAGTTTGAAACCACCGCCCAGCGCCTGCACCGAGCCGAAGCGCCGGCCCCCCACTTCCACCGGCCCACTGCCCGCGAAAGCCGCGTGGTCGGTGCCCGACAGCTTGGTGGGCGCCGGGACGGCCAAATGCACCACGCACCTTACCGTCCACACCACACGCTTGCAACTTACATTTGCCCAAAAGCCTTGAGAAGTCTTGAGCTATGGTTGGTGAAAGGTAGGGGTGCCTCGCGCACCGCAAAACACCGCAAAGCACCGCAAAGCACCGCAAAGCACCGCAAAGCACCGCAACGGAAGAAGACTTTGGAAGGTGAGAGACGCTAGACCCGGGTGCGCTTGATTTCGACGGCCCTCATATAGGTTTTGAGCCCGGGGGGGAGCCAACAAATGTCTCGCCCTTGCAAAAAAAAAAAAACACGATGCGCTGCGTTGAACACGAGTTTCTTCAGACAACCTGGGCGCTTGGCTGCGGAGGGTTACCTCAAAGGACGCAACAGGTAGACTCATCTTGCTTCCCATCTTAAACATCTTTCCAAAGGCATTCCCGGTTGTGACACACTCAGGTTTTGCACTGCTGCGCAGTTGGCAGGAATTACTGCGTATGCCCTGCAAGGGCTGATCGACCGATGAAGCGGTTCTGATGCAACTACCACCTCCCAAAGAGTGAATGTCAGGGGCCCAACCTGGGATTCCAACCCAAACACAAACAAAAACCAAAAACAAGCCGGATCTGTCAGGCAATGTCAAGCCAAAGGTGCAGACATTCAGCCTTCACCTGTTTGGCACGGCTGTAAAGAAAATCAGGCCCTCTCGCCTCAAAACCGAGCCACGAGCCGCGAAGTTCGAAGTAGAGCTCGCCAGTGCCCAGCACGCCACGGGCGAAGGTTCGGATCTCGCCTGGACATTGAGTGGGGGTTGCCAAAAGCTGCGGTTCTCCCTTTGGCGCCCCTTTAAACCAGCCTAAAACGGGTACCATCAAAAAACGCTAGCCCAAGTTCAGCTTGTCCATCCCGCCATTTCGTCACCATTGTGCCCAGTTGGCCTGGGCTGAGTCTCTCCTGCGGGAGGCGCGGCTCCACAGCAGGCGGAAACGCGCGACAGCGCGAACCTCGGAAAAGTACCATAGGCCAACCCGGGATCCAAGTGCGAGCAAAGAGCTTTGAATCAGCCAAACAGCCAAGCATTAATCAAGAAGGCAGCCAACCAATCAACCAACAAACCAGCCAGCCAGCCAACCAGCCCGCCAGCCAGCCACCAACCAACCAGCAACCAGCCAACCAACCAGTCAGCCAGCCAACCAACTAACCAACCAACCAGCCAGCCAGCCAACCATCCAGTCGGCCAGCCAACCGACCAACCTGCCCGTGTTCCCACTTCTGTCTCACGATGACCCCAGCGCAACTTGAAGCTTCCAACCACCGCCTGAACTGCAACCACGGCACCTTGAGTATTTCCAGGGCCGCCTTTGTATCCCTTGTCTCCTTTTCCGCCTTTGTATCCTTTGTCTCCTTTCTCTCCTTTTCCACCTTTGTCTCCGCCCCATTCTTCACCTTTGGCTCTGCCGTACCCCTTCTCACCTTTGTCTCCCTTGCCTCCTTTGCCGCCCTTGTCGCCTCTGCCTCCCATGGCTCAGCCCCTGCCCTTGGCCAACTCCGCGCCGCACGCCGAGTTGGGCCAACGGCTCGGCGGCTTGCCCCAGACCTTCGGTCGCCCGGGACTCGAGCCCAAAGGACTGGAGGTCATTTCCTGATCCAAGGGCTCACACGGAGCTGCGTTCCAAACCGTTCAGGGAGCTCCTTATCATAGACATGCCGTTTCATTCCAAGTCCTTCCTCTTGCTTCATGCCGAACCATTCCTGGAAGAGAAAGGGAGCGGTGGCTGCCTCACACTTTTCACAGGCACTGGTGTGTAGCTGGGTGGCTGGAACATGGCGGCTCCAATGGGCTTCTGGGGTTGCTAGTTGTTTACATTACGAGCCCCGAAATTGCAATCCATCCCCTGGGGTGGCTCCGTTCACACGCCTTGCAGAATTCAGAAACCGAAACATTGTAACAGCAAGACCAATATGTTTGACTCGGGAAAGGCTGAATTTGTCGCCGCTGTTACCTAAAGCAAGGAGCCACGCTGCTGTGTTTTGTGCATCCCTTTTGGTTTGCTAGTGTGGTTGGCTGGCTGGCTGGCTGGCTGGCTGGCTGGCTGGCTGGCTGGCTGGCTGGCTGGCTGGCTGGCTGGCTGGCTGGCTGGCTGGCTGGCTGGATGGCTGGCTGGCTGGCTGGCTGGCTGGCTGGCTGGCTGGCTGGCTGGCTGGCTGGCTGGCTGGCTGGCTGGCTGGCTGGCTGGCTGGTTGGCTGGCTGGTTGGTTGGTTGGTTGGTACATTTCTGCGTTGATGGTTGGAGAACTCTGTCATTTGCTCCTGGCTTTCGCCTCAGCACTATTGACGGACATCTAAATGCAAATCCGATCACTATGTGTCCCAAGTTAATCAACATACTTTGAATGAACTATTGCAAAGCGTTCAGAGGATGCTCCTCCTGTGAACAACCCCATCTGCATTTCAAGAACTCCATCCCTGCCCTCATGCCAGCGCGAAAAAAATGCTCCTAATCCGGCATTGTATTTGAGGATTTCAGCACTGCACGAAGGCCCAGCACCTCCTACCGGCATGCCAACTCCCGACCTCGGCCAACGGCATTCGTTTTGCAACGGCACGCGCTCGCGTGGACGGGCTTCCAGGGGGTCTTCCCCAGCCCCGCGCCCCCTCCGGGACCAGCTTTGCTGGCCCGCCGGCCCCCGCAACCTGGCGCACTTTGGCGCCTTTCTTGCCAGGCAACCTTGGCCAGCCAAAGGCTACAAACTGCAAACCCCGGAGAACTTGCGCAACACTGATCTTCTTCTGTTTGGTGATGACGTTCGGGCTCATGATTGTTGATTGTGTCGCAACGATTTGTCAGTGCCAATGCTGGCGTTGACAATGAGGTGAAGCTTGATTGATTGAAAGCTTTGTGGCGATGAGGGTCTTGGTGCCGCTGTTTTTGCTGGTGATGGCGCCTCAAGGTTGGCAAGCAAATTGTGGGGCTTGTTTGGGCTTAGTGCTGGCAAACCGATCATGAAGTTGTCAAGGTTGCCGGGTGAGCTTGGTATGCTCGTTCTGTTGTTGGTAGCGGCAGCGTGGATAGTTCTCATTTGGTAGGTAATGCTGGCAAGGGCGCTGATCTGGGGTGAAGTTTGCGGTGCTGTTGGCATCATCATCATCATCATCATCATCATCATCATCATCATCATCATCATCATCATCATCATCATCATCATCATCATCATCATCATCATCATCCTCATCCTCATCCTCATCCTCATCGTCATCGTCATCGTCATCGTCATCGTCATCGTCATCGTCATCGTCATCGTCATCGTCATCGTCATCGTCATCGTCATCGTCATCGTCATCGTCATAATCATCATTCAGACATTCTCCCGTTACCGATGTCAGTGGCATGGCATTATTGTTGGCACAGCATTGCTGTTAATGCGGCGGTGACGCGCGGGGCGTCAATGCTGCCCACGTGGATTGAGTGTGATGTGACCTTGCTGATGGCAAGCAGGGAAAACCTGAAAACGACCACCCATTCCCATGACTGTCACAAGAAGTAGCCGCGTGATGAAGTAGAGCCACTAGTTGCGACAAGAAGCTACATTTGTCGCGGACCTGCAATCATCTAGAAGCACATGCCATAGAAATTGCGAACAACAAGCTTCAAAATGCACACTCTGCACGCCCCAAAGCTCACTACAAATGAAGCAAAGCAGTGAACCAGTCCCTACTTGCAGCTGTCTGATGTGCTGCAACTGCAGCTGGACAACACCCTATTCGTGCACCATCAGCTACAGCTGTGACACCTACAGGCAGCGCCGACAAGTCGCATCCCCTTGACAAGCTTTGTCCCACACCCGGCGCGATTTTGGGGCCAACAAGCAGGGTTGGGCCAACCCTTAGTATATATAATAGTGTTTCAGAAGCCTTCTTTGGGCTCGTATAATCAATTTGACCCAAGCCTACCCAAATTCTGCAAGCCAAGCCACTCAGATTGTCGCTGGCTCAAAGCCTGGGCTCTGCCACAAAGCAAAGAAACCAATCAAGGCCGCAAGAAGGCAAGGCATTCATGCACGCATGCAAGCAAGCAAGCACGCAAGAAGGCATGCAGGCAAGAATGCAAGCAAGCATGCATACAAGCTAGCAAGACTAGCAAGTAAGCAGGCAGGCAGGCATGCAAAAGCAAGCAGGCAGGCAAGCAAGAAAGCAAGCAAGCACGCAGGCATGCAAGCCAGCAAGCATTCCTGCAAGCAAGCAAACATGCAAGCAAAGACGCAAATAAAGATGCAAGTGGGCAAGCAAGCAGGCAAGCAAGCACCCGGGCAGGAGGCATGCAAGCAAGAAGGCAAGCATACAAACAAGCAAGCAATCATGCAGGCAGGCAAGCAAACACGCCAGCCCATCGCTCACCCGCCCTGATGCCTGCAGTGGCTGCAGGGCGCGCCGTCAGTGCTGCCAGGAAGTGCCTGGGACCCATGCCCCTCCCTTCCCAGCTGGCAAAGGAGCATGGCCCCAGGAACCACACGCCGTCCCCTCTGCAAGATTCACCCAACCGACCAACCATACAGCTATCGGAAAGGACCCAGCTGTGAGGATAGAACAAGAAACCAAAGCTGGTGCTCAATCTAGGTGCACGCGGGCAAGTCTCCTGCCCGGAACGTGGATGGTGGGATGTATCATGCAAAATCCCTGGCGGTCATCCAGAGGGTACAGCTCTGCCCATGCGCGTGTGTGTTTACATGTCTGTGTGAGACAGCCAAGCCTCCAAACCTGTGACACGAGGCTTGACCTGGTGTTGACCCTAGTAGAAAAAGGGAAGCCTTCTTGGGCTCCATGTTTGCTTGTGGGGAATCCCAAACAGCAGAGAAAAGAAGGTGTCGTCGTCGCTGTCGCTGTCGCTGAACATCTGAGGACACTTGGGGACCCGGCCGCTCCAGCTCTGCGTGCTCCCGAGCTTCAAAGTGCCACCTCATGGCACATGGACCCGAGACTGAACTTTCAACCAACGCTCAGCTCGCCAAGTTGCTACTCAAACAGCAAGCCGAACCAAAACTTTTCAGGGGACCTTCACCATGGATGAGCTTGCAACCCAGGTGACCTTGTTCTAAGCTGTGCAAATGATCCTGCAGGATTGGGCTTCTTTCGAGCAACGTGACTGCCTGGAGGAAGAAAGTGGGTGACAAGGCAGGACAACATACTGGGTGCACCCCTGCGGAAATGTCAAAGTATGAACCATTTTTTGGACCTCACTAGAAGCACTCTGGGATTCTCGAGATGGGAGCAGCTTCGCATTCTGAGTGCGGCACACAAATTCGGAAATGCTGAACATCTCATCGCCTTAGCTTGCCAAATCCCCCAAACGAGTCCCCCAAACAGCCAAAAACCTGGGTTGTTCAAAGGGGGGTGGTCGGTTGCGAAGGATCAAATCCCAATATGGGGGCTGATAGCGACTAAAAAAGGGGCTCCTAGGATTCCTTTTTGGGTCCCTGACAAAAATAGGAATCCTGGTCCGCAGCCCGTAGTGGGACACTTCAAGGGAAACCACTACCAGCAAAAGTAGCATAAGGTAATCGATACTTCTGCGGCACCCTGCAGCTTGGCCTAACCAGCGGGTTTTCTTGGTTTGTGCTCAACTGGAAATGTCACCTGAACCAGGCTTAACAAAATCGAACCCCGAAACGAATGCCAGGAAGCAAACAAGAACAGCATACCAGCGTATCAAATCAATGTGTCAACGCGCGCAAGTGCCAACTAATAAACCAACCATGCCAGGCCGTCCAACGGTATTAAATGTAAGTCCGGGGATTGAACACAACAGCCAACCACCGAAAGAAGTGCCTGAGCAGACCTGGAAAGCTCTAGGATACATGAGCCCCGAACACCATCTTGCATTTCCTGCATAGGCATGAATGTTTCTTGCACGCATCCCAGGAAAGGAATCGGCAATGAACCACTGGCAAAAAAAAACACCTTTCGAGGTGGGTGTCCGTATTGATAATGGTTTCAGACAGCCTTGCCTCTCTTTGCCTGAGCATCCCCCAAATGCCGGATGTCCAGTTGCCTCACCATTGGAATTCAACCAAAATAAGACTTGGCTCTCCTAAACGCTCTTGAACCACCCACACCCCAACTCACCGCGTTGTCACCCAACGGCAGACTTGACCTCCGCATGGCCCCGACAAACTTCGCAGCGCCCTTGACCACCCCTGGTATCCAAACCGGAGTGCCCGGCTCGCCAAGTCCTGCACAAGAATACCCTCCTGCAAGGCGGCATGTGACGCGGGCCACGAAATCATGCGCTCTGCATTTCTTGCAAGGAACACGTTTGTGTGGTACTGTAACCGGGGCGATGCCCTGTTTGGTATTGATATAACTGCGTGGCTCCGGTCTGTTGGCTGCT
>CAUJNA010003459.1:500528-593302 GCA_963377175.1 Effrenium voratum | reverse complement strand
GTTCCTTGCTATACGTGCTATATGTGCTATATGGCTCTTACAAGGCAAGCCACTGAACATCCACTCTCCCCCGGGTTCCTTGCTATACGTGCTATATGTGCTATATGGGTCTTACAAGGCAAGCCACTGAACATCCACTCTCCCCGGGTTCCTTGCTATACGTGCTATATGTGCTATATGGCCCTATATAGCACATATAGTACAGATTTCGCGCGTACAGAGTATATAGCACATATAGTACATATAGCAAGGAGCTGGGGAGAGAGTGGAGGTTCAGCGGCTTGGCGTGTAAGACCCATATAGCACATATAGCACATATAGCATGGACGCGGGGGAGAGTGGGGGTTCAGCGGCTTGGCGTGTAAGACCCATATAGCACATATAGCACATATAGCATGGACCCGGGGGAGTGTGGGGGTTCAGCGGCTTGGCGCGGCTTCAATGCGGGGCAGGCCGCCGGACGGAGTTGCCAAAAGAAAATCCTGTTCATTTTTCCGACATGTAATTCCGAAACATGTTGAAATTAAGCGCGTTATATAGCGGACTTGGCGCGGCATTGAAATGTGAACACGATTGGCAATTGTGTTGGCATTGTGTTGAAGGAAATTTAAAGGGGTATAGCAAGGAAATCTGGGGGGAATGAATTTTCAATTGCCAGTGTTTTCCAAAAGGGAATTCCCTGCATTTCCCAATCCAGCGGGATTAGGAAGGGGACTTTTCAGCAGTTCTCAGGCGAACCTCTCTCTGTAGAGGGGCGTTTTCCAAAGGGCTTATTTTGTACCTGAGAGGCTTTCTGACACTCGTCCGTCCAGCATTTGACCTCGTCCTGCGAAGGATTCGACGTCTAAAACGCTGCGTGCAGGCGTGAGGCTGCAAAATAGAGACCCCTAGATATGCGCTGCAATTTGGCTCCAGGTTGCATTTCAAGCGATGTCAAGCGTTGCCAAAGGAAACCCCTTTTCCCTTTTTTTTGGGGACCCCTTTTTTTTGGACCCCTTTTTTTGATTTTTTTTGTTTTTCCTTAGCCCTGCAAAGCTTGGCTCGCTTGAAATGCAACCTGGAGCCAAATTGCAAGCATATCTAGGGGTCTCTATTTTGCAGCCACACGCCTGCACGCAGCGTTTTTAGACTTCGAATCCTTCGCAGGACGAGGTCAAATGCTGGACGGACGAGTGTCAGAAGCCTCTCAGGTACAATATAAGCCATTTGGAAAACGCCCTCTACAGAGAGAGAAGGCTGTCCTGGAACTGTGCCTTTTTCCACGAAGTTGGCGCAGCAATGGCGCAGAAGAACAGCAACTCAGGCGAACATTTCTGGAGCGCTGTCGGACAAGTGCGCACAGAAGGTCGTGTACGAAAAGGAAGGCTTTGTGAGGCTTCCAAGCCAATGTCCCGTGCACTTGGCGAAGTAGAAGGCCGAGAAACGGCCTCCAAAATTGCAAACTCTGAAATGGTAGAGTTTCCCCTGAAAGGCGAACAGCAGAAGGCCATGCTCTTCAGGGCGGACCTGCACCTGTTTGTGTGCGGCTTTGAAGTCCAAGGCTTGCACCCACAAAGGCTTCTCCGGTTGTGTGGACAGTGCCAGGTCCAATGCCATTGGCAGGCTGAGGCGTTCTGGCAGATGGCATCTTGTGTTCACCTGGTACACGGTGCTGTCCAGGACAAGCTACCTGGTCCAGCTCGTGCTCCCACCCTTTTCGGGACAAATCGCAAAAAATATCGTCCTGGCTCGCGGGTCTTTAGAGGAAGTCCCCCGGGTCCTTGATATATCATAACTATGCATTGTGTGCATAGTTATAGGACACCGAAGCCGCGGAGGATTACGAAAGCTTGTGTCACGGGGCGACACGGACCGTGGGACACCTCGGCGGGCCCAAAAGCGTCCTGTCTTTCATCAGCCGTGTCCCAACCGTGTTTTCCTTGTATCCCAACAGGGCTTGCGAGGATTTCTCTTGGTTCCTGACTACTCGCCCTTGCTTTTTTTGAGTGGCGAATGTCTCGTGATCGATTGCATCCTATTGTATTTCCATGATATGCAATTGCTGTGCATGGTGGTGCTGGCCGCTGGGTGCATTTCACTATTTTCTGATTGATGGGCCTATTTGCAGCACTGGCTTCAGCAGTCAATTCGAACTGCGAATATTCAACCATTTGAGTTCTACCTTTGTGAGCCTTGCATGTATAGTTGTAGTGTTGCATTGTCTCCGTGCTCCTCCCCTTGCTTGTTTCCGGCTTTTGGTGTTGTTTTGGTTTGGGTTTTGTTTGCTGGGTCCCCCTTTTTCGCTTTTTGATGAGCCGGAGGCATTGCGTGCTCTCACTTTCTCTTTCGTCTCACCCACCCCCCTTTTTGCGATATCTTCTCACCTCCTTTGTTTTACCTGGCTTTTGTGCAGACGCGTGCTCGACACGGAACGCTGCCTCGGGTCAAAAAAGAAGAGAAGCGCCGCCGTGATGGTCGCTTTGCAGATGCCCAGCGCCACGAAAGGGCGTTCGGCTTCAGACTCAACGTGAAGTTGCAGTCCAAAGGCTTCAATTCAATGGCTTCAAAGCAAGGGGCCCGGCATGTTGCGCTTGACGCTCAGGCAGCTCCTCCACATCTGCTTCAGCAAATGTGTTCACCGATTTCGTCAGGCGGCGAACTCGTTGGGTTTCCCTTTTTCTCTCCTTTGCCAATGCCCTCTTTTGCCTCACCACAACCTTCTGTTGCTCAAGGAGGCTTTTGCGGCTTAGTGGTGATGCAGAGTGTTTCCCGTCGGTGCATCGCGGTGGCATAGCCGTTGGCTCTTTTAACGTGCTTTTCTTTTCAACATGTTTGCGGTTCCCCGGTTGGGTGCGTGAAAGGCATGACCAATTTGACAGCCTACATGCGGCCCTCGGCAGTGTGGGTTGCATTTCTGGAAAAAACGTTCTTGCTGTGGCGTTGCCGTTTTTCGGAAATGGAATTGGTCATGTTGCAGTGCATCATGGCTGATAGTTGGAGTTGCTTGGCCTTTTGGAACGTGATTTTCATTTCGTTCCGTAGTTCGCTGATTCCAACTTTCACGTCGTAGCTGCGAATTCTTCAGTCGCGCGTGTTAGGCAAAATGTCAGTAAGAACAGGAGGCTGCCCACATGGGGTCGATTGACATTATGTGCAATGCAATGTGCTCTGTTTTGTTTTGCCACACATGAGGGACGGAACCATGCCAAGCTTCAGCGCTCAAGAAGGTTCAATAGGCATTTGTGACATGCTACTTTTTGGCATCTTGCAATGTAGCCACACATATGCAGTTTCAATTCTGCGGCAATCAATTCCAATTGCCACAAGGAGTGTTGTGACATGTGCGAATTCGCAGTAATTGGTTCAAACACAATCCTTTGTCGCCATGAGGATGGCATGGACTCTCATCTGCAGTTCCATCGGTGTGTGCAATGCCTTGTTGAAATCTCGTGCCACCTTGTTGCGCTGGTCCAGGCAACAGTCCACAGGTCGGGCAACCACTTGTGTTGTTTTGTTTTAGCTTGGCGTGGACCATGTCGAAGACTCTAATGTGTTTGCAATTCAGGAAGTTGCTGAGCTTGGCAGTGCCTGCGCTGGCGTCTGAATGCCCGCAGGCACGGCTTGTGCACACACATTTGGCGAATGTGCCAATGAGCGTTACTTTTGGGCACCTCGTTTACAGGTCCCAAGCTCAAGAGGTTTGAGGGTCCAGTCCGGATGATTTCCCTGCAGTTCCAAAAGGTGCAAAGATCGTCACAGAGGCATGAGATGAATATGTATTCAACCTGGCAGGCACTTGATGCTGTCTTCTCTGATATGCACGATGGCGACAAGAAGCAGGCTTGGATGTCACACTGATTGTTTTGGCGTATATTGCACCAGGGCGGGCTAAAGTCATACCTGTTGGCATTTCGGTTTTTTACTGAAGCATAGACAATAACTCGATTTTATGTTGGTTGTTCTGGTGTTCATACGGGGGCATCCTGAAAATGCGGAGTCAGACGCGGCCCATGGCAAGTTTTCAAGTTTACCACAGGGGATTCTCTATTTCAGGTCAACATCCAGGGGAGTGCCCTGCAGATCAAGCCCTACGGCAACGATCAGAAGTGGGTCGTGACACCTGGCAACGAAGCCTTGGAATGCGGTAAGTTTGGATGTGCCATTGTGTTTGCAGAAGGACCGACTTGGCAACTGGCAACTACGGTAATTAGAGCCTGGAAACTATAAGAAGTGGAGTTTGCCCTGAGAGGAGGGGATTGAGCTCAATAAGAGGGGGAACAGCAAATCGCCAGGCTGGTGCCAACGGATCGTCTCGAGCCCAGGACGTCTACACTTCAATCCGAGAATTGCAGCGCCATGATCGATTTCAACGTGCCTGGCAAGCCCGGCCCTCCGCCCGTGAAGTTGCTGATGACCTTTTGGCCCCTTGGCCCAATGCGAAGTGGACTTTTAAGAGTGGCCACTTGCGACCGGAGCCTGGCCGGGCGGCCTGTGAATCGGTGGTTCGCAACCACTTGGGTTCCACTTGGTCTAGATTTGCATCTGAGTGGGAGACTCGGAGTGGGCAAGGGACGAGACAGGCTTGGTGGTGGAAAAGCAGGCTAGGTACATGTTTGACCCGGTTTGAGATTTCTCTTTGGTATGGGGTGACGCTATTGAAGCTTTGCATTGCAATCCAGGTTACATGTTTTGCCCCGAGCTCTGCACATCAACGTTGTCCAGAGTAAGACCTTGGATACACGTTGAAGGCGTACATTTCTCACGGGCACGGATTCTCACGATCTTCTTTCTTTGAGTCCTGGTCACCCACCCGAACCTGCAAACAACATCTTGCATTTCTCTTCCTCAACTTCGTTTCCAGGTGCTTTGCAGCTGGTTTCCCATTGATACTGCCGGGGGTTCCATACATTGATCTCTGGTGAAAGCGTCGCTTGTTCGAAAACTAGTTGGCTAGGGCGAGCTTTGCTCGGGCCCCCGTCCGTCGAGGCGCGCCTCCGCAAATGCGGCGGAGGGCGGGGTGCAGAAGGCCAGCTTTGAGTTCACAGATCCCAGCGGCACGCGCCCTGACAGCTTGGGGGTGGGACGGCTGGGTCGGTATCTGGGGCGAATTCATTGCCTATGGGGCTTGCAGACATGGTTCATCACCATGCCAGCTAGAGTTTCGTGGACTTGGGGGGCGGCTCACTGGGGGCGGCTCACTAAATGCCAACAAACCAGGGGGACGGAACTCCGATTGTTCAATGTTGATTTGGGCCGCCTGAGATGTTCACTCCCGCAAGCAATGCGGGTTCTAAAATTTGGAACCATGCCACAGGTGGTCTAGGCTGACATGCCCCGGCGAAAGTTGTGAAGCAGCCGGGAGGCTTGGATCTTGGAGCTTTGGAGCGTGAGCCTGAGCACTCCAGAATCCCTATGAGATAACCCTCCTTTGCCAGTATTGATCCAATTGAACCTTTTGACTTGCCTGGCTTGGGCATTTTTGTGAGGCGAACATGAGATGTATATTGTCTGTATATGATTATATAATTTTGTATGTGACTTGTTCATATATATATATATATATACACATTAATATTAATATGGGTCAGAACCGGCTTTTCCTTCTGGGGTTACCCTATCGTTGACATACAACCATATGAATATCTTGGGAAATATGGAACCAGCAGTCAGCGTGTTTGGGCAAGGCTGGCTGCGCCCTCGGTGCCGCTGAACGCCTGGCTGCAGCTGGGGGGGCAGCGGGCGACCGTGCCCTTGTGCCCCGCACCTCGGATGTGAGTCTTTTCCGCCGGGCTCAACATGGGTATTTGGGGGACCCCAATACTCGTGGCTTTGCCCTCTTGGTTTCGCTTCAAATGGCTTTCGTTCTTTCCGCCAATCTGCTACGCTGCGTGGAAGTGTGTCCTGCTTTCAGCAAGTTGCTCATCGCCTTCCCTGCAACCGTGGATTTGGGAGCGGGTTGGTGTGGGCAGTTCGGATCGTTCTCGGGATTCTGATGCAAGGCCTCATTGAAAGCCACCTTTGCCGACATGCACGACGGTGACCGAAAGGCCGGGTGCGGGCAACGGGAACTCGATGCCTTTGCAATGGCTGTTAGCCTTGAGGCAGAAAAATGTCAAGCCTTGTAGGCAGATTTGTTTCTTTCAGTCTTTCTGAAGCAACTGAACCGGAACTCAGGACATGGCTTCACCGAATGTTTGTGGACAACGCAACCAAATGCTGAAAGGAAGCAAGCTGTCAGCACACCAGCCAAGTAATCATCGCGGCCAGCGCGGCGCGAGTCTACGGTGTTAATGAAGGGAGCTTACACTCTAAAATTCCAGGGCTTCTGTAAAGGACTCACTTACTGCTTGCCTAAATTTACGCAATAGAAATATGTTACCGCCTATTTCGTGGGGGAAAAACTCTGAAACCTTTTTGTTTGTTCATGGCAACATGGAGCCTTTTTTACACTGGGCTACTTGTTGCCAGCACTTGCGCAGGTTTTGTGTTGACCCCCCAAATTCGGCGATCAAGTTGCTTGTTGAGAGAACGTTTCATCGGAAATGGTTGTGCCTATGGTATGTTAGGTGGGTTGCTTGGAGAAACACACGGAGCCTGTTGGGCTTCCCGATTTGAGACACACCCCTCAATGAGCCGCCGACAAACAAACGGCAGTGTCTTGTTCGCCAACTTGGCACGAAACACCAGGGCCCACCCACAATTCCATGTCCTCCTTTCACACAAGTAATCTTGTCCTGGGCTCCACAAATGTTTCTGAACATTTGGAGTTGGTGGGAATACTAGATTGCCAACCTGAGCAAAGACTCCATGAGCTCTGGCCACCCCCATGTCGAAACACACTGATGTGCATCAAGGCTTTGCCGAGGGTTTCTGGTGGGCAAGCGACTAGCAGAAGAACCAAAGACCTGGCTTGACGGAGCTGGTCACAGCTGGAAAAGGACTTCTCAAAGGGTGTATGCAAGATTGATATGGGTTGGTCTCATGTTTTTTTGTTGGAGTATCCTTTGATGGGTTTAAAGGAAACTTGAAAGGAAGCCAACCCTTCCCCCCCAAAGAAAGATGAGACCAGGTGGTTGGTTCTTGGTTGGTTTCCTATTAAAACCTAGCAAAGGTTGCGTCGCTCGCAGGCCATCACCGTGGCAGGCTCCGAGATGACGATCACCTCCACCAACAGCAGCCAGACCTGGGCGCCCTCGCAGCATGCGTCATGTGACAAGGAAGTTACGCATACACATAAAAATAAAAATAAAATAAATATGCCTAGTAATACAGATGCACAAATGTGTCTGTACATATATCAATCTTTGTATATATATATATATTTACACATTTGTATACTCGAGTTATCAAATGCTTACGGCTTTCATAATTGGCTGATTAACCGATTAGCTGGTTTTTGATGCATCAACTAGCTTTGTATTTTCTTCACAATTTACCTCCTTTTCTTTGTTCCTTCGTTTGTTCGTTCATCCATTCATGCTTTCTTTCTATTTTTAGTATTTTATGTTTCCTTCTTTCTTCTTGTTTGGTTCGTTCATCCATATCCATATCCATTTGTCCATCCATCCATGCACCCATGCGTCCATGCATGTATTCACACACTTACGCAAATCATAAACTTAAACTTGCACATTCATTATGTATATTTTATGTCTCTGTTTTTTGTTTTGTAGAACCAACACATATACATATATATATATATATATACATATATATATATATACATACACTGCACACTCTTATTTCTTCCTTCATTGCTTGATTGATTCATTCATTGATTCACTCGTTCGTTTCGTTCGTTCATTTATGCATGCATTCATTCAGGTATTGTCTGGCTGGCTGGCTGTCTGTCCGCCTGCCTGCCTGCCTGCCTGCCTGTCTGTCTGTCTGTCCGTGTGTCTGTCTGTCTGTCTGTCTGTCTGTCTGTCTGTCTGTTCTTTGCATTTAATTCAATTTGATTCCGTTTGATTACATTTGATTCCATTTCATTTTATCTGGTTTCATTCAGTTTTTTCCATTCCACTACATTCCAATCCATTCCATCCCATCCCATTCCATTCAATCCTATTCCGACTCCATTGCATTGCATTGCATTCCATTCACTTCATGTACTCACTTCTTTGTGTGTGTAATAACATGTTTTCAGTTTTGGGAGAGGGTTGTGAACATCAGCGCGTCACTTGCTCAAGGGTGATGTACCACCCCTAGATGACGCAGTTTATGGGTTGAATGGTTGAGCCCCTAGATGATTTTCAGACGGAACCAAAAAAAAGCCAACAATGCTGAAGAGGTCTCTAGTTTTGAGAAACACCCACATACACTTTTCTTTCACATGATGGGGACCATTGTTCCTAAGTTGGCTATCGGAACATAGGCATTTCTTGTGGGACACTTCATCTCGAGGGGACGCATGCCCCACCTGGATTGAGACAACTGGTTTCCGACATCCTCGATATGCGACCGGGTGCCAGGGGCAAGAGGGACATCCGTCTCCCGTGGCTTTCAGGTGATTCACGCAGAGCTGGATGAGCATTGCAGCGCCAGCGTGAACTTCAACGTGCCAGGCGCATGGTGAAGCCAATGCGTGGCACATGTCAGGAGTGCAGGATTGTAAGCCAATCAGAGGCAGATCAATGCTTCAAGCTCCAAACCAAAACGTAAGATGGAGACGGTAGGGAAGGGGGATTTTCATTTGGCTGAAACTCATACAACTATAGTAATCCTCAGATGTTGTTATTTCAGTGTCAGGGCGCTCCTGAAAGCACATGTTTCGCTTGCGACGCCAACAGGAAACCAGCCATTGCAATTTCCTCGTTCTTAGATGTGCGCATTTGCACATGGGTATGGGCAATTAAACCGGACCGCAGGTTTTAGTCATTCCATGAAGGGCAACTCCCACTTTGGGTACCTATTTTTGACCCACGGAGGTTTTTCGTTTTGCCGTCCCTCCTCCGCGAAAGCCCCCGGCTCGGAGCGCCGCCCGAGCGCCAGCCGAGCGCCGCGACCGCCGGCCGCGCCCAGGGAAGCCGGGGCCGCCTCCCGTGCCGCTGGCGGCCCGGCTCTGGCGGCTGGAGAATGGCCGGAGAGCCCAGCTGCCCAAATGGCAACCGAAACATGCGACACCGGTGGAAAAAAGCCGGTTTTGGTTTGAAAGGGATTCCTTCCGCCATTTGTGAGAGAGAAGAACCCAAAGGAGCGGACACCTTCTGTGCTGGGTGTTCTTAAGCCCAGAAAAAGAAGGGGATGAGTTGGGTATGAAAGCAGCTGATCGAAAGCAGCTGATCCCGGAACAAGCAGTCCATTTGAGCGTGTTTTTGGAGGTGGGCATCATTTACACGGGCATTCATCTGCACGAATTGCTATGATTCCCCTACGAGGGACCTTCATTGTGGGTACCTGAGGTGAGCTCGCAGCTAGACTTCGCGAGGAATTCTGTGCACCAACCAGTCCCCAAGAGATGGGAATCTTAGCTTGGGCACCTCGTCGTCCTCCCCAAACGAACGATACGGTAGGCGGTTTATTTTTCTCCTTTTTTGGCTAGTCACCCGAGCACTGGAGGCTTATCTCCGGTGGAGCATATAGATTGGACTCATTTGGGCCATTTGTTATCACGGTTTCGTCTTGCCTCTCACAGGGGGCCTGATAAGGGTCCCCTTATTCTGACAGTCTTCTTTGTCTCAGTTTCCTAACCCTAAGCCGTGACGTAGGAGCCTTCGCCAAGTCGTCCAAATGATACTAAGCTTCGTTTTCGTTGAGATGCAATGTTTCAGATTATTTGTTCAATGTGTTCCAGGACATTTGGGCAACCATGGGTTCTGTGTGCTTGCAGAGGCAGTTGGGCACGCTGGGTATTTGAAATGACAGCCTTGCCCTTCGTTAGGTTCGATCAAAACTTTGGCAAAGTCGCTTCCGTTTCTTCGTCCGTGTTGTGTCGCAACCTGTCGGGTTCCTCTGGCAAGCGGGCGCTGGAGCGAGAGCGCCGAGGCCGGGGGGGTTCGAAGAGCTCTTTCGAGTTCACGGACCCCAGCGGCACGCTGGCGGTGCCCGGGTTCCCACTGAACTCCTGGATCCAGCTGCGGAGCCAGGCCCTGGACGAATCGGCCGGGTTTGGGGACCAGGGCGAGGGGCGGGTTTTAGCTGATTTCAAGGGAACCAACCAGTCAGGGGACTGTTGCAAGAGACACGCCTGTGTTTTGCAGGGCTCCCTACTTTTACCAGGCGCATGATTTGCTGGGACCCCCTTCTGCTTCATTTTTCAGAATGATTGGCTGTTGGCCGAAGCTGCGAAGTCAAAGGATGGAGGTTTCGCTTCTGAGGCATGGGGTGAGGACGAACAACTGCTGAAACCGAGAGGCACAGATGTCCGTCTGCAGGCGGTGACCGTCTGAGCAGCGCCACTGGGGTCGGGGCACTTGGCTCTGGCCCGATTTTCGGGGCCCGAAATTTGGTCGGCCCCCCGCGGCCCCCCGACCTCCGCGGCTCCACGGCTCCGCGGCCGGCGGACCGTGCGGACACAGTCGAACAGGAAAAATGGTGACGGCTGTTCAGGGTGTTAAACTAGCTGTTTTCAACCTTGGATCTGAATATTGTATATATTATATATATATATATGGTCCCGTGTTTCCGTGTTGCTACCCCCCCCCCCCCCCCCGCCCCAGATGGTATGGGTCTGCCAGGACCCCCCCCCCCAACCCGAGACCCCGAGCCCCCGGATCCTGGCACCTACGGTCCCACCCTCACCCCGACCCCCTAAACTCGCACCCCAACACCCCGGCACCCCCACCCCCAGGGCAAGCCAACCCGCAACCAACCATAAACCAACCCTAAACCAACCCTAAACCAACCCTAAATACACCCTAAACCAAACCCTAAACCAAACCTTAAACCGTAAACCTCTAAACCTAAACCAACCCTAAACCAACCCTAAATCAATCCTCAACTAACCCCAAATACACCCTAAATACACCCTAAACTAATCCGTAAACAATAAACCCGAAACCTAAACCAACCCTAAACCAACCCTAAATACACCCTAAACCAAACCCTAAACCAAACCCCCACACCCTAAACCTCTAAACCTAAACCAACCCTAAATCAACATAAGCCAACCCTAAACCAACCCTAAACTAACCCTAAATACACCCTAAATACACCCTAAATACACCCTAAATACACCCTAAACCAATCCCTAAACAATAAACCCGAAACCTAAACTAACCCTAAACCAACCCTAAATACACCCTAAACCAAACCCTAAACCAAACCTTAAACCGTAAACCTCTAAACCTAAACCAACCCTAAACCAACCCTAAATACACCCTAAACCAAACCCTAAACCAAACCCCAAACTCTAAACCTCTAAACCTAAACCAACCCTAAGCCAACCCTAAATCAATATAAGCCAACCCTAAACCAACCCTAAACTAACCCTAAATACACCCTAAATACGCCCTAAATACACCCTAAATACACCCTAAATACACCCTAAACCAATCCCTAAACAATAAACCCGAAACCTAAACCAACCCTAAACCAACCATAAATACACCCTAAACCAAACCCTAAACCAAACCCCAAACCCTAAACCTCTAAACCTAAACCACCCTAAACCAACCCTAAATCTAAACCAACCCTAAATCTAAACCCTAAACTAACCCTAAATACACCCTAAATACACCCTAAACCAATTCTAAACCAACCCTAAACCAACCCTAAACCAACCCTAAACCAACCCTAAACCACCACAACCCAACCACAGGACCACAACCACGGGGGGGGGGGGGTACTTGTGTGACCCATGACCATTGGGAGGGGGGCGGGGGCTGGCAACGCTGTACCATATACATATATATATATATATTTATGTAATGTATGGTCTGGTATGGTGAGGTATGGTAAGGTACTGTACTGTACTGTACTGTACTGCAATGCAATGTAATGTAATGTAATGTAGTGTAGTGTAATGCACACCTATTATGTAGTACATGGACATATTATGAATCAGAAGCGGCTTACAGCATTTCAGCCAATGCTGCTGCTTGCTGGAGTGCAAAGGCTTTTAGAATCCCACTGGCTTGTGAACCTTTCTTGCTGCCTGGCTCAGAGTAGGATAGAGACCACCCCGAAAAGCACACGGATTTTTGGTCACTTCAAACTTTGATTCCTTAGCTGCGCTTTGGGGTGATGACCTGATTAGCGCTTCAAGTACCTTTCTGGCAGATCCCACTCAGACCGCTAAGAGACCCCTAGACCTGACCCCAAGACCCCAAACCCGCAGACCCTCACACCACCAGTCGGCAGTTCGAAGGGTTTTCGACGGGACGCAGCATGTGACGTGGCACACCATGTGGTGGTGCCTACTGCTTTGCCTGGCCCGCGCGGAGGAAAGGCAGGCTTTCTGCGTCGGGGGAAAGCGGGGGTGGAATTGGTGGCTCGGGGTCTTCCCAGTTCTGAAAATCACAGCAATAGATAGAAGGGGGGTGCCAGCCTCAGCTCCAGAAAGAAGTCATCCGCAAAGGCTAGAACATGGCGGTCAATATTTTGCATTTGCGAGTTGCGAGTGGCACCAAGTTTTCGAACATGCACGACTCTCCAGATTTCAACACCTACCATGGGACTCAGCATTTCCCGCCACACGCCGGCAGACTCTTCCGGATGTTCCCCAGCCCAGCCGGCGCAGGCAGCTGGCCACTCGGCTGGCGCAGAACTTGGCATTTGGCCAGCCAGTAGTGCTGTCCTCCAACGCCACGTGCGGGGCCTCGGGGCAGGTGTGGGGCTAAAGCTGGGTTAAGTTTGCTGGTTCTCAGCAGGGAATGAAAGGAAATCCCCAGGTTTATTCCCAGAATCATCTGGGTTTCCTGGGTTTGCAGTCTGGTGGTTTCAATTCGCGCTTCAATCCATTCCGGGATTGTCGGAATGAACCGGCATGGTTCAGAGGGAAACCACCGGTTGGGTGGTTTCTTGTTTCGGGTCATTCCCTTATTCCCTAACGAGAAGCAAGCCAAGACACCAAGAGGACACTGAAACGGCATGTGGGGTTGTGTCAGAATACGGGAACCCCCCAGAATGGGTTGTTTCCTTTCGGATTCCCTTTACTGGAAAAAGCACTGCCCCAGTTGTGTTTGAGCCGTCCAATCCTTGCGCCCCAGAAACGACAGGCATTGCAGGTTCCATGTTCCACATTCCGCGTCTTCGACGATCTCGATTCCTGTTCAACATGCCGTGAGTGGCCAACCCCGCTTGGGTAAAACGGCGCCAAGCGTTGAGCGCTGGGAGAGTTCCGGTTGTTTACCAGCCTTTCAAGCAAAAGACGTCAGGGTATGTCCAGACTCTGGACAATCACGCCACCCAAGCCACTTGTGGCAATCCATTTTCCAGGGGCCTTAGACGTCTCCTTTCGGGCAGTTTAAAGAGTTCCCCATGATGCCAAATTTTGCGTAAGGTTTCATGAGGGTGGGTGATGTTTCCGAAATCTGGGTGTCTCAGCATAGCCTGAACCAGCTTTTTTTGGTTCTTTTCAATATCCCTTGCCTTTCTTTTTTTGCGGAGGGTGGCATTCAAGTGCTCATCTCCTCCCTCCAATCCACCGATCCAAGCCCATTAAGCCAAACGGGACGGCTCGAAAAACATCGTGAAACCTTTGAATCTTGCTGCTCAAGGAATGAGTTGGAATGACCCCGAGACACAGGGAATGAGTCGGAGACAAACCATCCCACTGGTGGTTTCAGGGACTTCGCCAGGTACACCTCGCAGGATGGCTTCTCCACCTGGACCGGGGACGGGTTCCGAGCCACCGACGGGGACTTCGGGGTAGAGTTCTTCTGGGGCGCCAGCTGCGCGGAGACCAAGGCACGAGACGAAAAGAGGAGGGTGGAGAAGGAGGAGAGGATGGTCTTAAAATGGTGTGTGTGTGTGCGGAGTGACAGAATGCCCTGTCACCACTATGAGCAGCAGGGGGCCAGCGGCCATCAAGCAAACGCTGGCCAACGAAGCTATGCTTGATGGTGGATGCACGGATTGATCACCCGTGTGTACCTGCTTTTGTGAAGTGATGTTGATGAAAGTCCAGTTGGCCGCTTCTTTTGCCGCTGTGTGTGCTTCATGTTGAACCTTGTAACGTTTTCGACACTAGAGTGAAGCCAAGTGACCTGCCAGCCGAACCTTATCCGACTTGAGACTTGTCAGTTGTACTCGAGACTCATCAGTTGTACTCGAGACTCATCAGTTGTACTCGAAAGATTAGCACCCTCCATCTGGAGTTTAAGTGTGTACACCCCATTCGTGGGGAACCCTCGGGTGTACCCATTGTGTGACCCCGGGCCGGCCTTTGTCGGAAAATTTGACCTCAACGTTCTTATCACAGAACAGCGGAATTTCACATTTAATCAGGAACGAGGTTTCACTAAAGGGAAGACAGCTGTCAGATCATAGAGACGTCTCACCACAGCTGCTGATGGCTGCTGACTTGAACTTGCATTGGCTTGCATTTTGTTGGATTCGTTTCTCTCACCATAGCTGCTGATGGCTGCTGACTTGAACTTGCATTGACTTGCCTTTGGTCGGATTCGTGTCTCTTACCTTTGCTGCTGATGGCCGCTGACTTGAACTTGCATTGACTTGCATTTTGTCGGATTTGCTTCTCTCAAGGTTGAAGTGTGACGGTTGTGCGTTGGTTGCGCCACCATGTCTCGACGTGATGATCGTGACAGATCCAGGACTCGGCGCAGACGTGATCGGAGTCCTTCCCCTCAAGCTCGTAAAGCACGCCGACACGAACACAATGACAACCAGGTCTCGGAAAGGCATGGATTGGAACAACCTGGTATCCTGGCAACACAATTCCGGCTACAACTCCGCCAACAATTTCCCGGTGATGCAGACCAATTACCAATCGATTCCAAACCCCACGCAGCAGTTCCATCATTCACCGATCAACTACATGATGCCAGTTCCTCCAGAGCCCGCGCCAACGAAGTTCATGACGCCCGTGATGCCGCCACCGGTTAACCCCTCGCAAGCTACACCATCACCTGGATACCCTGCAGCCCTACCGGTTCGACCTCAGAAAGCCTGGCTTACTCCATCGGCTGACTGGACACCTGGAGATGGCATGCTAGATATCAACCAGCTCTACAACTTCAGCCTGCCCACGACGGTCGCCAACACCCCGCACAACAACCTACGTGACATGTCCGGCATGGACATTCGCCTGGTTCAGGTCATTCATGGAGGCCTCACCAACTGGCTGCTCCGGCCGTTTGCTCACGGCAGATTCGTGACGTGGGAAGGCTTTCGCACTCGCACCGAGGCCTTACTTTGGAGCACTTGTTCCAAACTACTACGACGATCACAGTCGATCAACCTGCTTACCTTGGAAAAGGACCTTGCTAACTCACTGGGGCTCAACCTCGACGACTTCAATCAGCGGATCAAGGTTCATGACCATTTGGCCAACTTGGTACTTCAGTTTCTTCAGCAACACCACGCAACTCTCACGCCTTCTACCCAGACGGATGACATGGTCAAGAAGTACAATGATCTAAATCGTGCTCATGAGTTGCTCCAGGCTCAGTATTCAGCATCGTTACGCGCTTCGACTTCCCCCACGGTGCCAAGCCAGAAGGATGATGCAGAGTTGGTTACACCACCACCGGTCAACCACACACAATCCTCGTCACCTCCCAGCTCCCTCCCTACGGCCAGCGCAGCGGCCCTTGATGGCAAGTCGTTTGATGGCGCGGTGCAACCCCGGATCATTCAGTCTCTTCACGGAGTTTCTTCACCGCCTTCCAAGCCGGCGGCGTCACAATTGCTCACCATGCACAGCACGCCGGATGACGTCATCAAGTACTACACATGGACCAGTGATCAGCCACGCTTGTATCTCAAGCAATCGCCCACAACCACCACTTTGGCGTCATTGGTCAAGTGGGCCAATCACCCGTCCCGTCTCAACGGCAACAAGTCCTTGGATTCCATGGCGACGCAACTCCTTCAGGCGCGTCAACGCATGCCAAAAGGAGACGCACCTACGCTTGGGGCGATGGCGGCTCTGTGGGGACTGGAGCCCGGCTACCTCACCAAGCTCACTGACAAGGCGCTGAGTCACCTCATCGTGACCGCCCGCTTACTCACTGGGTGAGCAGTCCCTCTTGACGAACTTCGTTCACTTATGAGCCCGGAGCGGCAGCTGTGTCACGGTTGAGGAAAGGTTCAAAACTCGTCCGTCGTCTTCTTGCTTTGCACTTGTTTGATGATGCGCTTGTCTGTGCTTGCGTTGTCATTTGCTTGATATTCATTGCCGCTTGCATTCATGTCGCCGCCACACTGTAGATTTCATTGGTTGCATGTTCACCATGTTGGCTGAGCTTCGCCGCTGTGGAATCTATGATGATGTTGCACAATGGCATTCTCTGGACACCTTTCTACACTCGTTGACAATGTTCTCTACGTGCTGGCAATACTGCTTTCCTGGACTACCACCACCGTCGATACCAACAGATGAATACGAGTCAGTTGCACAATTACCTTGGTTGGGCCTTATTCTGGAAGTATTAGTTGTGGTCCGGATTGCACTTCAGATTCCGATTCACGCCATGTCACAATCTCACCACACTGTGGCCAACAGGTATGAACTTCACAGGTGCCGGTGCGCGGCCTATTTATTGATCAGTTTCTTGCAGCGTCTCATTTCTCAAGATCATGGATATGTCCCACCGTTCTTCGAGGTTCTTCACTTCTACAAGACATCTCTGTTGTGCGAAATTATGCATTCCACTTTTGCAGACACAAGACATCTTCGCTCATTACGGACACGGTTTCCGGACCTCTATGACTTCATTCACGATCCAGGTCATCATCAACAACCATGCGTTTACATCCGACTTTCTCCATGGCACACGCCATACTACGTTGGTGCGACTGATCAGGACGTTCTACGACGTGAACACTCACGCAGTCGCAAATTTGTACAACTACTTTGGGGACGTCATGCCTTCTTCGAACCTGCACTTCACTACTGGAAGCGCTCCAACACTTACTGGCTTTTCTGTGCCATTCCGGTTGAGAGCAAACTCCCCATTTCCTCGGTTTGGGCCCAGGAAAGCAAGTGGCAATACCTGCTGCGTCCGCATTTGAATGCACCCTGGGTACATAGACTTCTTCGAAAGGTGGGCTTCCGGGAGCATCTCGTTGACTTTCGACGTCATTCGTTGTCGTCTCCCACCTCGCTTGGTCTACACAAACGTTTTCGACGAAGACTACATCCGGATCTTCAACGGCAATTACGACCTGAAATGTTGGATGAAATTCAAGCGCATTACTCCACTCTCTATCAGCTGGGATCCAACACAGGCGCATCGTTCCAAGCCATGCGAGACCTACTGTCGGCGGCTTTTCCTCCCACTCAGCTCTACTACTTCCTGCGACTCTCCGTCTTTGTCAACGAGCCCTTTCGTTCCAAGGCACAGAAACTCCTCGCCCAGGTGCTGCACAAACGACAGCTCCAATCACCAAGCACTTTGACACAACTACTTCTACCGCCTCTACATGTACGGAGTTGGAAAGCTCAACTTGGCACGTGGTTACAACGTTGGGTCGCTTCACATCGTGACTTGTTTCCCTCCCTATTTCTTCCAAAGATCCGGGTGGTGGAAACTCGCAGCGCCACTTTGGGAGACAGGATCTACAACTACCGCACATGGCAACGCAGATGGACTCCTGACGTATCTTTTCCGTGTCGCTGTTCGGACATTGATGATCACCGCCTTCACCGTGCGCATGAACATGCAGTAATGGTGGATGAGTTCTCACGCATCAATGCGGACATCGACATGGATATCATGGCCGCGTCCATGAAGGATCAGTATTTCGGTGATGTTGACTTGTTGCATCAGCGTTTTACCACACAGCTTCGCAAACTAGCTCGTCGGTGGCATGTACATGGCTCCAGTCTTCTTACTGATCTACGGCCTGTTTTGAATCAGTTGATTGATACCCATCGATCCAACCTTCAAGATCGTGCTTATTGGTCATCCACATCACTACAACGAACCGTGGCTTCTTTGTCCTCGTGGGTTGAATTTCCCGCGGATCATTTTCCCTCTCGTGCACATGTCATTTGCCCTTCGTTGTTCGCCATACTGATGCACAAGACCTTTTGCTCGGGAGAAGTCTTTTCGCTGTGCCGTGAATCTGCAGCATCTTTTCGCTCTGAAGTGGTCACTACGATACCTTCCCTCCTACATCAGCCCTACGCGTGGGGACTTCGACTTCAAGCACCGTTGCCTACAGCTCGCATCCTTCCAAAGCCGACCAAGGATTGGCAGAAAGCAAGACCCTTTCTTTCGCACGTGGGCAGCTCCTTTCCTCACGGTCTTCGGCGCCCTCATCTTTGAACTTACCAAAGTTACCTTTCCCGACATACCAGGACAGCTTTCGGTCCAAGAACTTGTCCAACAGCTGTGGGACGCACTGTCAAAGGCAGATCCCGCCGAATACATCCACCTGGTGTCTCAGGACCTGTCCGGTTTCTTCACGTCCATTCCTACGGAGCGTTTCCATTAGGCACTACAGCTGCTTCTTCATCGTTATGATCAAGTAGTTGGCCTTCGCAGATCCTCACAATGGTCGGTGTACGAATTGAAGTCAGACCATCGACGCCGTATGTTCAAAGCCAAATGGCGCCGTCAAACGAAGGTCCCTCGAACTTTTCGTGAACAAGACCTTCTTTACCTCCTCGACTTTGTCATTGACAACAGTCACTTCGAGATCAATGGCTACTTGTTCCGGCAAGAACGTGGAGTCGCTATGGGATCACCTGCCGCACCACCTCTCTGTAATCTGGTTGCCACGGTGGAGGACTTCTTCTGGCACCAAACAATGCGTTCTTTGCGTTTTCGCATGCCCGATGTCGGGGTGATCTGGCACGAGCGTTATGCCGATAATTGTTTCATCCTGCTACGTGATTCTGCCCCACACTCACCGGTGCTCAGGAATTTTCTTTCCCTGGAATTTTATCGTCCACCTGTGATGCTTGAGTTTCAGCATGATGACAAAGTGCTGGGTTACCTATGTGATTCTTCGTCCAGGACACTTACACCACAGCTACCTGATCATCCCTCTCAAATCAAAGGGATTCGGAGTGCCAACGATCAGATGTTTACCTACTCTTCTTGGTCTTCTCGCTCGTGGCTCATTATACGTGGTGCACAACCTGCGGTTCAGCAACAACATGGACTTAACGCTCTCAAATCCTTCGTGATGTCCGGCGACGACTCGGGACAAAATCTGCATGCGGTCTTGTTGCTGTGTTACTTGTAGTGTGCGCTTGTGATTGCTTGTCGGAGTGTCGTGTTGTGTCTGCATGCAGCTGGCTCAAAACCATGGCGGAGTACACGGTCACCAGTCTATTACGCCCAGACGGCTCGGTTCAAACCACGAGCCAAGTGACGCTGGAGCACCGTCCAAACTTCATCAACGGCAATGAGATGCAACTATTCGTCCGGACACACGGTCTGGTACATCAACACAATGTGCAGGCCCACAGCTCTTCGCGTGATGTTCCAGCACTTGGATCAGAGACCAACATCAGAGCGGTGCGCAATCATCCAATAGGGAGGCGCTCTCGCTCTCCCAGGTCCCGTCGCTCCCGGGTCAGGCTCACACCAGGACCACAAGGAATGTCGGAAGATGAAGAGGACTGGGGAGAATGGAAAGGTGATGGTCGTCGCGCTCATGATGATCAGAGGAGACCCCGATCGCCTACACTGCCGCCTACTCAATTCCGAGCACCCGTGAACCAGATTGAGCTGCTTCATCTCCCTGTTCGCCAACATGTACCTGACTTAGCAGTCACCGTTTCAAGCTACGCGCTGGCTGCCGGATCGAGGAGATTGCCATCCTGGTGGACGGTGTTCTTTACTACACGTTGCCCTCCATTGCCACCTTAGTGTTTCCTGAACCTGAGAAGTGGTACAGGAGCCTCATGCCGCATCGCCGCAACATCATCGAGGATGAGCATCGGGTGAAGTCCGTTTCAGAGCTCCCATTTTCTCCGTTGCCCCATGGTGTCCCAGGCCCCTGGACGGATCAAGTGGTCAAGGAGATTTCCAGCTACTTCCAGATCTCCCCGAAATCCCTACCGCCACAACTCATTGTACAGCTTGGCATCTGCGAAGAGGGATGGCCATATATTCGCAAGACCACACGGACGTATCACCAGTTCTCGCCTGACAAGCCTCTTCTCGTTTGTGCCTTGCCGATTGCTACCTGATAAGCATCGCACACAGTCACATTCGACGTTTTTCTGGGCCCATAATACCAATATGCAGGCGGCCATCAGCATTCTGCGTGATGAAGAGCTGATCAGACCCTCGAAATGGCAAGAGCAACCTCCTCCCAACCGTGACTACACAAACTGGAATGAAGTGTGGTTGCCTCCGATGGGCTTCTACTGCAGAGGCAGCCTTCAATCTCAAGAAGCGGCGGTCAAGGCAGCAGCCCAGTTCGCGGGAGTACACACTGATCGCCCCATGTGTATCGGTGGATCTGCAAGACTCCGGCAAAATCATTGCACCATTTCCCGAGGCGGCGTGTACGCCGACATCGCTGCTTCCCACTACTATGATTGCATTCAAGCCAAAGATGGCAGGTGGAAACTCCGCTCATCGATTGCGGTTCCCAGCTACGTGGGAATGTTCTGGTGAATGACTTCGGCAATGCAGTCCGGCACCTCCTTTTGCACTGGCCCACCGTGGTTAGTGCCCAGGCTTTCGTGGTACACATCATGACGCTCTTCTTCCGGAAAAAAGCGTGTGGGGTTGCTTGATGCTCATGTTTTGGTGCGGTTTGTTGCATGCTTGTTGTATTGCTTGTTGCCTCCGCAGTTTGAGTTGACCACTGATTGAATCGCCCTTTCTTTCCAGCCATATCCTGCACTGGAATGGATCATGGCGACCTTTTACGAGAATGCCGTCATATGCTGCATGCCATCTCGTCTCAGATCAGTATTCTTTTGGCTGGACTAGAACGTCTGGAAGGTCAGCGGCGGCATCCACAGCCGCCACCCCCACCACCAGTACCGGACGGGCAACCGCCGACGCCACCTCCGCCATCAACGACGCCGTCGTCCGGGCCGGCCACATCAGTCCGACCAGATTATCCGACGGTACCAGTCACTCTTGTGGCCACCTCAGACAACCGGATGGAGCACACTGCTCATGTTCATACGGTGAGTGTTAGGACTTTCAGAGAGAGGGGCAGAGGGAGAAGAAGGTCCAGACATCGGGAACCTCATCGGCGTCGGTCTCGCAGCCGCAGTCACCACAGGCGTCCTCTTGGCCGCCCTGCCAACGCTGGTCCCGCGTCTCACCATCGCGCCTTCACTCCAAAGCACCCACCGGCAGTCAAGGCCATGCCGGCGTGCCGGCCATCTGGTCTTTCATATGAACGTTGACGGACCACCAGCGGCAAAAGGTCCTCAGTATATCGATGCACGCATGTTTTGCTAACATGAGGTTTTTGCTGTTCCGCAGCCTTTCTTGCTTGGTCTGTCCTTGCAGTGATTTCATTTGCCATGCAGTTGTCAGTGGAGTTTGTGAACAACCTGGTGGCGGTACTCAATGTCCTCGCATCCCAAGTAGCGACTGCTCTGGACACCCTGAACTTTGCCCTGGCGACCGAGCGAAACCAGCAGTCTGATACCCGAGTGTCTCCTAGGGCTCCACGGAATTCCAGGCACGGACTGCGCCCTCGCATCATCACAGAGCGCATCTCGTCCGATCGACTCGAATTCGAACCCGGCCTCTGGATACTTCCTCCACCTGGTATATACCGGCCTTATCCCCGCCTCGGGCGGCACATCGAGATGCCGCTGACAGCATTTCTGGTCGCCGTCCAGAGTCAATGTTGGATCGGTTGCCACCGCCAAGGCCTCTTGCTCCCCTACCCCCACACAGTGGACGCGAACCAGGACAGACATCGCCTACCACACCTGATTCGGATTCGGATGGTTCAGTTCGTCCACATCCAGATGCTTCATCGTTCCGTCCATCTCCCACGGTGGTTCATGGACCTCGGGAACTTCTACAAGAATTCACTATTGCCCTTCGCAATGCACATCGTGAACCTTTTACGGCGTGGACACAAGGTGAGCTGGATGAGATGGTCAGACGGAAAAAGGACAAGGATTCCAGGCCCACCTACAAAACCATTGCCCGTTTCCTTCAGAAGCCCATTGAGGAAGTCAAGCAGGCCTGGAAGGTCTACCAGCAACTTGAGGCTCGCGCTTAGGGCACTGAGCATCGAAAGAACCAGTGACTACCGGAGGACTAGCCCGTAGGACGTGGCAGTGCATTCTGTGAGCGTTGCATGTTGTCGTGATGGTTTGGATTACAGTCATGGCAGATCGCATGATTCTTTCCTTGCTTGTTTGCGTGACATGGCTGGCATGCTTTGCAGTAATGACTTGATGGACCTACTTGACATTTCTACCAGTGAAGACATTGTTTGCTGTCGTGGATGTTGTTGATGACTTGGATTTCATGCATGGCTGAGCTGCTCAAATCATGTCGGAGCAAGATGTGCAGACATACATTACTTGGACCCATGGAGCGCAGCCGACGTGGTTACAGTTTCACGGACCTGGCACCTTGCTTGACAGACCAGTTCGATGGACTGCTTCACCTCCGCCCCCGCCAAGGTTTCCAATACTTCTCCCACCTCCACCTCCTCCACCGCCACCACCACCGGTGATTCTACACCCACAGTTTATGCCCTCATTGCGTGCCTCCTCGAGCCCTTCTCCTCGAGGACAATCCTGCCCTGCCACAGTGAAATCGCAGCGCACACGCCGCTCGCTATGCAGTACTGACCAGTCCCGTGATGATGATCTACGCAGTCTTAGGCGTTCACCGAAACGCTCTCGAACAGCATCCGCTTCTGCACCGCGGAGATCTTGGCGACCCTTCACCGTGTTCCCTTCGATACGAGACACCCGTCCATCGCTGTCCCCATTGACAAGTTGCAAGCATTACTGTCATGCCTTTCTACGTCATGGACGGAAGTGTCTTTCTCCCTGTGCTCGTCGCCGACCAGGACATTACCATTGCAGGTGTGTGTGCGGCATCAGCGGCGGTGAAGCATAGGTGTCGTATACTATAGACCTTGTGGATTTGTCCCGCCTTCAGTTTGAAAAGTTGCTTTGCGTTGCGTTGTTCAACACACTCTCGTTGCGTCAGGTTGTCATGGCATGAGTGTCTTCGCCGCAGATTCAGTGGATTCACGATTTCTTTCAACGGGCCCGCGGCGACCTGTCTTGCCGCTATGAACCCTCACTATTTCGAGTACCACATCGAGAGAGGAGTGGAATGGATTCGAATTTACACACCGGGCACGTGGCGACCCGTAGCCACAGATACTCTGGTTCGTGCCCCAATCTACGCTTCCACGTATCGGGAGTGGCGCAAGTCATATCACTTTGACGTGTACTTGCCCGAAGACAGTACCGGAGGAACAGCTGCGGACCCCAATGTCACGCCCAGTTCGTAGGTGTCCTACCACGTGTGGGAGTATCGAGACTGGGAAACACGAGGTTATCAACGCCTTGGCTTTCCTCTACCAGCCATTGGATCGGCGGCGCTCGAGAATGTAGAAGCTACTTCCTCATTGGAGTCATCAGTTCCGGATGGGGCGTGGCGGGAACCTTCACCACCACCATTCTATGATCCTTGGAACGATTCGGATTGATACTTGAGCAACATGTCGGTTAAAATGATGCGAGTGTGCCTGAGTTGATTGCGGCATCAAGTTGGGTTGTCTTGGATTGTGTTGTGCTTTCCGTCTCCATGTTTTCGCCGCTTCACCCTTTTGAACCCGAGCGGCTACCCTGGTTGATATGTTCAATTCTACAATATATGGCGCTGCAAGATGGACCCTGCCACGCTACTTTGAGTACGACATTGTCAATGGCCCTGCGAGCACAAGCGTTGAATGGATTCGGGTCTATGTACCTGGTCCCTGGCATCCAGTTGCCGAAAACACCTTGGGACCTGCCCCGGAGGACTCAACCACCTATCGGGAATGGCGCAAAGTCTACCACTTCGACATGTACTGGCCTAGGGACAGCACGGGCGGCACCAATATGGGCTCTGTTTCTCAGCCGGTCTCATATGCGTCCTTCTATACATGGCAGTATCGTGACTGGGTCACCAGAGGATATCAACGGCTCGGCCATCCGCACCCCAACATTGCACGTCCAGTTTTCACTTCGGGATCACCAGACCTCATGTACGCTGGACTGACCTCTTCGTCGGCATCCTCGAACTCAGATGGTGGCTGATGCTCGTCCTCGTCTTTTCTGGATATTCAATTCAATTTGATTGGGGCGAGTGACTTCGACACCTGAGCCGCGCCTTGCTACAAAAGTGTTTGCTTGCATGTTTGATGTTGTGTCACATGTCGCAATAGCTGTCTGCAGCCGTACGCTTATCAATCTGTCATCAAGGGTTTGAGTTGTCATGCCGTGGCTGGAGTGGTGTCCGGATCCTCAACAACCAGATGCCCAGTGGGTCAAGATCTTTCATCCGGGATCATGGACTCCACAGGAAGAACATGATGCTCCACCTCCGCCTCACACATACAGAGAGTGGAAGGAGTTCTATGTCCCAAATCCTGATCAAGAAGGTGCACAGCCCAATGTCAGCATTGGGTACAAAAGAGACTGGGCCACAGAGGGCTATCGGCGAGTCGCTGCCCCTCAAGCTGGTCATGACTTCGACTCGATGTCTTTTCCTGATCAACACACCGTGGCCACGCAATCCTCGGCATTGTGTATGTCACCGCAAATGTTGGATGCGATTCTTAGATCCTCGGATGCGGCGGCTTTCTCCACTGAGGATCTGACTCGTCTTCAAGATGGGATCTCTCAACAACTGTCGGATCGCGCGCGCCATGCATCCCAACAACACCAACCAGTACGTGCATCTCGTGGAGTTGCACCACCAGAGTCTATTGGGGTCTCTGATCCATACCGGCCTACGACCCCACCATGCAGCTCTACCGCCAAGGTGAAGCCTATCTTCGAGCTAAATGATGACTAGACTGATGCGTGTTGGGCATGGTACAAAAGGGTGATTTTCATGCTTGTGCTGCCTTGCTTGGTTGCTGATTGTGCATGGTTGTGCATGGTGACTGTTTCTTTACTAGCTGGATCTGAACCCGCGGTACGCCCTGTCTCTCACTTCGGCATGGACATCGAGGATGCGAAGCAGTACCCATGGCTCGAATACTCGGTCTGGCGGGATCAGGAGTGGGTGCGGATCTATACTCCGGGACAGCCTCAACTATGGCAACCAGGAGAAACCGTACCTGATCTACCAGACAACTCGTTTCGGGAGTGGAAGCGGGTAGATGATCCCAGTGGTGGGACTGGTGAACACAGTCAGGCATGGACCATTCGCGACTGGCAGCATCAAGGATACCAACGCATTCTGTCTCGCAGGGAGTCCTTCTCTACACATCATGCCCGTGATCAATCACTTGTTGATGTGCAGAATTCCGGTGCAATCCGAGTCGAGGAAATGTTCACCTATGCTCCCCCTATTTCTGACGGTGGTCGCTCGACTGCTTTGCAATTCCCTCCAGTCTTCTATGGCGACACTCGTAATGCTCATCGTGGTGATCTTTCGTTCCCGTCTTCTGAGCGGCTTAGGGCAGTTTCGCGTTCCCCTCGCCGCGGTGGATATTTTGGTAAACGATAGGGACACAAAGTTGAGCATGTGATCTTCCTGCTGAAAAAGAGACTTCTCGCCCCTCACTGAGGGGCGTGTGTGTGCGGAGTGACAGAATGCCCTGTCACCACTATGAGTAGCAGGGGGCCAGCGGCCATCAAGCAAACGCTGGCCAACGAAGCTATGCTTGATGATGCACGGATTGATCACCCGTGTGTACCTGCTTTTGTGAAGTGATGTTGATGAAAGTCCAGTTGGCCGCTTCTTTTGCCGCTGTGTGTGCTTCATGTTGAACCTTGTAACGTTTTCGACACTAGAGTGAAGCCAAGTGACCTGCCAGCCGAACCTTATCCGACTTGAGACTTGTCAGTTGTACTCGAGCCTCATCAGTTGTACTCGAGACTCATCAGTTGTACTCGAAAGATTAGCACCCTCCATCTGGAGTTTAAGTGTGTGTGTTTGCTTTTGAGGGTACCATTCTTTAGGTCAGCTTGGAGGGAAACAAAAGGACACCAATCATTTCGGGGGTTTGCCTATTTTGACACATCTATATACCCCTGCAAAGTGGGGTGGTGGTTTTCCTGTAGTGCCCACACACGGGCGACCTCCAAAAACGCGACCAGGCCCGAATGGGCTGTCAAAATGGGCTGAACCCCTTTTCAGGACGCTTTTGAGGAGCCCCCAATTTTGATAAACACCCAACCAACTGCAAACTCGGCTTTGAACGGGTCCTTCGAATGGCAACGTCTCTTTTGCGGAGAAGCTCAGTTGGTTTCCTCCTTTCACCACGCGAGCTTCTGGCTAGATGAGGCACACGAGTATTGAGTTTCTGAAAGACGTCCACAATCCATTGGCTTCCGCGCAAATAGCGGCAGCGAGTGGGGAGAGGAGCAGATGTCAAAATGCTGGTTGGTGTGTTCGGCTGTGCTTTTGGCCAAGCAGTGGACTATTTGGCGCGCGTCACTTTCCCCAGGCAAGGGCACGCGGGGTGCATTTTGGCTCGGCCAAGAGCAGAGCTGCCCGCTTTTGGGGTTGCAGAGTTTCAACCCGGGTGTTTTCCGATCTGATTGCATGCGCGCGCGGCCCGAGGGTCACTCGGGTTTCGGCAGGCGGAGCCCAACCCGTGGGCGCGAGTGGACCTGGGCCGCGAGGCGCGGTCGAACTCAGGGCTGCGTATCTTTGGCTCGCGCGAATGTGATACTTGAGGTTGGAGAATGGTATTGGTGCTCGGATGATGGGTTTGTTACGTGGCGGGGTGGCGGGGTGGTGGGGTGGTGGGGGGTGGTGGGGTGTGGTGGGGTGTGGTGGTGGGGTGCGGTGGTGGGTCTGTTTCTGTTTGATCTGGTTTGGTTTTTGTTGGGTTGACATTTGGTATGCCCATTCTTGTAGTAAGTAGTCAAGGAGCAGTCACTTGCTCACTAATTTTGTTGCTGCTCAGTCAAAGCAGTAGATTTGGTTGGCTGACTTGCATTGCTTGGGACTAGTCCTGATTTGGGTTTGACGAAGCACAGAGGATATATGCAGCAACCGAGTTCAGACTTAGTCAATTGATAGCTTTCCCGTGTCATGCGCTTGATCTGCCCACCTTGTCTCAAAGTCTGCAAGCGTCAGGTGCCCGTAGCAGTGGTCCGCATCATGACGCGGGTGGACTCTGCGGACACGGGCCTAGGCGGGGACTCGCTTTGGGTTTGCGCTTGGCCTTAGACCGGGGGTCTCTTCGTCGATATTGGCCGAAAAGTTGAGAAGCCGAGGGGCGGGCCTGGCATGCGCCATGCTTCGGATGTCCATATTTCCATAGAGAAGGAAGTGGCCAAACGACTGACGGCTGTGTGGCTTAGGAGCCGAGATGGGCATCGCTGGGCTCGGAGGTATTTGATGTCCATTGATATTTTTACAGCTGCTGAAACACAGCACATTACCTTATTTTGGCTGCAAGAACTGGCTTGAAGGCTTGCAGGCCCGCCCAAGCTTGAAATGCTTGCAGGCCCGTCTTAACCCCCCAGAAACGTTTTTCAAAGCCTCCTAAGAATCCTTTTGAAAGGGGGGGGGGTATTTTTTATTAGGCTGGGACCTCAATGAGGCCCTCGAAACTCTTTCCAGGCCCGATGGACATCCGTCTGGGGAACTCCATTCTCACGTGGCGGGAGAACCTGGTTTGTGCGGAGGCGGGAGCAGGGGGCCTTGGCGGTTGGGATGGCACCTGAGAGGTGCAAGGCCACGAGAAGAGCGGTTCGCGGTTTTGCAGAGAGAGAGGGAGAGAGCGACTTTGTGCCACTTCAGTCCCATTTTGAGGTTTTGTGTTCAAGTCGTGTGGCACACGCAAACAAGTCTTGTCCAGCGTCTCAGCTTGGCGGTTCATCGAATCTGGGCATGGCATCGAGGCATTTGCCTTTCAGCCAGGCGGTTACTTTGAGCAGGCAGCAGCAGCCAAACATGTTCAACTGCCTCGCCTCAGGCTGGGAATGTTGCGCAAAAGCCGTGCTTTTGCAGACGCAAGGTGCGAACTTGCCACAGTGTGAGAAAGGGTTATGTCCTCTTTTTAAACGCTTGTGCGAGCTCTTTCGGGGCGGCCAGACGTACAGGCCGCATCTTGTTCGACCATCCGGATTTGCAGTGCTGTTTACTACCAGAATGGGCAACAAGAAAAGCTGGGGGCAACTCCTCTGGGGGCGCACGGCTTTTGTACAAAAGGAGCGTTTGCCGATGCGAGGCCGCTACCTCTGGCTGGTGCTGCGCCTGAGCGGCACGCAGGTTGCCCCCTTCTCCATTTGCGAGGTGGAAGTCACCCCAAAGGCCAGGGGATGGGTGAGACAGAGCTGGCGGTTTTTGGTTGGCGATCGTCTGGTGGTGGACGATTCCCGGATCCACTCATCCAGACTCAGAGGACCTTTTGGGTTTTTATCGCGTTTTGCCAGGAACTGAGCTTCGGAAAAGGGTCAAGGTGTGGTGGGGTAGGGTCAGATGGAAGGAGGGTGGAGCTGTGTACGTTGGACAAGTGGCATTTCAGAAGTGGCGCAGATGTTTGCTCAGCCTTGCCTTCTCTTAACTGTTCAATTGCAGGATTTACCGTCACAGCGGTGAGCTGAGATCCCGGATTGAAGTGCTCAAGGTCTCAAACCGTCTGGAGATGGTAGAGCTTCAACCAAACTTCTCGACAGAGTGGACCGGGCGCTGGGGAGCCCAGCCACCCTTCCTCCCAGGTCATGGCACCTGGGAGGCACTTGGAAGGTCAGTTTCCTCTTGGAGGGACCCACTGCCATGGCAATGGAGGGGTAAACCCTGATGCCTTCACTTATCCGATCGGTGTAAGGGGAAAGCCCCAGCCTCTCGCGTCAGGGGCCGGACGGAAACCGACACGTGCTGCAGACGGCAGGGGGCATGTGGAACCTGCAGCTCACAGGCACGGACCGTGGAAAGTACACGAAGCTGTCTTTGTGCGAGTCGTTGGTTGCAACTGTTGTAAGAAACCATCCCGTGGTCCCCTTGGAAAGGATTCTAAAAGTAACTTATTGAACAATTGTGGTTTAAAGGGCTTTAGGCGCATACAATTATTTTTAGCTGTTTCTAAAAACGCTACCGTTTTGTCTCCGCGCTGTGGTTTCTGCGGGTTTTCGTGGCTGTTGGGGGTCTTTGTGTGGCTTCAGTCGGACTTGGCTAGTAGGCTTGCTGGTCCATGAAACCTTACCTTGTAAACAAAAAGCAACTTTGCATGTAGGATGGCATTCCCTTCGCTAGGCAGCGTTGCAAGCTGCTCCAAAATCAATCACTGGTTTCCTCCTTCAAATTCGCTTCTTGTGTCCTACCTCTTTCCTGGGACCTCTCTCGGATCAATGCGTTCTGAATGTTTCCACCTGCGAAGGGGCGGCTCTTGCCCCTTGCCACCTTCCAGTTTGCCGGCCGAGGTGCTCAGGAAAGTGGGGCGGTGTTTGTGTTTTTGTGATACCAACGCACTTCCATGTAGATATTTTGTTTTGAGAACGGTCCAGTTGGGTGTCACATGGGGACAGACCCCAAAAATGAGGGTCTTCCGCTTGGTTTTCCTTTCAACCAAGGACAAATGGGAACCCTGCAAAGGCACTGCCCATCTCTCCCGCGGTGCCTTCCAATCTTTTGGGCCAGGCGTTGCTCTGACACAGCACGACCGGATCCGCATCGTGGCGGACACGGTTCTGTGCGGGTTGACGGGCTCTGCCACCATGCACTCCGCGGTGCTGGCTCTCACCTCGCCTATGGGCCCCCGTGCCCCGGGCGATGTGTGGCACATGATGACATGGCTTTGTCATGTTGGAGGTACCGTGTTGATCAGGCTCCCCTTAGCTGGTGGTTTGGATTGGCTTGGGATTTGAACCCCTGGTTTTTGTAGAGGGTAAATGGAAACCCCTCCGGACCACCAGACCACCAATCCAAACCAACAATTATAGGGAAGCTGAGTTGAGTGAGGTTCGGGAAGCCCAAAAAAAAAGCCAATCATTTGGGTACTTTCCCTTTGGTTTCCCTTCAACCTCACGAGAGAGGAGGGAGAGAGTCTTTGGAGGGTCTGAGCAAGTGTTGTTGGTCCTGGACAGTAGTTGAAACATCAACCAGGTTGAAGGAGCACCGCACCCAGTTTTCTTGAGGTTCGACCGGAGCGGCCACTACTTCTGTTCTCTTTTTCTGGGAGGCCAATTTTGTGGTGGAGTCATAAAAGCTCTCCTCTATTAGAGGGCCGGGCGGGTGGCGTCGCCTTGCAGCATGCAGATCCGAAGAGGCCGTCGGTTGACCGGTTGCTCAGGTGCCCATGGCGACTTGAATTCAGAGACATGGGAAAACATTCAGATCAACCGTGGCGTGGCGGCAGAAAGGTAGGTGTGTGTGTGTGTGTCTTTCTTAGGAGTTGGGACCTTTTTTTTGGTGGTTTTCGAGGGAAGCCAAGAGGAAATCCACCATTTTGGGGGTCCCCAAACAAGACATACCCAGATATTTTCGAATTGCATGTTCGAGCTGGGCGGATAGGAATGGGGAGGGACAGCTTGAGTTGGGTCAGCAGCAAGCGGAGAATATCTTACGTGACTTGTCATTGTCTTCCAAAAACGAAGAGCAGCCCTAAAAGCTGGTCCTCGATTTCGCTGAGGAATGGGCATATACAAGGTGTGCTGGTGTGGTGGAGACGGCGGCTGCGTCTTAGACGAGCACTTCTCCATGCACGTTGCCACCTTGATCATCAACGGCATGATGCTGACCATCGTCGGAGATGGACGCGTACCCAATCGCACCTCCGACATGCCTGCCGCTTGGCCCGCGTTCATGCTCTCCGTTTGCCAGGGTTGTCTGTCACGCTGGCGGCCCTTGGCTACAGGCAGATTGCTGGGATGGTTTGGGGGGTTTTGGGGGGTTCCGGGGAAGTTTGGGGGAAGTTGGGGATAGTCCTGGGGGTTGTCTTATCAGACACCAAACGCATATGCAAATCATGTCTTCAACCTGGAACTTTGGAACTCAACAATCTTTGATTTCTTGTGGGCGGGGCAGAACAGGCTCGAACATTGGCGCAGTCCTTGTCGCCTTGCACAAGGAAATCCGTGCTCAACATACCAAGCAACACCCGGCCCCCCAGTTTCGAGATCACCCGAGGGTCGTTCAGGCTGAACAGCTTGGAGGGATGCACCGCGTGGTGCCCTACATGTCAGGAAGTTGAAATGACACCTGCCATGAAGTACACCACTTTCACATGCCAAGCGGATCGCAGTGCACAAAAGCAACATGTGGTAGCATTCTAGAGATTGGGAGATCCGCCGCGTTTGCCGCATTTTCCTCGGGATATCTTGCTTCCAAGGATGGGGCTGCTGGCATCACTTCGCCCATGAGCGCTCCCTACGGAGCCTGCGGCTGAAGATGCGGGCTGAAAGCAGCGAATGTGGGTCTGTGTCAAAATGAGTGGTGGGCCTTTCTTTTGGATGCCCTTCAAACCAACGACAACACAGGCAACGAAAACACAGGCACACACACACACACACGCACAGAACATGGACAATTTTGTAGCCAACACCTTGGCCTTGTGACAGTCGTTGCTTTCGGATGATCGGAAGCTTCGCCGGCTTGCTCATCCATTGTGTCTGTCAAACATTCGAATGCTATGGCAAACATCTCAGGGGATAGGTCGCTTCCACGCAGCCTTTGGATTGCTAATGCAGTCACTCTTCTTTGCTTGGTTTGATGCTGGAATCCTTGTCAATGCATTTACGAGATTGGTAAAGGACTCGAATCGCTGGGGATTGACTGCTCGCTTCAGACACCTGCTTACAAGATTGCTTAGCTGCTCCCTTCAAACATGTGCAGCAGTTTCAAGCAATGTCCTTCGGGTTCGCAAATGAAGGTGAGTATGCAAAGGAAAGCGTGGCTTTTTTGGGATCGTCAAACGGCATACGGCCCCACAGCGTTTAGCAGCGAATTCCATTCGTTACTTGGCTGGAGCTATGGATCAAGCAATTGTGCTTTCCAGTGGTGCGTTTTCAAGACCTGGCATGCAATTTCAGCAGCGGCGTGCATAACAACTCCTGCCAAGCGAACACGTTCAGGTTCAAGCAAGACGCCAAATCGTCTTTCACTTTTTGCCAGGGTGTATCATTGATACGCCAGTCTATTGCGCAGCATGCATGCTGGTTCATCTTTCCAACAAAACAGTGCACCTAGCATCATAGGTGTCCTTTTTGGTTGGTTTGCTTAAAAGGTAGAGGGCGATTCCTGGTTTAGACGGTTATTTCCATTTTCCAGGGAAACCCATCGATTTTTCCAAAAGTTTCAAAAGGCCACACCTATGCCTAGCATCTCTGGTAAGGCGACTTGAGAGACGACTGCGCCCGCCCGAGGAGTGGCGGCTTCCACCGGGCGAGTGTTCTTTAGCGAGACGGGGACCCACATGATCCGATGGCTGGACACGGAGGAAGGCGGGGAACGGCGCGGTTTCGGAGTCGAACAGCGGCTTTTCGGCTTCGGAAGGGGCGAAACGGGCTGCCCAGGGGGCCAACTGGTTCGGTGCTTTCAGGGCTGGACCAGAGAAATCCTCCGATGATGTTGACGCCTGAGCTACCGAGGTACCTAGAACAAACGGCTGGCTTTGGCTCCATTTACCACGGTGTGCCGCGTTTGGCTCCATTTGCCACTTGGGCCCGTGCCAAGGCCGAGTCTACAGGCTCTCCGGGAAGTTCTTCCCGGGCATCCGAGGCGGACTCGAGCTGGGGCCAACAGGAAACCCAGAGAATGTTGGAGGTTCCGTTTTTTCTCGGAGGTGTCGTCTTATTTGTGTCATTTCAAGGCATTTCAAGGAGACACCTGGGGGAAACCGGGGCTTGCCGCACCCATCTTTTTCAAGCGTGGCGCCTGCCTTGGGCGTCAGACATGCGCATTGTCCCGACCAAGCTCGTGTGCTGGCCCGCTTTGGGCTCGAGCAAATGAGCAAATGGGCATATATATATATATATATCTATTTTTGATTTCTCGCAAGGAGCAGCGGGTAGCAACGCAAATCCCAGCGCCTATTGCAAATCTTCGAGGGTTCTGTTCCTCACATTCTTGTGGCTTAAGGATTTTTGTTTTTGCTTAGTGAAGTGACCAAGGTGCAATGTTGGTGACAGATGTTTGCAATTTGGTCTGTCACCTGACATTGCCTTGGATGACCGAGCGACCAGTTTTATATGCTCTCTTTCTGGGGCTTTCGTTTGCATCAGAGGAGGTCCAGTCTTTCGTCGTTTTTTTTTTTTTTGCCAGGGGACTACCAGCCCGCGTACGATGCGGAGCTGTCCACGCCTATGGGCTTGGCCCTGGACAAGGACCACAAGCAACCTGGACTGGGAAGAACAGCATGCCATTGCCAAGGCCAACTATTTAAATGGATGGATAAATGGATGGGGTAAGTTGAGGTCCCCATTCTCCAAGATATCCTGTATTTGCTTTTTTCGCTTGCGCAGTCTCCCGTCAGCTGCAAGGTATCTCTACATCGCAGACTTTGGGAGCGACCGCGTGCGGCGCATCGACCTCACGAAGACGCCCCTGAACACCGGTGCCGCGTCACTGAAGTGTGAAGGGGCCTCCTGAGCGGCTTTGGGTCGAAGGGACACCGGGTGGCAGCCTCTAGGAAGAACATTTTTGGTTGAATCCGATTTGGAAATCGCCCAGTGGCCACTTGATGACGGAAAAAGCAGGTTTTGAGGTTCCTTGGAGGAACCGTGGCCCTGCAGCCAGTCCAAGTTCACTTGCAGCAACAAAGTCTCTTCTCAAAAGTTTGGGTGCGGCCACCTTGGGATTTGATTCTCATTTGGTCGCCTTTTGTCTCCGATGGGGGGGGGTGGGGGGGGAGGGGCGGAGGGCGTGTTTTGGTGAACCAAGAAACTGATTGTGCAAACCTGCCATCGGTCCTTCTCTCCGGCAACCTCCAATGTAGGCTTGGGATGCCGAGACCAAACGCGCCATTCGTGAGCATGAGCCAAAGACCTGGACAACAGCGCTCCAAAGGCAAGTGGCAGAGAAAGTCAGGTACCTTGTTTGAGCCACAGCCATGCGTCCTTCTGATTCTGTCAGTACCCCTGCCTCTTGCACCTCTTTGCCACACCCATTGATTCGGCCAGGTTTCCCTTTTCCAGCCCTCCGCTCCCTGCTCCCTGACTTCCGCGCAACCTCCGCCAAAACCGCTCCGCTCCCGCCGCATAGCGCGAAACCTCCGAGGCATCATCGAGACGGTGGCGGGCAACGGGTACCGCGGCTACTCCGGGGACGGTGGCCCGGCGCGGGAGGCGCAGCTGAATGGGCCCACCGGAGTGGCAGTCGACCTGCGCCTCAGCCGGAGGGCGAAGCTTTTGGGGCGGGTGGCAGCCAAAAGTCGTTGAAGCCTTTTTGTTTTTTGGGGGTATGGGGGTTGGGCTGGTGTGGGTGGCTGAGCCGAAGCCAAAAGTAATTGAGCCTTGCCGGAAGAAATTCGAAGTGGCCGGCCCGGTGTTTGGATCTGCGGCCTTGAAGAGGCGGTGGGCAATGCTGGTTGGAGCAACCATCGCTCGGTTCAAGCATCAGGCATTGAGGGAGTGCAAACAAGTCTAATATTGTAGAATTGTACGTCTAGTGCAACTAACTCAATTCGGTTTAGAAGGAACTAGCTTGGGATGTCAGTGAACAGTGAGCTGACCAGTGAAGTGAGAAATTGTCCGGCAGGCTGCTCCCGAGATGAAGGACCGAACACTCTGAAGGGCTTTACATCTTGCGGTGGGTCAAGGGATTCGATTCAAGCTCTGCCCTAGCACACCGATTCCACCGGCTCCAAATTTGGCGTTCACACCGGCGCCGAGGAATCAGATGTTGTGGATTTGCCCCTCGGCCATGGGACAACGCGGAACGCGGAGAGTGGAATGCCAACCCTTGGTTTGGCATGACTTGTGCGTTTGGGCCAGACATTGGAAAGCAGACGATTTGTCTTAAGAGAATCGACCTCAAATGAGCAACGATTTTTGGTGGCTTTTCCTGTTTGGCAACGATCTTTAGTGGCCCCAAAAGGTGATCACCTCTTTCATTTCTGGATCCAAACCGGGCAACTGAGTTGCTCGAAAGGCGAGATTCAATTCGGACAACGGGCAGCATGGGTTGTTGCACTTCTTGGTTTCACCAGACTTGGGAGAGGGTGTGATTTAACGAACACATTGAGGAACTTGCCCGGCAGCTTGTGGCTCCTCAAGACATTATACTAAGGCGACAGCGGGAACAACGTGCTGCGCGTGGTGTCCATGGAGATCCCAGTGCGCATTCCAGGCATCGGCCAGTGTCTGCACCTCACACTACCCCAAAAAAAGTCACCTCCTGGAGCCACAATCCATTTGGCCAAGGCCTCCATTTTGAGGTGGATGAACACCCATGTACCACCTATTTTGATGTTCACCAGGGGTTTCCTGAGTTTTGACAGGAGGGCTGATCCGTGGAGTGGTTGAGGCTAAAGCCTTGATGGCCCGGAAAGATATCTCTGAGTCAGGCCACTTCCCCGTGGTGTGAGGTAGCCTTTGAGAATGGACATGGGTGTGTTTGGTTTTGCCCGTACCCTTTTTGGGCGGGCTTTAATTGGAAACCAAAAGAAGACACATCACATATGTAAGTATATATACATATAAATATAATGATATATTTAACATGTATATGTATATATATATATATATATATACTCATATATCAGCGCAGGAGACCCAGCGGCCGGTCCACGGTGCATTCGGATTGCACACTCGGATCCGAGAGTTTCTCTTTTACATGTCCAGTGCCGGGCGTCGAAGTTACGAGGTCTCCCAAAAAGGGGCGCGGGCAGTCTGCCATGCAGAGGGTGCTTTGGCTCGTGGGTGAGGGGACCCACTTGCGCAGGCACCAACGAGTTCCAGGCCAACATCATCCTCTCTGCTGCAGGCTGTGGGAGACCCCCGTGGGTCCGGGGTGATCATGAAACACAAACGGAGTGCATACGTGGGAAGCATGCTCAAGAGCAAGCCAAAAAAGTATGGCACTAAAGCGAGAACATGTTTTGATTTTCCTCTCAACACCCCTCACCTTGTTGGCAGGACGGTGTGGATTGCGACCAGGCCAGTGTTGGAAGGTACTTGTGACCGCATGACATTTCATCATGTCCCCTGCAAAACCTGGAGGTTCTGTGGAAAATAGCAGCAGGCTGTGTGTTGAGTGCAATGCAGCCCGATTTGTTTGGAGTCTGGATCGATAGCTACATTTATTTGTATTCATTTCAAGTAAAGGAACATATTGTGGGGTCACATCTTCAACACTGAAAGACTACTCCATCCTGACCTGGCTGCACATTCTCAGTTCTCAGCGCGCTTGCCAAGCGGACTAGCCTGGGCCAACTTTGAGCATTTTGGTTTGTTTGCAATCAACCTGTTTGCAACCTTCAGCACAGCTGACCTATACTTTCGAAAAGAACTCGCCGAGTTGGGGGGGACGATGGGCACTTGCCCATGCTGAGTCGCAGACCATATCTTCTGAAGGATTCCAAGTGGGGTGCCTCGGGACTGGCAGCCCATGGCTGAGCTGAGGGAGGTACTCAGATAAGAGTGTTGGCATACCTCTTCTTCCTTGTGCTCAGCAGGGAATGAGGGAATGTCCCATACAAACCATCCAACCTATGGTTTCCTTTTTGTTGGGAATCCCCAGGTTCATTCCATTTCTCATTCCCTACCTATCGCAGCGTCACGTCTTTGGACTGCCATGCACAAACGAAGGGGATCGATCCCCCCGCAGGCGGGGGCATGGGCCAGCAGAGCGACAAGGGCGACGGTGGCGTGGCCTGGCTCGCGCGGCTGCAGGCCGACTGAGGGAGAGGTGGTTGCTTGGGACCCCTTGCGTCACGAAGCGCGGTTTTCCTTTGAGTGGGTGCCACAGTGGAAACTATCATAGAGGAAAGACCAAAGTGGTCATGGTTTGCCTTTGGTTCCCGTTTGCCCAGCCTCTTTTTGGGGTGTTTCCCAACATGCGCAACTGGCTTTATGCGTTTCAGTGACATTCACATGACCGGAACAAGCCAAGGGCATGTTTTAGTTGGGGAACATTTCGCCTATCTCGATGCTTGGTTTCCTCTTCGGCCGCTTGACTTGCTGCTGCTGAGTAGGGAATGAGGGAATGAACCGAGGGTTCTTCTGAAAGGAAACCATCAGTTGGATGGTTTTTACGGATCATTCCCACATTCCCTGCTGAGCAGCAAGTCGAGGAAGTCGCCCAACTCCCCCCACCATCTGACATGGCAATGGGTGTCCTTTTTAGGTTAGTTAGATTAGAAATAGATGGCACTGGTTTAACTCGGTTTTATCATTTACCAGGGCCATCTATTTTACCAAAAGGACACCTATGATGGCAATCCCTTTGAGCCAGGCACCCTGGGGCGTCGCCGTGTCCTCGGCGTTCGTGAGCAACGAGGCCACCTGGGCTTTCGGAAGCTCAATGGATCCATCGATTCGCATGGTCCTTGAGGCCTACGTTGCTCATTTGGCTGTGGGGCAAAACCAATGGCATCCCATTTTGGTTGGTAGGTGAATTCACCACCCATTTTAGAACCTATTTTAGTGGGGATTGGGATGTTCACTGGGGGTACGGGATTTTGACCCATGGCCATTTTTTGGCTCTCCCTGTCATGTAAGCCTCATTGAGCTTGGCACTGGCTGAAGTGAAACACCCAGAGTCGCCAGACCCCATCGCAGGATTTGTATTGAATGACCCACCCTCAACGGCTCCGTAGATCGTGCATTTCGGAGCCTAGCTGGCAGGATGGCACACTGCCGGTGAACGTCTACATCACTGAGGCGGCAGGCATGCAGGCTGGGCTGAAACGAAGAGCCCCACACAAGGATCAGAAGGCTCAGGCAAGCCATTTGCCGGTGGTTTGACCTAAATGACTGGTGATGAAGATCTACCCGCTCGTTCTGGTGCCAATGCGTCAGGCAAGTTCTTTTGGCACGTTGGCTGTTCTTTTCAGCGAGCCAAGCCCGAAGGGGCGGACACATCCAGGTGCGGGCTATGACGCTGGAGTTCGAGAGCTACCTGGGCGTGATCAATACGCCTCATGGCGAGAGCATGGGACTAGCCTGATGAAAGCCTGACATATCAAAATCGGATGGCATTGTTTGACATGAAAAGGTGGTTCCTTTTGGTTTCCCCGAAAAAAGCAACCTGCAAAGTTACCTTCAAACCAGGCTCTATTTTTTTTGCGAGCTCACCGACCGGGGGTAAAACGAGCTCACCATGATGTGTGTCCCAAATTTTGGGATCCATTTCTGATTTCAGGTTTGAGAGCGACCTTTAGGTCGATGGGTCAGAATAGAAAGAGTAACATTTGCAGAGCATTTTTCTGCACCAATCGTCTGATTGTAGCAGATTTCTACTTGCAAGCGCCTGTGCAGATGATGCAGGGATGCATCCTGCCTCCCCTGCATTTTCTGTGTGATGCTGGTATTGCTGGAGATGCTGGCTAGTGATGCCAGGGATGCTTGCTGGTGATGCCAGTGTGCTCGTTCTGTTCTGTTGATATTGCTTGAGTTTTGAGTCCTGAGGACCTTGTGCATCAAGTCTGTACTTGCTTTGCTTGTGTTAAGCTCTTTTTGAATGCATTGCGTTCCATTTCTACTGAATTGAAAAAAACAATCTATTGAATAGGAACTTCTTCTCAATCCTTTGCTCTTTTTGAACTAGGATATTTCTTATGAAAAAGTTTAGTTTAACATTGATAGTATGATAGGATAATTTCCTTATGACATGATATGAAAGTTCACTTCGAAATTGAGTAGATCTTGACAAAGATATTGAGTATAACATAAGGAAAGGCTTCAGCGGTCCAAGAAGCACGCTTTTACCTAGCCTCCAGCACTACCATGGTCAGAAACCACACTATAAACCAGTGTGATGTAGCTTTTGGCGTACTCAATTCACATCTTCACCAATGGCCAGAAGCAAATTAGAATAGGATTTCAATAGGAATAAGGACATTCCTATTCGAACTTCTATCTTGATTTCAGAATGGGGTTAGAATTGATAACCTGGCTTGCCAACATAGAAAGTTCGAGGTTACATGGAATAAACACGAGTCCACTGGATCAGCCCTGCCCAAAGCCATAACACAAAACACACATCGAGAGCAACCAACAAACAAAGTCAAACACGCAAAACGTATCGTGGCTACCTCTTGAAACCGTCTCTGAGTTTTTTGCCTTTGTTTTTTTTTGCCTGCTGGTTGGTGCTTTGGATTGGTAGTTTGGGGATTTGAACCTGAAGTTCGTGTGGAGGGGGGGAAGGGAAACCCATCCTTAGCCACCAAACCACCAATCCAAACCGTTTGCTTGGTTTTCGAATTTAGGAGGGCTGATCGAGTAGAAGACTTTCTGAGGATTGTTTTGGCGACTTTGTCGCTGGAGTTGTGTTGAGTATGAGAGCAGGGGAGGGGGTCGACAAGCTGCTTCTAGCCAGCAGCCAATGTTCTGCTCTACCCGCAACCAAGCTTTCTTTTCGATGAAATATCCGAGCGTGGCAACGCTCATTCTGCCAGCTCGCAGTCGCTTTCCGTCGTAGCCTTGGCTTTCAGATCCAATTGGGGAGCTGAGGCTGGCGGGTTCCGGGCAGCGGGGCAACGAGACCAAGGAGTGGGGGGGCGGAAGCAAACCCATCGCAGGAAGCAAACTCATCGGCCAAGTTGTATGTTTCTTGCTGTGGGGAATTTGTGCCTATATACCATGGCATATAGATGTACGTATGTGGCTCTTTTTTTTCTTCTCTTGTTCTCTTGCACATTTGAGAGATGCCTCATGAGCAGAAGGAGCTTGAGATGCCGTCGGAGGATTGTGACCACTTTTTGGGACCTGCATGCATTAGTCCGAGACTATTCCACTGCCGATTGCTGTCTTGGTGATGGTGTGCTTAACAAGGGTATGTCAAGCGGCTTACGCCTGACTCAGCACGCTTTCTGATATTTGTCCCCCGGAAAACGCATGGAAGTGCTCAGTTGTTTTCGACGCTGTCTTCAAGGATGACCTTGTCTGTGCGAGACTCTCATCCCAGCTGCCGCCTTTGCACAGGAGGCGGCACCCCTCGAGGCGCCCAACACGCAGCTGAACGAGCCTTCCTCCGTCGCCACAGACGCAGGCGAGCATCAAGCACCCGGCAGCCATCTCACTTTAGTCAGTGTGAGGGGGGCAAGACACCGGAGGGCCATGCGTTCGTCTTTTTTGCCTAGTTTTCCAGTGTTTTGTTTTGTGGCTTTTGCGGCTTTGGTCGCTTTTCGTCCGATTCAAATCCCACTGAACGAACCCCAAACCCACCCTAAACCGACCCGAAGCTACCTCTCAAGAAAGTCCCAAACCGCCCGAACTCCTCAACTGATCCCACGCAAAATCAGCACCACACCAGACCGGCAAAACACCCAACCCAATTGAGCCACTCGTCAGCCATTTGGCCGGAAACTGCTCCAATTTGGCTGAACAACGCATCACATGTGCACCGGCCCGGCAAAAATAGCCAAAGAAGCACGCTGAGGGACATTCTCTCCTTGGGTCAACTTGAGACGCTTGAGACACGCAGGGCTGGTGTACATCAGCGACTCCGCGAATCACCGGATCTTGATGACGCAGTCTGGCTGCGAGTGGCGATTGGTCACACCTAAAATATGAGAAATTGACGAAGTTGTTGGTGGTCTACTGTTGGTTTGCGGAGAAAGGGTTCAGCCTACATTTGCCACAAAAACCAGAGGACAGTACAATTTTCCCATAAGGAGTAATCATGTTCGCGGGTCATGCGCAACTTCAGTCTGAGGCACCCGCAAGGCTGCAATTGTTTCTTGTTTATTCTCACAGAAAGGTTGCGTTTCCCATTTGAGTTCTAACAGCAGGTAGCTTGGTGGGTTGGTGGGCGATGTCTTGCTTTGTTGGATGACTGGCTGGATGGCAGGCTGGCGGGCTGCTTGGTGGTGGGTTGGTGAGGTGGGTGGGTTGATCAGTGGGCCGGTGGGTTGGTGGGTTGATTGGTCGGTCGGTCGCGGTTGGTTGGCTGGGTGGCTGGGTGGCTGGCTGGGCTGGCTGGCTGGTTGGCTGGTTGCTTGGCTGGCTGGCTGGCTGGCTGGCTGGCTGGCTGGCTGGTTGGTTGGTTGGTTGGTTGGTTAGCCAATGCCTGACAGGCAAGAAACTGCTCGTCGAAGATGCGTGATCCCGAAACCCATTGATATTCAGGAACTCCGCGCCAGATCCAAAGCTCGTTAAGCCCACTGACTTGCGCAAAGCTCCTTTTTGGGAATTCAGGATTTTCAAATTTCTGCTTGATTAGCAAAGGTTGTCCCATTTAAGAGGGAATCCTTCACATTTTGAGGAAACTACCCGTAAACATCGGGGTCGAGAGTCGTTGCTTTCACTCTCAGTCTCTAAGGCCATCGCTGGAATATGTTTCCATGGGATGCTGGCGGGAGAACATCGAGTCGCCCTGGATCCCTAGTATCGAAGGCTGGCATGGATTGGGCAGGGATTTAATCTGAATGCCTCGGTTTAAACGCGGTTCGGATATCTTGTGGCTGGTGTACTGCACGTTTTAGTTTTCATTGCCCAGCTGCCTGAGAATGCTATTTTGTTTCTGCTTTTTTCTCCCCCCGGGCAAAGGAACAGTGCCCTTTGCTGCATGGACTGACAACCCCCCATGCTTTGGACCCTTGCGGGAAACCAAAGTTGCAGGGGTCCCGTGAAGATGACAGGCAGCGCTTCCTACGGTTTCACGGAACATGGAACCCCAAGGGCCTCCAGGGAGATCCCTCAAGGGTGTGTCTTTTTGTTGAGGTTGTTTTCCCAGGGAAACGAAAGCCTAAAACAAAGACACCCAAATGAAGCGATTTTCGCAGGTCAGCCGCTGCCCTATGGCATCAACTACCTCCAGGGTGTGCCGGAGAATCGGCCAGATGCCATCACCGCGTGCCCCGGCTGAGCGGCTCCTGAGAGGTACCAGCAGGTCCCCATGGTGGATGATCCACAACGCAGGTGCCTAGGTGAGCGCCAGGCAATAGGATTCATCTCCAAAGGTGCCAAGGCTTCCGGAAAAAATATAAAATAAATTTTGGATGCTCTCACGCATGTGTGACACCCGGCTTTTGTCCCAAGAAGGGACCAACACCGCAAATCAGGCGGGGTTTGTGACCTACTGGGCGCAACGGATTGTTTCTGAGCGATCACCCAGACACAAGGCAACAAACCAGGTTTGAGCAGCTTTGCTTTTTGTTGAAGACAGACCTCACCACATTCCTCGCGTTCACTCCAGACTCGGAGAGACTTAGGTCACACTAGCAACCACCTGGGTGTGGGTCATTTTTTTTTGAGCTGGGGTTACGCAGGTTTTAGTCTACCTTTCCATTTATCTGGGTTCTATTTTGGACCCCATTTTTGAGCCACACCCACCTCCAACCAGTTGTGGGAACCTTTGCCAGGGCCCCGGTTGGCGTTCCTTTCCGTTGTTGTCGCTGGTATCGAGACAAATATATTTATTCAGGTGCGCGATGGCCACCCTGCGCTTGGGCTATGAGCTCTTTGCGATCCGGCAGATGGGTGTGTGTGCCACCTCCAAGGACGCCCACTTGTATTTCAGGTGGGGCAGAGTTGGCTTGGTTCAAGACACTGCTTGGCCGAAGCGACTGTAGGAAAGAACACGCGAGCAGAACCGTTAGAGCCCGCATTTGAACCCGAAGTGGTTTGCTTGAATCGTTAGAACCCTGCAGATTGAGTATGTGGAATGTTGCTCAAGCTAGGCCCGTTTCCAGTTTGGCAGGAAAGTGGAGGCTTCCTCCCCAACATTTCGTCCTACACCTCTCTGAAAGCCAAGCTGGAGTTGCTTTCATGAACGTTGCCCTTGTGAACGCGAGTAGGCAACGCTCCCCTGTCCAACCCATGACGGCTCTTCCATTGTTCGGAGCATCAAATGGGCATGGGTCAAAATTAAATCACCAGGGGACCGCAGGTTTTGGTCCATGTTTCCATTTACCAGGGTTCCGTTTTGGGTACATTTTTTTGACCCACAGCCAAATCACGACAGGTTCGAGGGCTCCTCGACCTCCTGCTCGGAGGGCAAGGGCGGGGCCAGGGACAACTCGGTGTACAGGCGGCACCCGGGAGCGCGCGGAGCGCGTGGGGGGAGCCTTTTGCAGCGCAGCGGGGCAGCGGAGGGATGTGTTTCCTGTTGGATGGTCCAGGCATGCGTTAGTTGAAAGCAAGCTGGTCACACTGGAGGTTCAGGACAGGGGCATCCATGTCTTGTTACGAGTTGGCTTTTTCCAGCTGTAAACACGCCTTGCCAAGCTGTATTTTTTGTAACGGCCCAGGCTGTTCGGGCACGGCATGGGGCCCAATTGCGTATGGCGGCTATTGGCCCTTTCTCATGCCACCAGAACGTGGAGGGGTCTCATTTCCCTATGAAGAGTCCTTCAAAAGTAGTCATGAGTATATCCGAGAAAATCGAATCGATAGTATCTTGCCAGCAGTTTACAGAGATCCACAGTTAGGGCCTGCCTCGTGCTGCCAGGTTCGCTAGGTCTGGCATGATGACGCAGCAGCAGGGCCTTGTGTTGGCCTCAGGTTTCAGGATTTGAGGAGCACCGAACTCTGCATCTAGAATGGCCCCGTCCATGTCTGCGAGGTCAAGGATTTTGTTCCCGGGCTCGGTTTGTTTTTTCTGGGCGCTGAACTCTTCCCTCAAAGCCCAGCATTGCAGCCTTGTCGGCCCGGCCATTAGGTGTACATCCTTGCGGGCCGTGAGGGGCGCCCTGGTTTCCGCGGCGACCAAGGCCGGGAGATGGGAAAACTGGAGCCAGGGGATGGGGCGGTTCCTTCCCTAAGAAGCGGCATTGAGTGGGAGGGAAGGTTGATAAATGGGGCGTGTTGGTTTGGCTCAGGCTTGGTTGCGGGCTGCTTGGAGCTGTCTTCGTTGGGAATGTCTCTTCCCGATTTGTGGAAGCTTCTTCCCCCTAACAGTCTGTCTACACTTTGGGGCGCTTACGGCAAAGTGCAAAAGGCCAAGATCGATCAGGGTGCTCGCTGTGGGCGACTGCGCAGGCTTGCGCCAGACAGAGAAGTCCACAAAGTCTGCACCAATCCACCATTTCCGGAATTCGCACGGCACCACGGCGAGAGCAGCAAAATGCACATGAACATCTCACAAGCGAACTTTTGGCGCAAGTATTCCAAGCATCGAAGTGCAGGGCCTGCGAAGATTCTCTTGCAAGAGATCCTGTAGAGTGTGCTCTCTACACAGATCCGTATTTTGGAGGATCTTCTCCTGAACCCTGCGCGCAGATCTTGCCAAGAGATCTTATCGAGAGATCCCGTCGAGAGATCTCGCGTGTAGATCTTGCCAAGAGATCCTAACAAGAGATCTCGCGTAGAGATCCTGTAAAGGCCCTCCCAAAGATGGATTCCAAGAGGTCTCGTGCAGATTCTCTCAACGAGTCTGCTTGCAAATTTGCCAAGAGATTCTGCCAAGAAATGCTGTCTAGAGATCCTGCTCGCAGATTTTGCCAGAAGATCCTTCAAGAAGTCTTGCGCACAGACCCTGGGAAAGTCCAACAATATCTTAGACGTCTTGCGCAAGACCTGCAAAGATTTCCTTTCAGGCGCCTTGCAGAGGATGCTTCCTAGTTGTAGAGGGTCCTCTGAAGAATCCTGCGAAGCATCTTGCGCCTTCCGAGGCCTTGCGCAGGACCGATTTCTTTGGGTGCCTCTGCAGATCCTGGACAGAGAATCTGGCATGTAGAGAACGATCCTGTGAGCAAATATTGCCTGGAGATCTTACCAGACGCTCTTGCGCAGAGATCCTATTCAGAGATCTTGCGCAGGACCTGCAAAAACTCATGTCGAGAATGCTCCCTACAGATCCTGAAGAGACCTTGTAGAGGATTTTCGCGGAGATCCGGCGCGCAGAGCTGAAAGATCCTATCAACAGACCCTATCCACGTGCGGCCATTTCAGGAGATTTTGTACATAAACCGCTGAGCTTCTGCTTTGGCTACTTTCATCATTTTATCTTCATGGATTCCCGTCCTGCAACGTTTTCTATTCAAGTTTGGCAACTTTTTTGGGTAGGTTGCCTTTGTAAAGCTGAGCCTGGATTCCCGTGACATGGGCGCCCTTTTTGGACACCCCTTTGTTTGATGGCCCTTGCCTGTTTTCCGGGATTCCTATAAAGGTGGCTTGGGTGATGCGGTTGCCTGCCGTCGTCAAACACGCTAGGCCAACACAATGCGTCCCGCCAAATGAAGCTGCCAGAGGGTCAGGTGATGAGGTCGGAGCAGCCTTCCACATCCCGTGGGCCAGGATCATGTTTGGTCGCATTGGCATCGCTTACGGATGAATGGCAGACAGGGGGGATGTGCTTGCAGATGGGCATATATTGATGGATTGGTCTCTTTTGGCAGAGCCACCGGATACCAAAAGCAAAACAAGCAATGTAGGTTCCCATACTTTTGAGACTCGCCCAATGTCTTGTTTGGCTCGGCATGCCGAAGTCGCAATCTGCAGAGAGTATGCAGCGGCACGTGTATTGTGATCATCTCGTTCTTCTTGCAGCAGGCTGCAGCTCTAGTACCAACCGACACGTGGTTTTGACCCTCTCTCACCTCGGGATATTGGACCCCAAGAAGGGCACCCTCGTAGCTTCGGGTGCCATATCCCCCCACTCGCCTTGTTGTTCCAGGCACTGCCTGGGTCACCGAGCTGAACCGGCCGGGAACCCGGCCTGGGAGGGAGCTGTTGATGGCAAGCCGCTGGATGCGCCCGCTGGGGTTGGTGAGGCATCTGCTCAAATTCAGAGCGAGTTCAAAGTAGAATTTTCTCTGAATGAAGGTCGCTTTTGGGATTTCTAAATGCCAATTGGTGCATTATTGTTATGTCCAGATGTTTGTCAAGAACCTCCTCCGTGTTCTGAGGGTAAAGCAAACATGGTGGCAAAAAACGGCTGCTCCAGCTGAATCGTGAGTTGAAGGGGGGGCTGCGGCAAGCGTGTTTCTGAGAGGCCCAACGGCTTGGGAGTGCATCCAATGACCAAGGCGGGCGTGGGGCAAGCGACGGGCGGCTCGAAAGAACCGGAGTTGACATCATGCCAAGTGCAGCAACCGACAATTGTCCTTTTCGCACACAATTTCGGGTGTGTGCGACTGCCAAGGTCTGCAACCCAGTAAATGGGACTTGGCATCTTGCCCAGTCTGAGCAATCTGAGCTGTTTGGCGTGGCAGGATATCTATGTGGCGGACACTGGCAACGACCGGCTGCGGCTTATCTTTAACCAAGTTGGTCAGGGCCCTGGGCGCGTGGAACACAGCTAGGCTGAGAGTCGACCCTCTCGCTCCGCAGGGGTGCTGGCGTGTGTCGTGCTGTGGGTTTGGACCGACGGGTGCTTGCTCAAACTGAAGGTTCTGCAGATGGGGTTCCTTTCTTCATAGTCTTCAGTGATTCGGTTTGTGCCGTGCCGTTTTTTTTTCTTCTTCCAGGTTTCTGGCCGCGCCAGCAAGCGCACTGAGGCCCTAGCCAGAACCATGTCGGGAAGTGCACCAACGGCTTCAATTGCCAGGTGGGCTCGCGGGTCATGACACGTGCCATCAGATTTCTGGGATGGGATGGTCTTTGCTTGGACCAAGCATCTTTGACTTTTCTTGGAAAACACGAGGGTGGGGCCAATTTGTGAAAAGTTTCCAAAGCCTCCAAATTGCGGTGGTGATTGAACACCAGGCCAATCCCTCCCAACCGCTTGCCTCGCGGTGGAAGTCAACCGCGGCCATACAGAAAGATCTGCTTTGTGTGTTTCGGGGGTCTGTTGTTTGAGGCGGCAACAAAACAAATTTGTTGGTAAACGTACGGGCTGATAGGTCTTGGGGTTTCTTTGTGCACTTGTGCTGGCCCACAAGCAACAGACATGTTCTTCAGAAGCGAAGGACAGCAGTGGGGTTGTTCAAAGCTATGGTTCTTTTGGGATCCTGAGTGTCTTGAAAGTGACAATCTAGTCCCAAGCGCATTGTTGCACGGCACATTCTGGAAGACACCTGCACTTCTTGGTTCCACCTATGAATACGGAACTCGTGAGTTGCCATGCTTGTTTGCCGTTGGTTTACTTTTGCACCCTGGTTGTGAATGTGCAATTTGCCAAGGTGAACGCCTAAACGGACATCTAGCAATTTAAGGAACATTCCCGTGCTCACTGGCCTTTCCAAACGGGCCGCGATGGCTCGCGAAGCGCTGGACACTTGCATTGAGTCGACATGGGCGGCACCCGGGGATCCAAGGCAGCACAAGCCCAGCGGAACCGATTCCCCCCCGGGTGGGTCTCACTAGTTAGTGGTCGGCTTCTTAGTTTTCCTTACCAGAGGTTCCTACATTTCCCGTTCCCCTTGTCATTCCCATAAACGAGGCTTTGTCAAAATATTTAGTACTCTATGGTTCGCCGAAGGAGGCTTACCAACTTTCCCACGAACGCCAATTCTCTGACAGCAACCAGGGGATTTGTGGACCAGGGCCAAATTCGGGAGCCGCATATTCTGACTGCTCAAACGAGGCCTAGGGCTTTCTCAAGCGCTTGCAAGCGCTTGCTCGTCATGCATTGTTCTGAGCATGCATTGTTATGAGCATGCATTGTTCTGAGCTTTGGTTCCACAGTATCCCACACCCCCATTCTACTTGTTTAGGCCCTTACGCACAGAAAAAAAAACACAAAAACACGCATACGCACGCATGTTTATATTATGTAGCTTTGATGTGTGACAAACAAATGAGATGATAGGACTTATTCGTTCATGGCCTATTTGATCTCGGCTTCCAGGTGGAGATCACCGGGAATGGCCTGCTGCCGCGGAATCAGCTGGCCGTAGTTCCCATGGAGTTGAACTGCGGCCAGGCAGGTCCAAGGAATCGGTCGGGTTTTGCGACTCAGTCACTGGAGCCACAATCGAAACCTGGGTAGATGAGGGTTTGTCACGGCAAATCTCAACCCGAAATGGGTGCAACCGATTTTTTTCTTCTTTTTTCCTTTACACGGTTCTGGGTGGACGATTTGAATGCAGGGTTGTGATTGTGACTCACTGGACATATTCTTGCCAGTCCGGAGCCAGCAGCTATGAATTTAAATGCTAGCACCCACAAAATGACCGCTGGACACAAATTCCCATGTAGAATGATGCGTGCTCCAGGCCGCCATGGAGCATGTTTTTTGTTTTTGCCACAGCCACAGCGACAACGCAGCAGAATCTGGTCGAAGCCTTGTTTAAACAAGTTCAAAACCTCAATTAATTGAACAACCTGCTTTTCCGTTTGCTTTCTCTTCAAGGGGACAAGGGAACAAATGTGCCCAACCCTGGTATACTTTTCTCCCACCCAATAATTCGGAACCCTTTCTTGGCACACGGCGCCTCCACAAGAAGCGTGGCTGGGGTAGGGCATGCCGGCCTACCTCCGGTAGAAACTGCGGCGAAGCTGCACACAGAAACAAAGAGGGGGGGGGAAGGGGAGCAACATCCCAATCCCACAGAAAGTCAAGGACAGTTCACAAGCCGAGGAAGGGAATGCAGCAAAGTCCGAATTGGCAGACCAAGGGCCGAGGATTGGTTGGTCCCCGTGACTAGAGAAGCAGCACGGGAGTTCATTGTGAAGACGAGGAGGTCGGAGTCGGAAGTCCCTGAACCATTACCGACACTCATACAGAAAACATGTCCATAGCATAGCCACCCAGGTGGTGACGAAATCGTGCCAGAAACACCCAATCGACCTCATGATGTAGCTGAGCGCGAAGTGGCCTTCACCGTAAACACCGGCCAAACTCCCGGCGCCCCGGAATTGCAGCAATCGGAAGGTCATCGCATCCCGGCAGAGAAGGGAAGGTCCAGGGCGTAGAATGTGCCTGATCCCACAGCATAATCCATAGCCACCGCGAGAGTGTGCGGCGGAAAGGCCCTTTTAACCAGAGGGGTTGAGTTTCGGTCTCCAAAATGGGTAGCCATCCGACCATCTGGACAAGTGGGGGGGGTTGCCATGGGCAACGCAATGGCTGAAACATGTTCAAGGTGGTTCGCGCACGCAGGCAGACGTGCAGTTCCAGTTGGGGCTACCTCGCAACCCTACGGAAGACGTGCCTTCGCAGGGGCCCCTGGCCGAGTTGGAAGTGCAACTCGCAAGCCCTGGTTTTGGCGAATTGGCGTGTCTATACGGGGTTCTTGGGACAGTTTTGAAGGCAAGCGAAAGGGGAGCTGCCCATTTTCGGGGTCCCTAGTTTGACGCATGTATTGACCCTTGATTCATATCCCCTGGTGGATAAATTGCGTTGGGGCAAAGCTTCTTAAGGCCGTCTCAGGCTCCTTTAAGGCTTTGCTAGCGCTTTGTTTGAGCAGGAAACAAGACCGGTTGCGTTAAAGATAGGGCACGAGATGTTTTTGTTCAGTTGGAAGGCCAACAACCAAAGTTGGGGGCGAGCGTTGCTTGCTTTTGTTCAGTTCAGCCATTGTTTTGGACGGGTCCTGGACGAAAACGGTTTAGTTTCTTTTAGACCCCCCTTTGTTGGGAACAGGGACACCCCAAAAGCGCAGAATCCACCTATAAGGCGGTCCTATTTCCCGAAAGGGCGTCAAAAGATATGAAAAGGTAAGCTGTGCTTGTATGCCAGGTGTACGCTCCACATCTGCCCAGCACCCCAGTTGATCCCTGCTCTTTCACCCATTTGCTGCCAGTGCCAGTCTCGCTGGAGCCAGGTTTGTCACCTGGCAACCCTGCGGAACATGCGGGAATTGGTTGAAACATCCACAAGTTTTGAAACTGTACTTGCTGCAAACTTCCGCTTTGGCCTGCCGCTACTTTCCCTAGCGCACAGATACATTTTTTATGGAGTGAAGGGTAGAATATCGTACGCTTGATGACAAAGTTATGTTGTGCTCGGTGTCGCACGTTGAAACAGGTTGTTTTTGACGGATCACTTCTGGCCAAGACAGGACTCGAATACGACCCCTCCGAGTTGAGGGGCATCCGAGGCCCTCCTACACCCGGAAGCTCTACGACTTCGGGCCGCCCTCCGCTTTGCTGGCATGGCTTATGGGTGGGCGTCGAAGCCTGGTCTGCCCATCGGGAATCCGCAAGTTGATTGCAATGGCCTAAGAGACTGGGGCTGAGGCGGTGATTTTTTGATTTGGGGGTGCGGCAGAGCAGCACCGGCAGAGTTTTGGTGCAACAGGGAAGATGCACCGGCAACCGATTTGTTTTTGGCCTTTCTTCAGCAGACTTTGGGCAGTTGTTGGGGTTGTCCCCCAAACTGACTGCTATGGCAGGTGTCCAGAACAGGGTACTACCGCCTCTGCTTCTGTGTGAAGGATGCGGTTGGGGACCCAAGTGGCCGACACGGAAGTCACCGGGCCAAAGCACAGGAGTACGCATTGATCGAAGATGTGGCTGACATTCCAGTACATACGTTGCACCTTAGCATAAAATGAAGCCGGAAGTCCCCCATTTTGAGACATACCCGATGGTGTGGTTCTGATTTCGGGCGCTGATGACTGAGGTGGTCTTCGGGCAGATCACCCCCTGCTCTGCCCCCGAGTTCTTCATCCACGACGCCGGCACCGCCCCTTCGGCCTGTGGAAAAGGGGTTGCTGACCCGGTGGGCCGCGTTTCTTGCAGATCTAAGATGTGCCGCGATTGAAAAACCTAGGAACTGAAGCACTCAATTTTGAAGGCATTTCGAGGCAACCCATTTGGGCTGTTTGCGCTTGGCGACGCTTTTATGTGGAACGCCTACACCACATCTACAGTCGCACCCAAAGAGTCGCCGCAACGCAAAGTGAGTGTACGGACATAGTTTCGTCTTCTTTTGTGGCATGTGAATTTGTTGTCTCGGCTGCATTTCCGGGTTGGACACTTTTGGATCTGCTCTTGGATATGACCTCATAACTCTTGGAATTCTTTGGACATCACCACCACTTCTTTTTTTGGGCGTCCCCCCAAGTGGAGACACATGTCCACGTCAACGGGCGCGAGGTCCTCATCGTGGGCCCAGACAGCCGCTCCACCGACACGGACGTGGTGGAGGGTATGGCGCGCCGGCTTCGGGGAACTGGGGAAGGAGTCCGAACCACTTCCCCCCCGAAGTTGGGGGCGCCGGAAAATTCAGGGAGCGAACCAAGAAAGAGGGGACCCTCCCCAAGGATATTTTCTTCCCCCTTGCCCTTGAGCCATACCTCAATTTTTTGCGCTGCGCGTCGAGGCTTTCCCAGGCCTGCGGAACTCGTTGGTTTTGAGCCGAAGTCACCTTGGGGAAGTGGCACTTGGTTGGTGGTTTGGGTTGGGGTTCAAGGCCCAGGGGCTCCAAATGGGCGGTATTGCCAGATAACCACCTTGCAAAAAAGCACCAAGCGGGAAGGCTGAAGTTCCGCTGCCCCCCACCCCCCCCACCGCCCCCCAGCCCCGCCTGCAGCCTGGACGGCCCTTCGCGCTGGCAATCTTCGGTATGGAGCTGTCCATCTTCGACCGCGTGCGCTTGGTTTGGGGCCCAGCTCCGAGCTTTGGTCAATTTAGAAAGGGGCACTTCGCTCGTTTGATGTCAACCACGCAGGGCTAAAAGACTAGTTCACTCTGCGTTTTTTTTTTTTTTTAGAGGTTATCACCCTACGTTGTGTTTGTTTCTAGAGGTTTTTAGGTGAAAGCCTGGCGGTCGTTTCCCCGCCGTCGTGAAAACCGAAGGTGAACCGCTCTCAAGTCTGTGGCTTGCCTGGCGCCGAGGCGGCCGCGAAACTGGGACCTGGGATTCTGGCTGAGAACTCTCAGGGAATGAGTTGGAATGCCCAGGAGCCATCCCTTTTCCTGTATGGCCTTGGGTCAAAATCCCGAAAACCCCCAGTGAACATCCCAATCCAACCACTAAAATAGGTTCGAAAATGGGTGGTGCACCTACCCCGAAATGGTGCCATTCATTGGTTTTGACCCACAGCCTTAAGGGAATCCCCTTCTGGTTCATTCCCAGCACCCGGACTGGGTCATTCCCTACTGAGCAGTCGAGGGGGTGAACCCTTTTTGTCTCAAACGAATCGCCTCAGCACTTGTCGGTGGGACTCCCACCATTCCACCATACAGAGTTCTACATGTCTTTCTCAAAAATACGTCAGGCTTCATATGGGGCTGAGTAAAGGACAGTTCCCTTTTGGGCCAGTTTTTACGAATTGACGCGATCGCTTTCGTACCGTCCCTGCTTCAATCAGTGAGTTTGTCCAAGTGGACGGTCCGAAACTGGGGCCATTTCTTGGGAGGTGCTCCCTTCGCCTGAAAAGACGCCAAGGAAGCACCACTTATTAACCATCCCGAGGAAAACGGGGGGTGGGGGGGTGGGAGGTCAAGTGGTAAGCCGCGGATTTTTTGGCGTTTTGGCTTTCATTGAAGAGTTGGAACCACCGCACAAGTGGTGGACAATCCCTGCCGTCCACCAAAGGGTCCTCTATCAAAACTAGCTCCAAGGTGGGTGTGTCTTCTTTTTGGGACCGAAAGTGGCTTCGGTTTTCCTTTCGGTTCCCCTTTAAACTTGCTGGCGCTCAGTAGCGAATGACCCAGGATTTGGGAATGAACTTGGGGATTCCCTTGGAAAGCATAGCGCGTGGTTTGCAGAGGGCATTCCAACTCATTCCCTGCCTATCGAACATCCACCGGGCCCTGGCGAAGCCGGCCAGGTGTTGGCCGACGAGGTGCAGAGCCGCAGCATCCTCATGGCGCCGGGAGTTCCCAGATTCGCCCCCGGTGTGTCATCCGGTCATCCGGTTCCCTAGGGTTTTTTAGCCTTTTGCTTGGATTTCCAGTTCACGTGCAGAAGACGGCATATATTAAACAGGACAACATGACACAAACCTAGAAATAGTAAACCTGGCATGATGATGGGAAAACAAGAATAACATGTACACATTTTGATAAGGTATATCACAATATGCCATGTGTATGACATTCCAAAAGACCCATATGACAGAAGGCAACAGCAATAATGCAAAATCACAGAACATAGATTCATGTTTAACAGCCACATGTTTTATGGATGACATCTCTTGAAAGGAAGTCATGAGCATAAAATAAGAGGCAAGATGTAGCCATTTTCAGGCTTATTCCCTTCATCCAGGAGTTGGCATAATATTACTGCAGCTTGAATATTGGTACTCTTGCTCGTTCTAAGTAGGGAGTGAAGGAATGTTCTTATAAACCAATACTTAGGGGAACGCTTGAAGCTCCTTACCCAGAATCAGCAAGGTTTTGGGTCCGAGGTTTCGTGCGGCTGTTTCATGGCTACTGGTTTCGGGGAGCAAATGCGTACCCTCAAAGGCCTAGTTAGACGTTGCTCTGGGCTGCATGTGTGAGAATGTGGCAATACGGGCAATACGTGTGTTCGTCAAGGAATGGGTGTTGGGTCTTTGGTCACTTTCGTTTCGTCTATCTGTTAGTCTTATGCCGCATCGCTTGGACGAAGGAGCAGCTTGGAAGCGAACAAATGCTTTTTCTTTTATTATTCATTTTTGATTATTCTTGGTCTTTTCTGTAGCTCGTGAATCCAAAGTAAAAGAAAGTGAAAGAAATAGATAGAAAACTATTAAAAGAAAATGATTGTAATTCCAGGAACTAGACCAGCAGGAACTGGGGAAGTAACCGTCAGTTAGTGTGCGACACCATACCACGTTCCCCAGAGCCAATCAAAAGGTGCCCATCGTTATGATGGAAGCTGACACGTATACGTTGTAGAACATGTTTCAATTGAGGACCCCTTGTCCACTTCCATGGTTGAACGTGGGCTTTCCAATTCACCCCACAGTCAACCTGGATGGGGGGGGTGCTCCCTTTTGAATGGGACACAGCTCCATTCACCAACCAGAGGTTGCATCCTTGGCGCCCAAACAGATGAGTTTGGTTTGGGCTCGAGGCAGCGGCACCTGGGCAACGAGTCCTTCAGCCTCTGGGCCAATGTCACCCTGCGGGCCTCTGGGGCCTTCCGCCTCTGCCCGACCCCCGGATGTTGTGGAGGCTGGTGGGGTTGGCAAGAATGGAAACCGCTGAAGCCGGGCGGTTTTAGTTGCTTGCGAAAGGGAGGTGAGGCCAAATCAGCAGTAAGAAGTGGGTTGGATGTGTCGACATGTGGCTTCAGGCCAAATGTGCAGCGGCACCTTGTCTTTTGTGAGCCTTTTTGCACATCGGCGGCCCTTCTGATGAGCTCGGGTGCTGTTTTCCCCCGCCTTCTATCATTGAAGGGTACGAAGAAGTGCGAGAGGACGCCTCTGTGAGCAGAGCAATTGACCTTACTGCAATATGCTGTGGCCTATCTCTCCTGCTTGACCCAATATATGTAAATAAACTATGTATATGCTCACATACATGGCAGCAAGCCGGTTGTGGATTGATCATTCTTTCAGGCATTCCCCATGAACATCGCGGCGAAAGACATGCCAGGATGCACGACCTGCCCAGTTTGGGAAAGCACTTTCTGAGGCGTGCCCTTGACTCTGCGACTCACGTGGGATGAAGCCCAGGATGTAGGGCAGTTCAAGCAGAAACTGGCACACAGGCACTGGCCTGTCCAAAGCCCAATGCTTGCATCAGAAGAACAGTCCTGGAATGGAGTTGAAGCCTAGTTGCTTTGCAGTCCGGGGGAGAACTCCATTTGCGCAGCAGCCTTCAGTCAATGAACTAGCAAGAACATGTTGAATCAAGCGTAGTATCTGTCCCGAAACCAGCATCAAGAATGGCATAAGCACGACAAGCGGCACAAAAACAAGCAGCACATAGGAGACAGCGAATTGCAACCAGCAAGCAGACTTCAATAGATCAAATTGCGAACGGCGCCGGAAATCAAGCAGCAGTGTGCATATGGCAAGCGGAGGAGACACATGGCAAAAAAGCAATCAACAAGCGGCAGCGGCCAAAAATAGCAAGCAAAGGCAAAACTGCAAAGAGGCAAGGGAAGCCTTAGCGGGGCAAACCACTAACTGGTGCCTAACTGGTGCCGATCGGCGGATCGGATTTTCTCCATTGGTCTTCATGGAACCCATCAGCCTAGGAGGGTTTTGGAAGACGATTCCATCCTCTCCACTTCTATTCTCGGAAATAGATGAAATGCTGAAATGATTTGGAGCCTTCAGGCAAACCGCCTATTTTCCTTGGTGGTTCCATACGTTTTCTCAACTTTTCGCGATCTGAACACGGACGGCCCGGTTTTCTGTCGCTGGCTGTTCGGGCAAAGGCTCCGACGGATTTTTTTGTGGACTGAGGCTGGTGCCAGGGTGCCACCCCGGACGGCGCACGGCAACGATGCGAACTCGGGGAGGCGGGCGCGGGGCGCGAGCTGGGGCATGTCTTGGATTTTTGTTGGGCGTTCCTATGTTGGTTTTTTGTTTCGGGTGAGTTTCTTGAGTGAGTTTCTTTATTGACTTGATGGGGTGATATTTAAACAGGACATACTATAGGGCGCCCTGTTAGGTTTGATCGCTGATTGGTTTGGGGGGCGTGCAAAGTGCTGGTGGCCGTGGAACGCCACGTGCACTTCCTACTTGCTGCGGACAGCTTTGGGCGAGTCTCTAGCTTCAAAGGTTTCAAGAGGTGTAGCCTGTGCAGTGTGAGATGTTAAGTTTCATTTCGACCAACAAGTGACGAGCCAGTGCCACTATGGGCGGAGCCTGATCATGTTAAGCAACACATTTTACGCGCTTATGCAGCGCCTGCGGACAACTCAAACTGTCCATCCGTCGTCCGGCAAAGGACGAAACAACTTGTTGGCTGAACACGCCTCACTGTGGGAGGATGGCTGGTGCCCGCATCGCTGTTGTTAGGCAAGCAGGTTGTAGCAATTTTTCAAGGTGCTTTGAGTGCATGCGCGTTCATTCATGCAATTGACTGCGCATACGAACGCTATGGACCGCATCCGCACAAGACAGCATTCGCGCAGGTCAAATGATAAGCATGTTTGCTCAGCCACTTTGTGCTTGAGCGACAGCTCACGGGTCTTGTAGTGTGTTGACTACCCGCAGGTGGTCAAAATGAAACTGCAGTCTTCTCTACGTGCAACTTTGTTCTGTTTTGGTCACAAACATCTTGGAAAGTGTGTACACCGCCAGAACAGCAGCTCTTTTTTGACACTTTCGGAAAGTCACAATGGTTGTTTGCCCACAGCAAATGGCAAAGCGATGAGTGGGACACGATTTGTGGACCTGTAAAAGTCTGGCTGACTTCAAATCTGACTTTGTCAAAGGATTTTCACAGGTTCCCTTAGCCATCCCCGTGTAAAACATCTAACAACTTTTCCCTGAACCTGATGGAAGGTCGCACTGGGAGGAACATTCGGATGCACCGCTGCCGCTCTTCTGGCCCCTGAGGACTTCCGGGTGGAGGCGGCGCGCGTGAATGTGCGAGGCGCGGGCGATATTTTTGTTTCTCACCAGGTCTGGGGGATTCAAACGAGAGAGAGGAAGCCTGAGGTCTGGGCATGGTCTGTGACTCAAACCTGCTTTTGTCCTAGGAAGATGGTGGCTTCTGGTGGCGTTGCTTTTGGCTGGGTACAAAAAGCAAAGTTGCGGCCGGGTTTTTTTTGGTTGGTGGGTCAGGCCCCATCCAATATGTGGGCACTATCGAGATTGGCGGCTACGAGGACTGGGCAGGGCGAGCCACGAACGTGTCATATTGACACTGGCGAGGTGATTGCGGAGATTGTCGGAAGATCCTTGAAACACGATAGCTTTTGTGAATTGCAGAAGTGCAGACTTCGGGCGAGGGCTGATTATGAATTCAGCTCTTCGATGGCGGCGCGTGCACTTCTTTGCACGCCTCAGATGGCTTGCTTGTAAAACCCCTTTTCTAGGAAGCCACTTTCATGTCTCTTGAGTTGGAACTGCTCTGCTCAAGCTTTCCACAAGCTATGACTGTGGGCTAGCTGAGTGCTCCGATGTCGCAGAAGAGCAGGTTTTCCTCTGCCACGGCAGAGGCGCAAGGCCGTGCCCTGAATGCCAAGAAGAAGTGGCAGAGCGCCAGCAAGAAAGCCACGCCGCATCCCTCCATCACGAACTTGGTACCTCAGATCCTGACCGAGGCCGCCCCCGGCGTCAGCGTGGCCGCTCGGAGGGCCATCTTCAACCATGCCCGGATCTTCCTGCGGAAGAACAGCCAGGATGGGAAGATGCGCCTGATCAGGTCAGTGGTTCATGGGGCAAAAGCTCATGGCCATGAAAGACACACCGTGTGCTCGATGCAAGAGCATGCTTCAGAGCAGCAGGAGCGCGAAAGAGCGAAGGAGCAAGCGGAGAAAGCGCTGCAGGAGGAGCAGAAGGCACAGGACACGCAGAAGGAGGAGGAGGATGAGGAGGAGGTGCCTACTATCAACAGCACCTTGAGATCTGTGGAGTTTTTGCAGCAGCACGTGAGCCAGCTGCAAGAGCTTTCCATGGGCTATCAGGCGACGGGTTCCGTTGGGCAAAAGTTGTAAAAGCAACCGGACTCTGGCTTGTAAGGGGAAGCCCAAAGGGGCTGGTTAAAGCAATAGCTGTTGGGAACAGGATCAAACAGGGAGTTGCATCGCACCCTGATCAGGAGGATACGGTCGTCCACAGGGCCCTAGCCACCGCCAGGCATTGTGTGAGTGTCCTGGCAGATCTGCAGGCTGCTGCCAGCGCCGACGTGGACGTCTTGAGGGAGGTGAATGAGAGCCGAGAGAAGTGGCAGGTGAGTTGAAAAGAAAGGGGGGAGGATGGTGGACACGTCGGGTCCATTTTGCAACCACGCGCAACCAGCTTCTGGGGTATTCATGGTTTAGGGTTCGGGCTTGCAACATTCTTTCTCTCCATGCGAAAGGTTTGGATCGCCGCTTTCTACACCAGCGACAACAGATCGGGGATCAATGACTGTATAGTGTCACAGAAGCGGTTCTTGGCTTTGCCTCGAAATGTCCTTCCGCGGTGTCCTCGAATATCAACTGAAGAAGGGGGGGTTCCCCCGAACCATCCCCATTTCCTGCCTGAGTAGCGTGCACTCTTTTTGGTAGAAGCCTTGGTTTCCCTTCCAGCCCACCGTAAAACGCATACCATCAAACAACACGTCCTTTTTGTCCATTGCTCATTTCAGCCACCAGGTTCCTCAGCAGCTGCTGCAGGATTTGCAGGCCAGCCTGGTCGCCATGCGTTCGGCGCTGCAAAGCAAGCCGGGCAGTTCGAATCTGGAGGCCGCGTTCCAGGCGAGCTGCCGAGAGGTGGAACGGTGCCAGATGTGTTTGGCTGGGAATAGATGGCTGTGGGTCATTTTGACCAATGGTACCATTTTGGGGTAGGGGCACCACCCATTTTAGTCTATTTAGTGGGGATTGGGATGTTCACTGGGGGTACGGGCTTTAGACCCATGGCCAGATAGGTTCCGCTTTCACTTTGGTTCGACTGGCCGCGCCATGTACCAACAGCTTGCAGATTGTCAGCTGGGTCAAACGGCATGTTAGCTTTGGGGTCCCGGACCCCGAAAAAAAAACACGGCGGCAAAAACACGTCGGGTCCAAACCGAAAGCGGTGGTAGGAGTTTGTGGAGGGCGTCCGCCTTCAGATCTCAGAGCTGGACCTGGGGAAGGCCTCCTGGAGATGTCCGGGTTCCGTCTGTGGATCCCCCGGCCTCTACATCTCCCTTTTACGCCATTTCAAGCATCACATTTTTTGTGCAATTGTGGCTGAATTTCCTTTGGAGTGATGTCTGAAGAGGACATTTAAGGAGGTGTGTGTTTTGGGATGGGTGTTTTGCATTGATCTTTTCCGGTCTTTTAGGGGCTCAGGCCATGTCCGCTCGATTTGGCTCCCCAGAAAAGAGGGGGAGGTGTATGAGATGTCTTAGTTCTTGTCGCTTTTTCCACTCTTTGTTGGGTCGGGGGCTCTGAATTGGGATTTCTTCTTGGAGGCTAGTTGGGTGAGAGGAAATTGATCTTTTTCCCAGGGGGGGCAGCTTTAGTGAGGCGGGTTCAAGGATGAAAGTTGTCTTTTGGGCTCGAATGGACCCAGGCCCACTCGGCTTGTTGGGCCTCATTTCTGGGCTGTTAGAGTCCTCCCCGCTGTTAGGATCTTCCCCTTCGGGCCGCCCCGAACCACTGAGCCCACTTCTAAGCTGGAATGAGATTTGTCCAGGTTGAAGGATTCCGGCAGTTAGCAAACCCCCAGGAAACGAGATCTTGTATTCCAGCCCTCCCGAAGAGGGGGCTTCCGTCCCGGAAGCGACTTTGAAGCTGCGAAGGCCGCGCCTTCAGCAGAGGTTCCGGCCGAGACCAGCGACGAGAATGGCCAGGCCGAGCCGTTGGAGCCGTTGGAGCCTTTCGAGCCTTTAGAGCCTTTAGAGCCTTCAGAGGCGTTGGAGCCTTCAGAGCCTTCCGAGCTCAGCTCGGAGCCTGGGCCTTTGGAACCTCGAAAACCTTCGAAGCCTTTGGCGCCGCTAAGGGTGCCTCTGCAACCTTCGGAGACTTTGGAGTCCCCTTCCCAGACGGCTTCGGCGACGTCGCCCGAGCCTTCGGCTGGCGAGGCCCCCCCCGCGGTGACCCTTTCGCTGTCGGAGACCGGTGTCAGGACGCCGGAGCCAGCACGTCCCGCGGACGTGGGCGACGTGGACGTGCCAAGAGTGGAAGCATCGGAGAATTGCATGGAGGACACCGAATTTGACCAGGAGTTGGCCCCAGAAGTTCCAAAGCAAGGGCAACCTGGCCAGTCGTTGCGCAGATTGCTCAACACCCCTGGAGATGCAGGCGCAGATGCGCGTGCAGATGCAGGCGCAGATGCAGGCACAGATGCAGGCGCAGATGCAGGCACACAGAGGGATGCAAGTCAATTGCATGATCAAATGTCAAGGTGTGATAGTGTGGATGGCTTTGGTGAGGATGAGGCTGGATGTCAGGTGGAAGTGGCCGCCGCAGCCGTTTTGGCCAAGGAAGAGTGCAAGCAAGCATTCAAAGAGGCGAAGGCAAGTAAGGCAGCCAAAGGCAAAGGGAAGAGGTTGAAGGATCCCAAGCCGGAGAAAAGCTGGCACCTCGTGTCGCCTGAGATCAAGCTCCCGCCTCTTTGGCCGCTGAATCGCAAAGACACACCGGACTTGGACTGGAAGGTGGAAGACCTCAACAACGCGGAGCTCGACTTGTTGAACTCCATCCTAGACGAAGGAAACGGGAAAAGTGGGAGAAGCGAACGGGATGTGGCTTACGACACGGCAACTTGGCTGTGTTGGATTTTTCACCATTTATTATGATTCGTATTACTTTGTTTTGATCAACATGTGCGCTTTGCCGGTAGTCAACAACCAGCTTTCATCACTTTGCACAGCCTCAAAGCGCAAGGTGAAGGAAAGGTTGTGGAAGCAGGTCTTCTTCGAAGAGTCACCTAAGCGAATTCCACTGCCCCCGCTGCCAAAATCGTCGGTCTCCCGGTCCCCAAAGTCCTTTCGCTCCCTGTCCAAGCCCACTCCCTTGGCGAGCCTTGTTGACTTGCCTACCCGTGCTCGGTCAAGGCAAGTGTTTGACCCTTGACGAACAGAAGTTTTAACAACTTTTTCTAGAGACGTTTTTTGTTCAGCCTGCCAGGGTAGTTTGAACACATAGCCAGGTGCCGTCAGCCATAGCCTGATGCTGTCAGCCAAGCTGCAGTTTGCATCAGCTATGTACCGGCTCGTAGCTACGCGCTCTTGCGCGTGAAGCTCACAAAATCTTTATTTGGACTTGGCGACGCCATCTCTGGTGGTCTTCCGACGCAGACCAGTCAGGTCGCGAGTTAGTTTGGACTCGCTGGAAAAAGGCCTTGGCTCTCATCAACATGGTGGGAATGAGTCTACGGCTTTTGGGGAACTAATTGGGCAGAAAGGTAATCTTATGTTTGCTAGTAATTGGAATGCCTTTTATCCTTTGATGCATTTTGCTTGGATGTTAGGGCTTTAACTTTCTGCCAACTAATGGGTTGTCCATTAAACCACTAAAAGCTAAACTTTTAGCAGGGGAGCAGAAAAGCAACCGAGTATCAAGCTGCTTCGCACCCTGCCAAGGAGATTGCCGTGAAAGGTGGCGAGATGGCCGGATTCAGCCCTGCCGCCATGTGTTGGGTTTCGGCGCCCCAGCGCCAGCTACTGTTGCTCCTTATTCGGCAGCCCCAGAACAGCAGGCTGCACTCCGGGATTCGGCGGAGGGGGTGGGGTGGGGGGGATATGGGTCGGTGGGTGGGTGGGTAATAACGTTCGTTGAACAACAGCAACCTGTTTCACACAGCAGCCACCAATAACGTTCGTCGCACTAGCAGCAACATGTTTCACACAACAGCCCCTGACAAGCCCCTGATAACTTTCTTCGCGCAAGCAGCAACATGTTTAACGCAGCCACCAATGCCGTTCTTCGCACTAGCAGAACATGTTTCACACAAACGCGCCTATGAACGTTCGTCGACTCGCAGCAACATGTTTAACGCAGGAGCTTGTTTGTGTTGCATATCTCTTCAGACCATGCTATCATGGAGAGAACATGGTTTGGGAAAAGCGCCTCGAAGGGAAACAACGCATAAACATTGATGGGTGTTCTAAAAAGGGTGACTTTGCCTCAACGAAGCACTACTTTTCCATTTTGGGCCACCCCTGTCGCACGTTTTGCTTCTTTCAATGGAACCCCGAAAAAGGCGCCGGACTGTATTCCTTGGTTGGTTTTAAGATAATGTAGGCCAATTTAAAGTGAGTTTCTTTTCAGTGGGTGTGTAAGAAATGGAGCCTCGCGTTGTGAGGGTGCCCTCTTGTTTGTTTGTTCAAAGGGAATGTTCTATGTATTTTTCGAGACAAACGCAAGTAATTCTTTTGCAGGCTTGCATGAAGTGAATGGGACCAATCGCGCCGAGATAACGAATGTCTAACGACCAAGAACCATCGTGCGCAGATGTTTCTAGCCGCAAGATGCTTGTCCGGCGAGTTGCAGTGGGTGTAATGGTATAAGTAACGTGTCATAGCAATGATCCTTGGCAGCGCTCGGCTGCACAGGCACTTCATGGAAAGGCGCCCCCAGTTTGTCAAGGCCTAGAACTTCTCACCAAGGCCTATCATATGTGTAGGCTTTGCTTGTAATGATGCGGATGCGTGCCAATTGCAAGCCTTGCAAACCAGACAGTCGCATGAAGCCTGCTTCAGAGTGGATCCCCTTAGCAACATGATCATCATGATCATCACAGTCATCCACGATCATCACAATGAAAACATTCATCATTCATATTCATGTTCATATTCATATTCATATTCATATGCATCATCGTCATCGTCATCGTCATCGTCATCGTCATCGTCATCGTCATCGTCATCGTCATCGTCATCATCATCATCATTTTCATCATCAGCATCATCACGTTCTTCCATATTCAACAAACGCCCAAACCGGCCAAAGGGGATTGCGCGGCAGGCTCCAGCGACCGCATCCGCATTGTGGACGCCTCCACGGTTGTTTGTGGCAGCCCCGCGGCCGAGGCGCTGAGAATGGGGCGAGAGACGAGCGTCAAGAAGCACACACCCCTTGGTGGCTCCCAGCCATCCGTTTCCTTAGGTTTTTAGGTTTGTCATTCGTGGGGATTTCCATGCACTCAAAGTTAAATTTGTAGCGGGGGGTGCGGACAGCCCAGACCCGAGTGGTTCAAAACCGAGAAGCGTGAATCTTCTTCAAAGTTTTACCCTCTCAGAATGAAGCGCTGCCTTCAGATGGTTTGCAAAAGGATGACCATTGATAGGAAGAGTCTCCGAATGATTTGGGGCACCTGACCTACCGTTTTCCATGCTTGTTAGGGACCACTGGTGGGAATCTTTACCACCATTCCTCTACGCAGCGACGGATTTTTTGCGGGACCGCGACCACTTGGCTCTCGGACGAAGACCGGGATTGGAGGCTCCAACTTGGACCTGTGCCTACCAAGGGGCCCAAATGGATATGTATTTCGAGGGTACCTTCGGGGATATTTCATGGGAAAGCAACACCTGAGGGTGAGGGAGTGGGGTTCCGTTCCACAGACCCAAACAGAGCTTCTCAAAAGATGCACATTTGCAATTTAGCTCATGACACTTTTCACCAGCCCAACGGGCAACCTCAGTTTTTTTTGTTTTCTTCTTCTTTTTTTCCTTTTTTATTCTAAGAACGCGCCATTCCCGCCAGTACTTCACCAGCTCCATCGAGCACGATCAGCAGGAGGCGGTGTCCGGGAGCTTAGTGATGCGACCGAAAGGACAAAACTTCGCTGGACGCAGGGCCTCAGTTGAAGCCCGACCTTTTGAAGCCCGACGCATGGCTCCGGCCAGTTTCGGCGTCCTCCAAGAGGCGCGCCGTTTATCTTTGTTTTGTGACAGGTAGCCATGTGAAAGCTTCCTTCCGAAGCCTGACCCTCAAAGGGTGGGGCCTTCGGTTTCCGAAACCCGTCAATTCGGTTGCCATAGGTTTCCAGCAAGTTCCCAAGGGGTTGCAGCCTGTGGGTCGCGAGTTTCTCCAGTCAAAGCACCAAGCTTCCCTGCGTTCAGATCAACTGACCTTGAGAGTATCTGGGGTCCAGTTCCCTTTGTAAAATGCAAGGAATGCAGCGAGGGCAGTTTGGCATGGGTCCAGGCCCCTTTGGCCTTCACTGGCAATGTTTGCTGGTGTCGTCTCTGCCAAGATCTGTTTGCGGGTTCCATCCGTGAAGGTCTGAGGCCGGATATCCAGCCCTTTTCGAGCTGCTGTTCATGAACATGGCGTACGTTCCCTTCAGATATGTACAGAACTGGCGCACCTGTTCTCTTTCCACAATGACAGGAGCATGATCAAAACTGCAGCCAGCTCCAGACTTCTTGAGGAAGCCACCTTGAAACACATGCGATTCCCATCGGTTCTGTCCACAGAGCCATGAGTGAGCAAAGCCAATTTGCTCAGAGCCATGAGTGAACAAAGCCAAACCACCATTTGGCATTGCTGTATTGAACACATGCCCTTTGCTCGGATCTCCAATGTTATATTTCTAGGGTACATCAATGAAACAGACCCTAAGTTGTTTTGTGCGCAACTTCACATGCCCTTTGCTCGGATCTCCAAAACTATGTTATATTTCTGGGATGCCTGAATGAAACAGATGCCAACCCTTTTTCTTTAAACATGGGGACAGGTGCAACAAAAAAACCCAACCAAAAGGACGCTGAAGGCCCAGCGGCGCTCCGCACCGCATCACCGCGGATTCAGTGACCTGGACCAACGTCAAGGCGAGAACCAGGAGTCTCGAAGGTTGTTTCCATTGGGTTTCCGTTGGTTCCCATTGGTTTTTCATTGACTTTCCGTTGGTTTTTCATTGACTTTCCGTTGGTCTTTCATTGACTTTCCGTTGGTTTTCCATTAGTTTTCTTTTGTTTTAGACTGGTTTCCTTTGTTTCCATAGGTGTCCTTTGTTTTCTTTTGGTTTTCCATTGGCTTTGCTGCTTGTTGGCCCATAGGCTTCCGTTGTTTTCCTTTGGCTTTGTTTTCCATTGGTTCCCTTTGTTGCTTTGGTTTTACATGAGTTTCCTTTGAGAATCACTCTGCTAGGAGAATCATGACCATGGCCCAAATGAGGAGTCTTGACAATGGCGCATATGCTTAGGCAGGTGTTTGTTTCTTGATTCTCTGGTTGAAGGCTGGCCACCCTAGCTCACAAGGGTTCGGAGAAAGGATCTCAGATTTGAGAGCGCTCGCCGAGGGGAACTCGCCCCAAAATGGCCCCATGAGTTGGGGGTGTGCCTGACAAAGACCTTGACAAACCTGACGGGAAGTTGGGCCTTCGCGAGTCAGAGGGAGAAAGGGAGACTTCGTTTATTGGGAATGCTGGATCAATCGCCGCCTGTTCCTGCTTGCTTGCGGCTGAACTAGACGGAGTGACCGAGGCTTTGGCCTGCTTTTCTCCCAGCCCTGGTGATTTGGCCTCCTGTTTCGCCTGCCGTTGAAGTTCAGAAGGCAAGCCACCTTCATGCAGCCCGTTGCCTTCTTGGTACCTATCCGAATGGCGGCCATCAGGGGACACGGGATTACCCCTGCAAACATCGCAACTCATTGCTGGTCCTATGACACTGCCCGTCTTTCGGAGCAGCAACAAGTACATGTGCCTAGGGAGAGGGCGCCGTTTGACTGGTTTCGAGTGGAAGCCAATTTGATTTCACACATGGGTATGGCTCAAAATTAAAGAGCTGGGGTTACGCGGCTTTTAGTCTTTGGTTCTATTTACCAAGGAGCCGTTTTGGTAATTACCACCTTATTGACCCACAGCCACATTGTTCGGTGTGCCCTTTCGGATGTATCTCAATGGAGGGACGTCCGCCATTTCCAGGTGCGCAGCAGCTTGCCGCTGCGGGTGTGCTGGTGTGGCACTGCCGAGGGCTGCCGGGGGTCATAGCTGAGTGCAGTTGCTTGCAAAGCAAAGAGGACAAGCAAGAAAGCAAGAAAGCCCAGCAAGCAATCAGGAGCCTAAAAGGTACTGTAGAAGCTCTGGATTCTTGAAGCCCTCTGCGTCTTCTGGCACTTTGCGATAACGCGGCGCGCAGTGCGTTCAGAACCAAGTGACACGCCGAGTCTTTTTGGAGTGCTGTTTGGCGGGTTTTCTTCTCCTTGGGCATAGGTTTTGTGTGGGACTCGTCATCATGAGAAAAAAGGGAAGCTGAAGCTGAGGCAGCCGGGGCGAGGACTTTTTGGCGGTGGCCCCAGAGAGGGATGGGACTGTTTCTTTCTTTCTTTTTTCTTGTTGTCTTATTTTTTTTCCGTGGTGGATCCCTCGGGTCCCGGGGCTCCCTGGGGTCTTTTTCTGGATGCTGCGGAGCCCAAAGTGTTCTGACAAAGGACGTGGGGTTGCCAACATGCATTTTGGGGCTGCGCATTGTGGGCGCCACCCTTCAGCCCTTCAGCCCTTCAGCCCTTCAGCCCTTCAGCCCTTCAGCCCTGCAGCCCTTCTGCTCGTCAGCCCCCGCTGCCCATCAAGGGAGCTACATGCGGGTGTCATTGGTGTGTTATGCGGGTGAGCAGCACAAAGAAATCATTGACAAGCAAACAGAAACCGTTCATGATGGTTGCAAAACGCATGCCATTCCAAGCACAAGCATTTGCCTGGGGGAGGTGGAGGTGAAGTAAAACATCCAGGCTTCTCAACAGGCGACCTCAACCCAAAGTTGGAAGAGCCCATACATTCATTTGGGTTTGTCTCAAATATTGGAACCCTCCGATTTTGAGTGGTTCCAAAAAAGAACTATCCCAAACTGTGCAACAAAGGGAATGCCCTTATTATACAACCCTCATGTCACGTCCTTGACAATGATGGGGAACAAAGCCTTTTCCGGCCAATTTCCCTCTGCGACTTGGTCGGCGCTTTTGAGGGCTAGTGCATTTCTCCTCTCCGCTAGCTGTACCCTGCCGATTCTCTTCAGCATCCTTCTCTTCAGAAGATGGGCCAAACCCTGGATCATCGGTTCTAAGAACGATGGGTGAAGAGAGTGGGGAATCAAATCGTAGAATCGTTGGGAAAACCACGACTTGCTCTGTTCGCACCACTTTGAATCCATGGTTGAAGCCACAATACCTTTGCCGGAGCCGAATCTTTGGTGCAGTTTGCTTGGATGTTAGGCCTTTAACATTTTGCCAACTAATGGGGTTTCCCTTAAACCACCAAAAGTTAAACACTTTTCGCAGGGGAGCAGAACGCAACCGATGCAGTGAATCCTTTCCTTGCGGTTTTTTTGGATGTCGCAACCCGTGGGGGATCGACCGCGCTTGAGATCGATGCGGCGCTGGTGCAGCCCGTGGGACCGCGGACTTGGCCCGCCCAGGTCGTGGAGGTGGAAGGGAGAGCCGTTGGGTGGGAAGTTTGACCCAAGCAGAGGGGAAGCTTCTAGGGGTTCTAGGGGTTGATTCCAATTCCATTCTTTTCAACCATGGTTCTTTCCAAAAGCCGGATCCGTTTTCCCTGGGTTTCCGGAGGTTTTCTGGAAAGAAGAATCCCTGGAAGGAATGGGCAAGGTACGTGGGTTTTGACCAAACAGTGGGGAGAAGGTTGGTTTTTGAGTGGGGGAAGCGGTTGTTTTTTTGTTGGGTTTGGATCAAGTGCGCAGAGAGAAGGAATGAGGGGGTTGCTTATGGCTTCTCTTCAAACACGCCCCAGAACGTTGGTTGCTTGGAGAGGCTTGCGTTGTTACCTCAATGCGAGGTGGCCATTCTGCCCCTTTTAGTTTTGTTTTGCTGGCAAAGGCATTGGGAAAGGCTGCTTTGAAAGAATGTGGGTTTGAGACAAGGAATCTTTAATTTGCGAGAGAGCCATGTGGGTTAGTTGGGGCTTTCTCTCCCACGGTGAGTCTGAAAAATCCATCAGATCATAGCATCAAGCCGTCCTGAAGCAGACCACAAGCTGAAAGGAACAAAGCGCAGAGGCAGATCGGGTTTGATGGGCTCATGCAGTCTTGCATCCTGACAATTGCATGCTTCCCTGTCGTATGTTGTAGCCACATGGTGTGCAAAATTGCTCAAGTTCATTGAGTTCACCCCTTCTGGCCCCTGGCTTACTGACATTTTCCGTAAGCAGCACATGACATGGCCTACCACTTGAATTTGAGTGGAGGGATTTCCCAGCTAGAACACAGCTCTTTGGAGGCCGTAAGGATGCTTTCTTTGCATGGCCTCAACTCGTATTTTTCGAGTGATGCCTCAAGGCCAACCCAAAACACCCGGAGCCTCTGAGCATTGCGTGTTTACACATTCGTTGCAGGTTTGAATCCAGGTCCAGATCCCCAAATGTGCACCTACTGCATGTGTTTGGGTATTGCAGCGCGGAGGTTGGTGATTCCTACAGCTTGTCAGTGTTGCTTGCCCCGTGAGGACACTTGCCTATACAGGCACCTTTCACATATTCTACTTGCGAAGCTCAAAATGCAGAGCCCAAATGTTTGCTCCCCTCCCCTTTGTCAGTTTGGTGCAGCAAGGCAACCAACTCATCGCCATCCTTTGTCCGTCCCTTCGCCCGTGACTTCTCTCCGCGTTTCTCGCCTCACTTTGCTCAGGCGCTTCCCAAGTTGCTTTTCCATTCTGCGTCTCATCCACGCGTTTTTCGGCTCACAGCCCTCCGTCTTTGTGGAAAGCGCTTTTTCATTTGGCCATGCGGGCGCTGTGGCTCCTATTGGCCCTGGCAGCGGCAGAGCCGGTTTTAGAGGCCCGGGCACCCAGAGATGTAGCAACCGGGCCTATTGAGTTCGTACTTTGTGAAGCTCATTTCTGGGTGCTTCGTTTTTTGAGTCAAGGTTCGCATCGGGTCTGCCAGGTGGGAATCTGCAAGGAAGCATCGCTGCACAGGATGGGCTATCCCTTTGTTCGTGCCCATGAGCTTGATGGAGGAGAGGCAAGTAAACCAGCACACCTTGGAGGCTGTATCAGCGGGCTTTAAGTAATGGTGCGGTTCACTTAGCACTGGTTCCTTTCTGCAGAACTGCCTAACAGATGTCAGGGCGGACTCGTTTGACAGTGCTATGTGAGGGTTGCGTGCGTTTTTGTGACTATGAATAGCCTCTAATTGCTGTTGGGCCCATTGAGCCTTGTGTATTTCTTTCCACCAATGCGGCCACTTTCAGTTCAGACTCACACCCAGTCGTGCTGTTTTCCGAGCTTCGAAAAGGAAAGGGGTTGGTTTTGCTCGGCTGAGGCCGATGACGAGTGTCAGGCTGAGGGCTGCGCCTTGAACGCCCTGCAGGTCCGAAAGAGAAAGGCCGGCGGAGGGGATTGGGACTGGGCAAGCGCGGTGTGTTGTGTGTGTGGGTGGGTGGGTGGGTGGGTGGGTGGGTGTGGGGAACGAGGGAAAACCCTGGATGATACCTTGGGATGTCTTGTTTGCCCAGATTGGTTCCGAGCCGTTCGTTCAAACCGCAAGGCCTGGGATCTTTAGAGCAACCCTTAACTCCAAAGACCGAGGTTAAGGCCCGAGGTGGCTTTGCCTTGGCCATGGGGCTTAAGACCTACCGCTCTTCTGGTGGCTTTTGGTTGCCTTTGGATTGCCCGAGATCCCCATGAGGTACATACAGAGTGATAGAGGAAAACGAGTGGAAAGGCGGCTGGCTTACAGAGGGTGCACGTTGACTTGAGGCCTGCTGCACACTCAAACTTGCGAACCTTCATTCCAATCTCTCTGTTTTTGGCCCATTTGCTCTTGCAAGCCCAGTTTCTTGTCTCCGCGCGCAGGTGGATGAGGAGCAGGGCTGTCATGACGTTGTCCCAGGCGAGTGCATTCCAGTCAACCAGAAGTTGGCACGTTTTCAATCCATGCCGGGGAACCAGTCACTGGGCGTGCTGGCAGCCGTGCTTCGAGCCGGCTCAACCTTGCAGGTTTGATGGGAAGGTGACGCGTGTCCCTTTTTTGAGGGTACTAGTACCTTTTGGTTTTTGTTTTGAAGCAAAGTACCAAAAGGAGAACCACCGTTTTTGAGGGGACACCGAAGAAAAGACACACTCAAGATCTCATTGCAAAGAACCCAGAGAGCCAGTTCTGAGCACCCCTGAGGGTTCCATTGTTTGACCACTTTGGGGGATAGACTTGAGCCCAGGGGTTTGCCTTTTGGGGAAATCAACCACCCTGGGTTTAAGTCTGCCTAGTTGAAAAGCGGAACCGCCGCAAGTTCCCCGTGCGCGTGAGCCTTGGCCAGGCGAAGGGGGGCCCTGCTGGCGGGCGGGGCTGAGAGAGGGGAAGAGCTGAGAGCCGCGAGTTTTTTTTCCGCCTTGTCGGACTGGCGGTCACTCATTAGCACTGGTCCTGGGGGTGGGGATCGTGGGGGTCGTGGGGGTCGTGTGTGGGGTCTGGGGGGAGGGGGGAGGGTCTGCAACATCTTCTCCCATGAGCCGACAGTTCTAGGTCAATTCTAGCATGGTTCCGGGATATGGGGTTTGGGGGGGATGTTCGGTGATGCCGCGGAAATCCCCTTAATCTCATTTTGGTATGAAGAAAACCATCATCCACAACCATGGTCCTGGCCAAAATTTCTGGATCCGAGGCTTGTCCCTCAAAAGAAGCAGTCCATTCTTCGTAATCGGACCGCTTTGAACAAGGATCCAGCCACTAGGTCCAACTTCCATGGCGCGGGGCCATTTATATCTCGTTCCTTCGTGCAACCATCTCGTTCAGGCGATCATGTGGGCCAAGAATGTGGGCATGCCGAGGCACCCCCAGTGGCAGCCTGGCCATAGAAATTGGTCGATGGCTTGAATTTGTACGTGATCTTTGCCGGTGCGATTTGCTTCCACCGGTAGGTTGTATTTCCACGGATCTGATGAGGCACGGAGATGTGGGAGAATGCTTCATGGAAACTCGCACCGGAAGTTGGCCAACCACCCGCCAGATACCAAAAGCAACCACGGAGTTGGTAGCATCGGAGTCTGGATCGTTAACACACGCGCACACATCCAAGATGGTTGGTATCACTAAGACTATGACTTTATGGGCGAGATGTCCCACGTGTGTATGAAGGAATAGGCTATTCCCTAGGCACATTACTATTTGGGCCATGGTGGGTTTCTTGTAGAGCTTTGCACACCATGGCCATGGCTTGAGAGTGCCCGTGGCCGGAAACACGTACATATGGGCGTGGTCCCTGAAAGAAGACACAAACTCAAACACATATAGACCTCCCCAAGCAAAATGCGCCAACAGGTGGCAGTTGAAAGCATGGCAGCGAGAGTACCTTGCTGCGACCGCTGGGCTTTCTGGCAGCCGGAGGTCCCAAGAATGCTCCAAAAAGTATTTGCACCCTGGGCTTTTATGGCATCTCTGCCTAGGGCAGGATGTTGGTTTTCCTGGATGTGGTTCTCGGTTTCTTGCGGAGGCTCAGTTTTTTCTTTGGTTCCGGTGTGAGCCGGAAAAGCAGCACGGGCAGTTTGTGGGGGCTTGGTGGGAACTTGTTTTGCGGGTGAAGCTCATGGTTGCTGCCGCAGAAATCACCACCGGCCTTTGGCCCTGCGCGCTCTAGCTTCTCTATGGGAAAAACTGAGGGAAGGGCAAAAGGCCACAAAAGCGCACAGTGCCACCCAGTTCCTACCTGTAAAACAACGATGCCCAAGGGCGGGTTGAAAACACAGTCTCAGCGGGCCCGAACAAAAACTATGTTTTGAAGGATGGAACCCACTGAACAGCAAAATCGAACGGTGCGATGTGTGTTTTCTTTTTGTTCGGAACTGCCGCACGGATCCGGGAAACTCAAACTGCCCCAAAAAGGCGATCTTCAAAGGCCGTGCGTCCCCCAATAACACCCAATACAGCATATGGGCACAGAACCCTCCAGGGCCTACTGTTTTGTTCCATCCTACCCCCTGCCTGGGTCACCCAAGGCTTCTGATATCCTTGAACCACTTCCCAAGGGGAAATGGGGTCAGCAATCCTCATATCGCGGTCGTACAAAGGCGACAATTCCCGGATGTTTTGTTTGGCAAGGGCATTCAACCTTTAGATTCAAGCACGGAGTTGGAGAGGGTGCCACAATGGATGTGAAAAATGCAGAGAAAAGCTAACCCTACGCCTGCGGTGACCCTGCCAGACGCAGACATCGAAGATTTCCACGGGTGTCTTCGGAGGCATGTCACATTTGGAGGGCACCTTGTTTCTTGGTTGTTTGAAGGGGAAGCCAGTCCAATTGTTTCGGGTGTTCACCCATTTGCAGGCGGACCCTTTCCCATGTGTTGCCTGCGCCCTTGCAGTACCCTCTCTCCCGACAGAAGTGGGCAAAAGGCGTTACGATAGTCTTCCAAAAACGAGAATCGTTCCTTAGAATAAAACGAAACCCAAGGAGCGCCTTGCCCTCTGGGACCCATTCCGAGGTACGCCGGCATGACGGAGGATTCCCCGCTCTGGAAGTTTCAGTTCATGGCCTGGAACACCACGCCGGGGGGCCCAGAGACGGTGCCTGTCTGCACATGGGACCCGGGCCTTTGGCTGGTGACCGCGCAACAAATACACCAGGTGCGTGGCCAGAAAAAGGTGGGATGGGATAAATCAGATTCCTTTTGCGATTCGTCTCAAGCTGGATGGTCCTGGCCTTGGCCACTCTTTCAGCATGCAGTTTGGCAGTTGGCCGGGGACCGATGCCGGCGGGAGTTCTCACCGACATGGCCCAATACGAGCACACGGAAGTTCCTTGGATGTCTCGGGTAGAGGTGCCGGAAGCCTTTGTTTCTCTCCGAGCTGGCTGTCTTTATTGTTCTTCGGTCCTGGCAAAAGTTGGCTCACTTCAAGTTTCGAGGTAGGTGCTAGGAAGTCTCCGCACATTCGATGTGCTCCTGACAAGATGTATGGTCATGGTCTAAATATGGGTTTCCTCAATTCGCAAAAAGCTGCAGGAGAGGGCAACCGAGGCCCCACAAGGATTTTCTTTTTGACCAACTGCACCATCATCTCTGTGCGTGGGACTTGCTCAGTTGTTCAAAGCCAGCTCTCTAAACCTTTGGATTTTCCACGTTTTTGGTCCACTTTTCGTAAAGGTCCCAACAGGTTAAACTTTTATTTGTAGGCCCTTTGGGCAAGTACGCTTGAGCTCGGTCACTCTCATTTCTTGGTCTCCCAGGCACCCCAGCTGCCCTCGGCCCTGCAATGTGCCCTCGCCGGTGTCTTGGCACGCGACACCTGCAGCCCTTGATGCGAAAAATCCAGACCCGTGGAGGACGGGGGATGGTCGAAATGCAAAGGCGGGAGCAGAGGCTTTGCCCACGTCAAAACGAGAATTTGTTAATGTTGAAACGCATGTGGAAACATGAACTGTGTTGGCAATGCTTGACCATAATGGCGCATGCCATTTTGGCTCAAGCTTTGCCCTGGGTTCTTTGAACCCAACTTGTGTGAAAAACAACCCCGAACTAACTCCGATCTAGCAATGGCTTCCTCGGCAACCTCGGCAACCTCCTTCGAGCTGATTGAGGACCAGAAGCTCACCGCGGAGGAGGTGGAAATGGCCAGCCAGGAGGCCCAGGAAATTCGCACACGCGAGGCGGCAGTGGCGGCCGGCCTGGTGTTGGACGAGCCCGAGGCCCCCCCGTCGGCTTCGGCTACCGATGTGATGAACGACCTCTCCAGTGCACTGGAGCGCCTCCGTGTGGCCTTCTCCACACCGACTTCCGGCCTGGGTGCCCCTGGCCCCGCCGAGGAGGAGGACAAGGACATGGAAGATGCGGACGCCACGGAGCGGGCTACTCCACCAACGAAGAGGCTGAAGGGTTTCGTGGCGGCTTCCCAGAAGACCACGGCTCAGGTGAACAAGCCGGTCTCCCTTGTGCCGGTGGAGGGCCGTCCCGGCTACTTCAAGTTGGTGGACCTCCCAGACCTCTTCCCGGTCCTTCCGGCATCGGCGGCCACGTTGCTGCGGGACGTCACGGTGGAGGAGGCGGTCTCCCTGTTCCACAAGTTTGTCGGGAAGAATCTCACGGAGGACTTGGTGATTCGCATCCTGGAGGCCTATGTTCCGATGAAGATCCAGATCCGGCAGGAGGAGGTCTGGGCCTCACAGTTCCAGAGGAACAAGGCGTGCATTGGCACCCAGCGGATGCACAGACTCGATGCAGGCCACTCCGACTACAAATTCATGTGCAAGGCATGCGGCACGGGGTGGCCGGAGGCAGCCAAGCAATGCTGGGTCTGCCCGGGCAAGGAGTTCGTCCCCTTCCAGGCACCCTCGGCTACCTACGAGGCGGACGGCGTCAAGTACAACCTGCTCATTGTGGAGGGCAAGCCGACCTGGATCCAGCAGCGGGAAGGGGGAAGCCTGGGTGCCGCTGGCCCCGGTGGTACCCGGGCACAGGCAGACTGCAACCTGGTGGACGGCACGGTCCTGGGGAGAGCTCCTCCGAAAACGGACACGGCAGAGGAGATTACCATGGCAGACGTACATCCGGCAGGAGATCCTGTCCATGGAGGCGGACGATGAGGCGTTGAAGGTCCGGGAGCACCAGGAGGTCAAGGTCAAAGTGCAGCGGTCCCTGAAAAAACGGAGGCTCAGAGCGGAGGAGCTGCATAAGGCCTGAACCGACGCCGGAGGAGTCCTCGGCCAGGCGGCGGCACAAGGAGTTGGTCACGGACGAGATGCTGGACAATGAGATGGCTATCCTGGCGCCTCTCCAGGAGGGCATGCAGGCCCTGCCGTCAGAGGAGGTGGCCAATGAGGGAGCCCGGGCCCTCAGAAAGGTGCGATTCAAGGCCCAGCTGCGAGATCAGTACCTGGAGGGGAAGGGCGTTGACGCCAGCCAGGCACTGGCTGAGGCGATGGGCTCCAGGAGGCTCAGGAGGCGAACAAGCGCACCCAGGACACCAACCAGGCATGGATGCTTAACCTCAAGCCCTTGGAAGTGTCGGCGTGGCCAGATGATCTCAGGCAGGCGCTGGAGAGGGGGCTGTTCTGCCCCCTGGAGCTGGATGACCCCGAGGACATCCCCAACGTGGGTGACATCAAGGAGAAGTATGTCCCCTACATCAGGAGGCTCAGAGAGGCGCAGAACCCATGAAACCAGGAGGCGCTGCTGGAGGAGATGCCCGATCTGGCCAAAGTTGCCACTGGCCCCGGACCTGAACTCGGAGGAGGGCAAGCTGTCCCTGCTCCTCTGGGCGATGAAGAGGCACCAAGGCGAGCTACGGATGTTTGGGGGGATCTGGAAGAAGCACTCAAGCGGTGAGATCCCCAAGGGCGCGGACCAGCAATTCAAGCTCACTCCGCAAAAGCTTCTGGCCCTGGAACGCAGGACCCACCCACTCACGTGCGAGCAGGACCACATCGACCCTGTCATCTACACGGCCTTGGAGATCCGAGCGCAGGTGAACCGGGGCGAGCGCCCGGCGCCGGAGCAGGTGGTGGGGATCTTCTGGGCGAAGGGCGATGGAGTGTTTTGGACAAGGCAGACGAGAACGTGGGACCTGCCGAGCCTGACGGGGGTGTACGCCCACAGGTTCACCTTCAAGTACATCTACTCGGCCTGGACCACCTTCCCGCTGATCGTGAAGACGCAGCGCCGGGGCCGCAATGCGGAGGGCTCGGCCTCGGACAAGTGGATGGGCAACATCCTCCAGATGAGGAAGGAGGCGGTCCCCTTCCTGGAGAGCCTGGGAATCCCCAAGCCGCGCAGCAAGGCGGAATGGAGCTACATCTTCAAGGAGATGGGGACGTTTCTGGCGGCCAAGAATTTCATCGTTAACTGCCCGTTGCCGGTGATGGAGATCCCAGTGGCCCCCGTCCACGACAGCAAGGAGGCGCTGCGTTTCAGGGCGGTCTGCGACGAGCGAATCACCCTTCCGCTGTCATCGTTGAGGGCTTTCGACTCGGTGTACACCAAGCTGGTGTCGGGCCTGAGTAAGTCCTCCATGGTGGAGGTCAAGGTCAACTGGCGTTGCAACGTGGTCCATGACTGGGTGGAGCAGGTCCCGCAGGAGGTGGCGGGGGCCCTGTACGACCGGTTGGGCTACTCCCAGGACCTTATCAGGCAGCTGGGTTGCTCCCCCCCCTTGGGTGCCTCTGGCCCCGGGGGAGGAGCGGCCAAGGAATCGGACCCCAAGGCGGGGGGGCGGACACCACGCTCCGCACGCCGGACCAGGGCACCAGGCGGTACCCTCCTATCACCACGTCCACGGCGGTCGCGGGCCGGAAGTACATCAACAAGCACTTCCCGAAGGAGACGAAGCACGTGTTTTGGGCCTCCGTGGAGTGCGGCCTGGTCCTGCCCAGCATCAGCGCCTGGGAAGTGGTGGGCAAGGAGAAGTTCAAGACCACCGGGGGTTACATGTGGAGGTTCTGCAAGGGCTTCTGGAGGGCGAGCCGCGGGGGGACCAGGCTGCTCCAGATCACGGGGTGGCACAAGGACAAGGCCACATGCCTGCAGCTGGTGATGGACGAGCCCCCGGAGCAGCTATATAATCAGTGGATCCGGGACAGGATGGAGTTCTACAAGCGGGTGGAGCCGACAGAGCCTCCCAGGGACGAGCGGCTAGTCCTTGGCGATGCGAGCACTCCGCGCATGCGCTTCAGCTCCTCGAATGGCCTGGGGGATGTCTCCACTGCCTTGTGGTCGGTCATCTTGAGCAACCCGGAGAAGTCAGGGCTGGCGGCCACTCGGTAGCTAAGGAGGCGATCTTGAAGGGTGAGAGCCGCTAGGTCGTGTCTCACAGCCTTTTGAGATCTCTTCCCACCGGGACTTGGGTGCCTCTGGCCCCGTCTCGGGTGGGGGGAGGAGTAAGGCCCCCTTGTTGGGTTCTTCTTTCACATGGGTTTCCCCCCCTGTTCAACGCGTCACGACTGCCGGTTTGCCTCGATCTGGAGGCTGCACGCTTTGGCTGCCCCAAGGACGGGCCATATCGGCCGTGTGGAGAAAGTGGCTGCGGCTGACTCTGGGTTCCCTGAGATCCCCTTGGAGGTTTTGGGGAATCCCCCGCCGGGTTGGTCTTCCCCCCTCCGTGGTCCTTTTTGGGGATTTCCGGGGGTTGACTTTTGGGTCCTGTTGGGCTGCATGTGGCCTGCCTGCCCCATTTGCACTCGGCATCCTGTGGGGTTGGAACATGCGTGCAGTGTGTCGCGGTTGGGTCCCGGCCGTTCAATAGGAGGCTCGAACCCCCCCCATTTTCATCATGGCTAGGGTCTCTACAAAGTTTCTTTTGCGCCCGCCTTACACTCGTCTTTGGGACCGCATTCCAAGGGTCCTGTGGGACACGTTGGCGGAGGAGTCCTTCTCCCCGAGACAGACGGACGGGGAGCTGCTGGTTCTGATGTGCCTGCGCCATGGCACGGCAGAGGAAGGGAGGCAGCTGGGCGGGGAGCCGGCCATCAGATCCTGGAACTACTTCCGCAAGGAGGCATTGGACCTCTTGGGGGACAGCAGGTTCCGGACGCTCAGGCAACATTGCCTGGTCTACGAGAGTCTCCGCAAGAGAGGCTTCACCGTCATTCCTTGGCAGGGTCCGCTCTCTCCTCAACCAGCTCGCCGATGAGGAGGTCACCCCGTGTAAGTTGCGGCAGGTGTGGAACACCCTCAAGTGGTTCTCAAAGACCTTCGGATTGCTGAAGGTAGATGAGCTCCATCGCCTCAAGTCCAAGAAGAGCTCATTGGAAGAGGCGCTCACGGACACGGTCACCAGGCCACAGCGTAAGGCGGTGGTTCCCAGCAAAGAGGTCATTTGGGCTCTGGAGGAGGGGGCCGGCTACGATTGCCTGGGTGCCACCGGCCCCGGCACGCAGGAGGCCCCGGGAAAGAGCAGACACGAGGTGCTGGACGCTTTCATCCTGGGCTTCGCCCGGTTCCAGGTTGGTTGCAGCGCTCGCTTCAATGACCTCCAGCACGTTCACCCCAAGGACCTTATCCACACCAGCAACACGGTGGAGCTGAAGGCCTGGCAGACCAAGACGGTCTCTGCAGCACGAATCAACCGCAACCCGGTCCCCTTGATTGCTCCGAAGTACAGCTTCACGGGAATCCCCTGGTGGACTACCTGGGTGGCCTCGGTAAGGCGGTTGGTATCCGAGGAGGCATTCCGGGACATGGATTACTTGCTCCCGACGGTGAGCAAAGACTTTGCAGGGCTGATCCCGCGGCCTTCCACACCGGAAAGGGCTCTGAGGTGGCTCAAGGATGCTATTCTCCGTCGGGGTGTCACCCCGGGGTTGGTGAAGCCGCTGTCGTGGCACTCGTTCCGGGTGTTCATCCCGGACTGCGCCTTCCCGGGAGCGCCGCATGTACCTTGGCAACTGGCTCACGGAGAGCACGGCAGATGTCTACGTGCGGGAGAAGCGCAACGTGGTTGTGGAGATCGGGGGCCAGGTAGCGCAGAAGGTCCCCAACCTGAACCTCGGGCCAGGCAGGGAACGCAGGGAGGACTTGAATCACCCGGACTGGGCGGACCCGCTCCCGCCGCCAGCAGTGGACATCACGGACGCAGGACCGGAGGGCCGCGAGGACCAAACTGAAAGGGAAGGGGAGGCATCCCCTTCGGTACCCTCAGGGAGCGCACCATCGACTCGCTCATGGTCAGTGGTGGAACACGGACCCGAGGACACACCAGTGAAGGCTAAGGACCTGTTTCCCGCCACACCGGACCTCCCCCTTCGGGTGGTGGCGGCGGTCAAACGCACAGGCAACGCCGGCCAGTCCAGAATCCACCTGCTGAATGTCGAAGGCACGGCTGTGGGGTGTGGTTGGCGACCGGCGGCTTCTAAGGTCCAGGAGCTCTCGGTGCTGGACTACATGACGGAGCAGGAGGCCTATGGCAAGTGCGAACGTTGCTTCAAGAGGCATGGCTTCCCGGCGGACTGGGCACTGGAACCTGCGGAGGTCCCCACGCTGCAGGAGGACTCGGACTCCTCGGCGGACTCGGGCTCTGAAACGGATGACTCGGTGGACACCCAGTCGGAGACCGAGGTGGTGGCCCTACCGTTGGCAGCCTAGGTGCCCCCGGCCCTGGCGACCAAGGGGATGGGAGGCCCGGAGTGGGGCTCTGGCCAGGGCCCTCAGCACAGACTGGCATCCTTCGGAAATGGCGGGTGTGCCAGACTGTCCTTCGGAAATGGCGCTATCAGTCTGCACACCCGTTCTTCAGTTTTTGAGATTGTGAGTTGGGTGGCCCATGGGGCCCACCCAGCCTTTGTCATCTGACAGGGGAAGATGAGTCCCTGGCACCAACACACTGCTCGGATAAAAGAGTTATCGCGTGCTTGTGTGTGGTGCCGTTTGGTTAGCTTGCATACACTTTGTTAATGTTGAAACGCATGTGGAAACATGAACTGTGTTGGCAATGCTTGACCATAATGGCGCATGCCATTTTGGCTCAAGCTTTGCCCTGGGTTCTTTGAACCCAACTTGTGTGAAAAACCCACCCACCCACACCAAGGTCAGAGGTCATGGCGGCCAAACCACCGGAGGAGATCCCAGTGGAGTTCAAGGAGGACGTGGCAAAGTTGCACAAGCCACTGGCGGCCATCCTGGTGGGGAAGGAGATCCCCTGGGCCACCCAGGCGGCTATGGGCGCATCGGGATACGTCACGGTGGAAGACCTGGATCGCTGGGACACCCCGGCGGCGGCTAGGGAGAATGGTCCCCGGGACCTGGGATTCCGGGATGGGGAGAACGGGTTCAACGCCCAGACCTCGGCCTTCACGGCGATGCGCCTCCTTCAGGCAGTCCGGGTGGCAGCCAGCTTGATCCGGGGGGGCAACCAGGCGCCAGCTGGAGGATGCTTACGTGCATGGGACCCCGAAGCCGAGGTTGGAGTTCCAAGGGAGTGATGGTTACCTCAAGAAGCAGTGGCGCATGATTGCCAAGGGTGAGCTGGGCTACATCCCGGCAAAACACATCGTGAGCGCGCTCCCGGAAGAAGGGGAACGCCCCTCATCCACCCACAAGAAGATCACGGTGGACGGCTGGGACAGGGAGGATGAAGAAGAGGTGAGGAGCCACCCTACATCCCGGCGCCAACTGGAACGTTTGCACCTAACCTTCAGGACGACGCTCCTGATGTGCACGGCAGCACTGCCACAGTTTGGCAACCTGAAGGTCACCAAGGCGGAGCTGGATGATTGGTATGCCTGGTTCTATGGGGAAGACATCGCCGGCAGGAAGCCTTCCCCGAGCGACACCACCTTGCTGTTTGCAGAGCGCAATGCATGGCGCAAGATCCACGAGATGGTTCACCAGGGTACCACTCTCTCCGATGCCCTCAAGAATATCAGGGGCGACTTCCTCTTCTGGCAACGGGAGGTCTATGAGCACCTCAACAGGGCGCGACAAGGGGAAGAGCAAGGGCAAGGCACCCAAGGTGTGGCAGACTCAGTGGGAGAAGCCCAAGAAGGGGGGAAAGGCTCCTGGCCCTCGGGGCCGACCCGGTCCAAACCGAAGGGCAAGGGCGGCAAGGGGAAGTCCCCCAGCACCCCCTCGGTTCCATGGCCGGACCACTGGGCTTTCAAGAATCCCAAAGGGGTGGCGTCTTGCAGAGATCATCACCTCCACAACAAGTGTTCGGGATCTTGCGGCCGATCCCACAACTGCCTGGTTAGGAAGGATGGGTGGGTGTGCGATGCCCCCCCTTCGAAGCATGTGCCACAGGCATGCCCTCACCTTCCCAAGTGACAGGAGGCCACTCAGGGCATAGGCCCCGTGGCTTCCCGGTCTCAGTTGGGACCACAGGCCACCAGTGCGAGAGTGCACACAGAGGGGGTGAGCCAACCCCACCAGAGCCACAGCGGAAGGCAGACAGAGCGGGGGAGGACGGCCTCAGATGGGAGGGGACTTCTCCAGGGTGCCACCGGCCCCGGAAGCCCCTCCACCGAGGAAGAGGAGCGGTCCCAGCCAGGGCACTCCAGAAGGGCGGAAGCATCCCTTTCCCCCGCACCCACCGAGGCAGTGGGAAGACCCCCCAGAGAGACTGAGAGGTGAGGATCCGCCCGGCAAGGGGCGTTCCAAGGGCGGGAAGAACCGCCAGGGCAAGCAGCAAGCCCAGGGACAGATGACGGGAGGGTCAGACAAAGGACACACGGAATCCCTAGAAGGGCAAGCCCCACCTTCCCATGGATGCAGGACATCCCGGAAAGACTGAGGCTCAGACTGAGGTGGACGCCACGGCCGGTGCCGGAGTCGTCAAAGCCGTCCCTCATCCTGCTGTACGCTGGGAAGGATGATGCGGGGGCCCTGGATGCTTACCTCCATGCCTACAACCCGGCATTCTCGGAGTACATCTGGGCGGTGGACATCAGGCGGAAGGGTGGAGACCTTGGACAGGACATGCTGTGCGAGGAGCCGTACTCCACGATGTGCTCCATGGCCATGGCGGGCAAGGTCGCCTTGGTGGGGGGCGGCCCCAACTGCAGGACGTGGAGCATCCTCAGATGGTTCCCCAAACCGGGGGGCCCGCCGCCGGTGAGGGGCAGAGCAGAGCCTCACCCAACGGGCAGGTAACTACCCCTCGGCGGATCACTTCAGCGAGCTCATCCGGGGCACATTTCTGGAGGAGGTCCTCATGGGCATGGTGGAGGGCCCCTTCAGTAAGGTGGAGGCATCGCGCTGTGGCTGCGAAATCGAGGACCTTTGTCCCGGCCCCCTAGCGGGCATCGACGAGGGGGACAAGATCCGCACAATCTACGATGGCTCGGTGGGAGGGCCAGGAACCAGACGGTGGAAAGGACGACGGCTCCGACGGTGCTGGATGGGGTCCAAGCTCTTCATTGGCTACATGCGGCAGCTGCGGAGGGACCCCCCTCTCAGGGTGCCCCTGGCCCCGAGAGGGGGGTCGTCAAACCTCCACCTGGGGGCTGGCTATGGCCGGAGCCGGGCACCAGGTGGGTGCTGCTCAAGGCGGACGTCACCAAGGCCCACCGGAGAGTGAAGGTCCTCAGGAAGGACTGGCGGTTCCAGGTGGCTTCACTGGGGGAAGAATGGTGGGTGAACAAGGTAGGCACATATGGCATGGCCAGTGCCCAATCCTACTGGGGACGCCTGGCAGCCCTTCTACTCAGGGTCCTCTACGCACTTTTCCCTCAAGTGGATTGGAACTTCGTCTTTGTCGATGACTTCCTGTGGCTGCTTCGAAGCGAGGGGGCAGTAAACTTGGCGGTGGCGCTGCTGGCAACACTCCTGGCCTTGGGCACCCCGCTTAGCTGGAAGAAGACGCATTTGGCGGAGGTTAACACCCTGGCTGGGATTCGTGGTCCACCCGAACATCCCGCAGGTTCTCATGGCAGCCAACAAACACATCCTGGTTATGGAGGTTTTGCAGACCATGGTGGAAGGGCAGGCGATGCACTCAAAGGACATCGAGAAGGCCCTGGGTCGCATCCAATGGGCGACGGCTGCATGTCCGCTGGCGAAGTCGATGCTCCAGCCACTTTGGGCCTGGAAGATGGCCACCACCACGGTGGGGAAACCCCCCAAGGTGGTCAGGATGCTGGCGTTCATGCTGCGGTTCCTCTTCAACACGCCCTTCGTCCAGTACTCCCCTTACTTGCCGAAGTCCTCTTGGTGGGGTTGCAGCGATGCTAGCGCCTCGGACGAAGGACTGGCATTTGTGGGAGGTTGGTGCTCCAACAAAGTGGAGCCGGAAAAGAAGGAGGTGTACTGGTTCCACGAGCAGATCCACGTGGAGGAGTACCCTTGGGCTTTCAAGAATGGGGATCCCAAGCGGAGGATTGCGGCTCTGGAGATGCTGGGCACGCTCTTCCTCTGTAACATGATCCTCACGCACCAAGGCCCTCTGTCCTCCCGGGTCCGACTCCCGGTGGGCAGTGACAATCAGGGCAACGTCATGGCGATGCTCAACCTTGGATCCAAGAAGCCCTACACGGCGGCGATCCTGATGGAGCTGGTCTTCCTGCTCCACACCCATGGCTGCTCGCTGGCGGCCAACCACGTGCCCCGTGAATTCAATCAATGGGCTGATGAGCTGACGCACCCAGATTTCTCTGGGTTCGACCCTTTGCAAAGGGTCCCCAAGCAGGAACTCTGCGAGGAGTTCGTTTTTCTCCCGCGTCTCCTGAATGGAGATGCATTTGATCTTAGCGTGGGCCCACCCATGCTCCCGTGACCGGAGCCGGTGGGCGACTCACTTCCCCTGGTGGCAGACCCCCCTGTGGCCTGGGTGCCACGGGCCCCGGCTCAGGGGCGGGCGCTATCAGTCTGCACACCCGTTCTTCAGTTTTTGAGATTGTGAGTTGGGTGGCCCATGGGGCCCACCCAGCCTTTGTCATCTGACAGGGGAAGATGAGTCCCTGGCACCAACACACTGCTCGGATAAAAGAGTTATCGCGTGCTTGGGTGTGGTGCCGTTTGGTTAGCTTGCATACACAGTCTGATGTTGGCTCGGCGCTGTGCCTGCCGGGGCAAATCGCACTGGGTGCTTGGTAGTTGCTGCGGGTTCGCGGAGTGTGCAGATCAAAAACAAGCATCTCAGTTCCATTTTGGTTGCCAAGCGTTCAGAAGGTTTCCTAGTCTATTGCCATGTCAGGCAGCTTCCTTCGAAGTTGCTCTTGCGCATTTGCGCCGCTGCACGCGGGACGTAGCAACGCATGTTGTTGTTTGGTTTGCTGCTTGTTTTTGTTCGGCTGTGGCGCAGTCGGCTCGCCTATACCCTAGCAGTCGTGACCGGCTACCAGTCGTGGGAGAGATTTGGTCAGCGAAGGACGGAAGGCATAAAGGTCTTGGGAGGCTCCCTGGCATTTCAGCTGGCTGGGATCTGTGCCCCCAATATTTGTTAGGAGATGCAAAAGAACTTGTTGAAAGTGTCAGCTTCTTATTTTCAGGGTTTTCCAGAACTTATTCGCTGACTACGGACGTTTGCGCAGTCTCTGGGGTTGATTCGTCCGGGGTTCCTATCAATTTTGTCTTCGCATTCCCCTTTTAGGGGTGGGAGCTGAGGGTGCCTGGTGCAAGAACGCGGTGGCGCCTCGTCTCTGGAAGCCCGCAGCTGCTGGCGCGCCCATCCAGATCAAGGCCGGACGTTTCTCCCCGGCGTTTCTTTTGTGATTTCGCGGCATCGCCTTTGGGCCAGTTGAACCATGAAACCACGCGCAAAAAGAATGTGCATGCCTGCGGGGTTCGCCCACAAGAGGTTTTGATGGTGACTAATTTTGAAGGTACGTTTCCTTGCAGTGGACATACAAGGAAGCCTGAGCGGACCCGGGCCAGGGATTACCGGCTGAGAAAAGCAACACCCATTCCTGGTGCACCTTGCCTGAAGTTCTTCGTGCGCTACGGTGCAAGTGTGTTCACTGGATGGCCGGTCACGAGAGTGCAGTCAATGTAGATGCAGTTCCGAACAAAGCACCCTGAGATCCAGTTGCCCCAGGCACTTGCAGGAATCTCTTGATCTTCACGCATCTGCGCGGTGCGATTGTTGTCGTACAGCAGGGGTCAGGCAGAAAAGGGGAATCGTGGGTTTGGAACATGTGCGTAGAACTTGCTGCTTCTTCAATTCTCCCGCAAATCCACGTTCAATCAGCCCCTTCAAGGTTCCAGCCCAGGAGCCCTTGATATGGCAGGGTTTTCCTCCATTTCCCTTTTTGGAACCTCCAAACGTGGGAGTTTCAGTGGACACCCCAGTAAATCGCCACTTTTCACGGGGAAGTCCAGTGTCTCCTGTAAGGCCCGAGGGTTGATGCACTTTGGGCAGGCTCTCTCCTACAACCTCTTCTGGTGGCACCTCTTCAAGGCGCCCTCTCTGGATGCAAATGTGGGCTCTGCTCCAAATCAACACCTGTTTGCGACGGCAGTACACGACGGCAGTACATGACCCGGTATTGATCAGTCGTTCACCTCTTCATTAAAATAGGCAGCGTCATGTACTTTGCATCACCCAAAGAATCATAATAACTAGGAAACAAAATTGTTCACGCCAACAGAGGCTGCACGCAAAGGACCCAAGGGGATTCCTCATAGTTTTAGATGTGTTTGCGGGGTTCACGTTCTTTCGAATAGTTGTATGGGCCCATATATTAACCTCATGACCACGAGCCCCTTTGGTTGCTGGTTTCCCATCAAGCTGCGGGGGGTTTCTCAAGCCATCAATCAGAAATTCTTTCAGGGTTCATGAACAGTTTCTTCCGTTCAGCCTTTGATTGTTACCGTTGAAGGGTTGAATCAATGCCTATTGTTCTCTTGACAGAATCTATAAGGGCAGCTGCGGCATGCACCGGTGCAGCGGGTCCTGGAATTGAAATCCGGTGCAGTGGGTTTGCTCCTTCAGGTGATGTGTTTTACTTAGCTCATGACAAGGTCAGCTGAGATTTTGGAATGATGCGGAAGATTGTGACAGTGATGGTCATTATTATGTTTGTTCTTAGGTGCCTCTGGACAGCACGCACAATGTACTCTGCATAGTCCCCCGGTGCCATCCTCACCACGCAACATGAGAGGGTATGTGAAAGTACCCCGGGTCCGATGAACGCGAAATCCCAAGAAGCCCTTTCATTTCGTCGGATTCGCAAGTGGTAATCTTCTGCGGGAGTCCGACAATGTTGCGCCTCATCTCTCTTTCTTTCCAATGCTTTTCTGCTATACCATTGCCGAGTTTGGACCGTTTCCTTTTGCCGGGTGGTTCTTCACAAAACATTTCATATCGGTTCCCCCAAAAATGGAATTGTTTCTTGAGTGACCCCCAAGAATGGCTTCGGTTTTGCCTTCGGTCCGCCTTACCAACCCAGAAATACCCTCAAAACAAGACACACATCCATGCCAAATAAGATAGATAAAGAACAGTATAATGAACATGTGCTGTAACTAGGCCTATTTTAGCCTAGGAGGGGGCAGATCCATTTTTGTTGCGTGGCTTCGCCGCGGCTGTTTCGGGGTTTCGTCTCGGGCGCGGCTGGCTCGAGCGCGCGCGCGCAGGTGGAGGGTGGTCGCGGCGACAGCGCGGGGCACCTCATCCAGCGGAACTCCGAGCCACACTTCGACGCGCCTCGGAGCACGGGGCCCACCCGAAGCGAGCGTTGGCGCGTTTCTTTTTTTGGTTGTTTGAGTTGGTATAACCTTTTTTTGCGGTTGAATAAGGGAAACGTAGGAAAACCCAAGCATTTTTTTTGAGGGGGCGGCCTGAAAAAGAGATGCCCATTCTTATAGCCAGACATTGCCCAAACCTTTTGCCCTTAAGGCCATCATTTTCCCTCACCAGCAAAAGGTTATAACTGTTGCAACAGGTCGGATTAGTTTGGAGAGGTTTTCTCCTATGTGGTTCTTAAAAGGGGAGGTGAAGCCTTGGTTGGGGGGTTGTGCAGGAAGACCGAAGCCGATCTTCCCTAACAAGAGCGGATTTGTCAGGTGTGGGTCGCCTTTTTCTCCCATGCCCTCTTGACACAAAGTGGCTCAAGTTCTGCCGCGTTTCGAAACGGGCACCGAGGTGGCCATGGGTTGCATAACCTATGGCGAGCCATTTATTTTGGGGTGCATGAACATCCATTCGCCACCTTATCTCGATGTTCGCCAGGGGTTGTCTGGGTTTTGACCCACAGCCAGGTGATGGGCTTCCAGGAGTGCGAAGATCCCGTGCGCGTGCTGGGCCCCGTGGGTCTCCTAGAGCAGCTCGGCGAGTTTTCTCAAGATACGGCCCGGAGGGTCCCGATGTGCGCGCGGGTGGGGGGGGTTGGTTTGGGGGGGGGGGGTTGGGGGGGGTGGTCATGGGACCACAAAGTAGTTCTTTTTTGTATGTGGTCGGAGAACCGTGCTTGGGGGAAATATTCGCTTGGGGGTTGTAGATGGCCTGGGGTTGGGACATATGAAGTGCTGAACCCTCTTGAAGGAAACCATGACCGTGACCAGGGGCTCTTTGGTTGAATCTCGATGATCAGGCTGGGGCTTCGATCAGGATGAACCCCCATTCTTGAGATTGCCCACTCTTGTCTCAGGTTGACAAGCTCCTTAATGGAGTGCTTGACGGCCCTCAGTTTTGGCATACGAGCGGCCCGGAACCTGGGATTTGGGATTCGGCTGCGATGCCCGATGTCCACAAGAAGGGGTCGAATCCGAGACCAACTCAAACGGGGCAAACCCCAAACCAACCCAAACCTCCGAACAAAATGTCAAGGTAAACCCCAAGCACATCCGAAATGTAAACCTCAGGTAACCCCCCAACCCCCCAACCCCATCCAAATCAGGGGCCTGAGCCCGGCGCTCTCCGCTCCCAGGCATTACGAGGCCTTCCAGGCCACCCACGCCATTTGCATGGCCTACCGGAAGGACACCTGGCCATTTGGCTCAGGGCGACATGTGGCCATGGGTCAAAATCAAAAGCCAAATCGGTTAGCCCCCAGTGAACATCAAGCAATCCAACCACTAAAGTAGGTTCCAAAGTGGGTGGTGAATTCACCTGCCCCAAAATGGTACCATTGGTTTTGACCCACAGCCAGCTGGAATTGGTTTGATCAGGTCGAAGAACAAACCAGGCCGCCCGTTGGATGAAGTGCGGGCCAACTTCAAGACCTTTTTTTGCCATGGAAGACTACCATTGTCTTGAAAAGGCCCCTTGTCTGCTGCCATGATTGTTGAAACAAGGGTATCAAATGTTGAAGTGGGAATGGAGCAGGTCTTACAGATGATTGGGGCATCTTTTCTTCGCAGTTTGACGGAACGACTGTTGATCCGTGCAGAGTTGCGTGGTGAATCCGGATGCGAAGTTGATCGATGCCCCCGTGCTTTAGCATCATGTCTCAGGTCCTTGATCCAGAAGGGTGTGCCTTGGTCTGCACAAAGGTCGCAAAAAAAGAATCAAAAAAACAGTCCAGTGGGCCCAGAGCGCTGGGCTTGCGCAGTTCTGCTTACATGCCAGGCAATTTGTCCTTGCATGGTTTTTGGGTTTGTGTGTGTGTGTGGGATTGGTGGTTTGGTGGTCAAGGGGTGGTTTCCCATCTACCATCTACCAGGCGAGGCCACCAATTTGTGGGAAGCTGATTCAGAAGCGCGTTGTTTTGCAAAGGCAGCACCGATGCTGGTGGTTTCTGATGGGTTAGTGGTTGCATTGCCCAACGGCAGGTAAGCACGATTGCAAGGCTTGACAGTTGAAGACGCTTTGCTCAGGGACTGCCAGCTCCTGCTTTCTCCCAGTTTGCCTCCTTTGCGCAACCCGAGGAGACTGATGTGGCGGAAGACATGCGCACAGCCGCTGGGTTGCTTTGGAGCGGCATGTTGGCATCCATCACCTGCGGGTGGCATGGTTTCCATCGGGGCGGCTGTCCAAGTAAGGCACTCCTTGGATCCTTTACAAAGCGCCGGCATGAAACCCAACGGGGGGCCCCCAACAAAAATTGGGGGGCAACCATCTGTTTGACGTGAGTTCAGATCGATCTAGGAGTACTACGGCACCCGCGGCACACAGTGGATGCGGCTGCAGCATAAGGCAGGAGATCGGTCTCAGCCAATGGGGCGCTTCGCATCCCAACGCGACTTCGTGGCTCAATCTGCCTGTTTGGGGTGCAGTGGTGACCAACATTCCTATGTCTGGACCTTGCTTTGACCTTTCTGAACTCATGACAAGGCTTATATTATCCTTTGCCAGATGCGTTTTCCCTTGACCTCTTGCAGCTCTTGTGTTTGCACATGCCCCGTTTGGAGTTGATCCTTCCAATTCGGCCAACGGAATGGGTCTCTTACCCATGTTTTGTGACGTTTTGTCTCCTTTGACGCTTTGAGACCTGTGTTGCGAGTGACCCAACATGTGTTTTAAAGCTTGTTTGAATCCCATGACTCTGTCAACCTCCCCCAGAGCAACTTCTGACCTTTCTTTTCATCCTTTGAATTCCCGACCAAACCCTTTTTGCACTCCTTTACACGCACACGTTCAGCACAGGAATGCTTGAATGCCCGGACACACTTCTTGAATCGGTTGACCCTGTGCACATGCTTATTTGCTTGATTTTCTTGGACTTTTGTGCTTGATCGCGCTTTCGAGAACATGATGAGTCTGCACGCGTGCTAGTTCTCTTTCAACATCATGTTGTTTTTGCTGCGGATTTGATGCGTTTCTTGTTCACTTGATCAGTCTTGGGCTTTCTTCATCTCGATCCCATGCAGGCAAACTCTGAATACCATTGAGCGTTGGAAGTGTTTAGGTCTTTCTGACCTAAGCCGGCCTTTGGCACGCCCCCACCCGGCCTGTGGCCTGTCACGGTAGTTTTGCGGATTTTGTATTCCATTTTGTGGCACTGGGCCTTTCACTGTCATTGACCATTGCGAAACCCACCTTGCCGGGCTCTAGCAGAAAACAGGGAGCAAATTAAGTACAACATATTATCGAGCCTCAAACAACATTCTGATTAAGTAGTCCCTGATAGATTGCTAAACAAGGCGGCCCTTTCTTTCTGGGTTAAACGCTTTCTGACTTCCTGAGTGGATTGGCCAAAACAAAGTCTAAACTTCTTGTGTACCGCTAGAAAGGTCCAAGCCCAAAAAGTGACTAAAGCCCGAGTCCCGGAACTCGGGAAGTGAGTGGTAGAAAATGCTCGCAACGCTATTCGGATTGACACACCTCACCCCTTGGTGGCTTGGCGTGTTTTGGATCTTTCCTCCTCTTGACTCCCTCTTTCCTATCATCATGACGTAATTCGGTTTAGTGAATAATATGCCACCATCCCATTCCAACTTTTTAAGCCCTTGTCGTAGAGGTGGAGTCGAGGTTCTCATGAGGGGACGAATCCCATTGTTAGGCCTTCAAGGTCTCCATTCGATGCCTTGCCGCAGGCCAGCGGGCGGCACCTCTTCTTCGTGCCCCTAAACAAAAATCCAGCGGTCAGGGGACCGGTCTCAGACGGGTTCTCAGACATGGGTCCCAAGTCCCAACTCAGCTACCGGAGAATCTCGTCCGTCTCCGATGTCGGAGTCTGATCGAGTGTCTTGACGCTCCGAAGCTGTTCGTTCCTTTTCTTGGTGCCAAGAGCCCAAAGTCGGGCGGGGTGAAAAGGATGGGGGGATCGTTCGCCACCTGGCGGTTGGCAGATGGAAAGGGGTGCAATTTTACAAACAACTTTTTCCAGTAAAAAGGTTGCCTCGCGAGTAGCTGGCAATGGTCAGAACGCCAGGATGCGTCACACGACACAGGGACCCTCTGAGCTGGAGGGTTTATGAATCACGGGTCCACTGTCAAGGAGGAATGTTCCCAGAACTCAACACGGAAGGCAACTTCCCCTCGATTTGAGAACGGCGTAGAACGGGGCATGCAGCGGCTCGAACTATGTCCCTATGTTGTTTCCCCTCAACCCCGCGCTTGTTCTCAATTGAGAAGGAACACCCCACCAGTCCGAATCCTAGACTCAGCTCCATTTGTGGTTGGTTTTTCAAAACAACCTCCCCAGCCCCTCAAAGCAAAACAACAAAAGCGTGTTTTCCCTCAACAAAGGCAACCACACCTGCCCGGCTCAGGAACCACCACGGGCCGCTGTCCGTGAACAGCGGGGGGCTCTGCGGGGGCCAGGCCACCGCTTACAACATCCTCCAGGCCCGGGTGGACGCTGGACACCGTCCGTTGCACCTGGGCTAGACGGATCCGACCCGCAACAAGTGGTGCTTTTTGATGGAAGAGTAAATACTTCTCCAGGCAAAGACGTCTTTTTTTCATTTTTTTCTTCTTCTTTCTTTTTCTTCTTCTGTTTTTTAGCAGACAAGCTTATTCTGCAATGCCATCTGAAAAGAGTTCGACACCAAAGGTAAGCGAAATTTGCTTCCCCCTCTCCTCAGCTGTATCTCTGCAAGGGACCACTGGGATACGGCCACCAGGGGCACTGGCTGAGGAAGAACTGGCACCACTGGGCTTCCCTTGAGAAAATGGACAGGGTTAATCTTCACTGTTGTTGGCAGTATGATTTTTCAGATCATTTTCAGTAGGGGCTCCAAAAGAGCACCGTCTTTTGCTACCATGCCAACAGTGGGAAAGTCATCGCGAGCCTCCAGCAGATGATCGAAGCCGAGTAGAAATACAGGGGACCTTTTCGACCCCATCGAGGAGCAAACCCAAACGAGTCGAGGTAAAGGGCCACTCAACCAAGTTGAGCCAGAGTCAAACCTGGGTAGGTTGGTACAGTTACCAGAAACAGAAGCGGAACGCTGCCTTTCTGATTCTTTATGGGTTTTGGCTCTATGAAGACAGGTTTGATTTTAAGTCGGGTTCGCTCCGGTCTCCTCGATGCTTGTTTTTTCCGGACATGGCAAGATGGCCGAAGGATTCACAATACCCCATCCAAGGGTGTAGATGCGCAGGTGTGGTGGCTGAAAGCATGCGGTGTCTTGTGTGACTCCGTTTGTGGGAAACACAAGACCCCTTGAAAGGATGTTTACTCTTCTGGGGAGTCCGGGCATTCTCCGGAAAGGTTCAAAGGCAAACACAGCTTCCCATCTATATAGATTTGGTCATCGTCTTCGGCCAAACTGTAATCAGGATCAAAAGCACAGCAAAGCCACTTCTGGTATTTTTGAAGTGTCTAACTTTTTTTTGGTTATCTCTCCTTGGCTTGGTGATGTGATCAGTACACAACGTCCAGGTAATTTGCCAGTCCAAAACTCTGCAAGGCTGGTGTAGCTTTTGCTTGGTCAGCGACAGAGGTGTTTGTTTGCACTGATTGTTTGTTGGTTGGCAGATGTCTCCCAGTGTTTGTGGGTTTGTAGACCCCCCCGGCTGTGCGTCCCTGCGTGGGCTTGAAAACAGCGTTTGGCCAGCGCTAAAAGTGGTCGGTGTTTTGGACATGCACCGGTTCACCTATGGTCCCGCTTGGTGTAAACTCCACCTATGGCATGGGCCTGCAGAGATGCCGTTCTCAAGAGGCACCTGGACAAAGTCTTTGCCATTTGCTCTGCATATGAACTGCCCAACAAAAATACGATACGGCAATATCCAGCTGAGGTCAGTTTGAGGGTCCAGGCAAATTGATTGCGCATATCTGACACTCAGAAGATCGCCTCACATTGGCTTCCTGGTTGGCCGGGGGCCGAGCTTTTTGCCAGTGGAACGCTTTCCAAATGCATGGCGTTTCAAGGCCTAACAGAGCCGTCGTGCCTGTTTTCGAAATCCTCAAACGACCCTTAGTGGAACGTGGCTCATTCGTTTTCTCGAACTACGAAAATGAAATCCACAGTCCACCATATCCAAAAGGGTTCCGATCGAAGTTTCCGGAATCCAGTCTGGGGAGACCCAGTGCCAGTACCGGAAGGGTCCGCGCAGGTCATGGCAAAAAATGCCCAGGCGGGGATCCGTGGCGTTGGGCAGGGCTGGTTTTTGCTGACGCAATTCTCAGGGTCCTGTGGTTAATTTATCCAGGCAAAGTGATTATTATAGCAACTTTACAAAGAGGGTCTTGCGACACAATGATTCTTTTTAGGAAATATGTGGTGGTTGTTGATTGAGAATCGAGAACCCCCTCAAAGTGCTCGGTGGACACAACCCCTAACACGGATGTGTTCACCAAGGGGTGGTCGCTTTAGATTCATGCAAGAGATTTGGATTGCTGATGTCCTGGTGTTTTTTGCTTTGATAGTTGGTTTCCTTGTGTGTTTCCTCTGATTGTTTGAAACCCACCAAAGCGTTGCTTTGTTTTGTTTGGTGGGCAACCATTTTGCCCAAGCCCGTGCCGTGGGCCCACGTCCAGGACCCAAGGATTGGGGAGCTGAAGTTCACCCTACGGGAATCCTATATTGATAAATCCCAGGTTGAGTAGGAGGGTCCCAATTGAGAGCGGATCCAAAGTTCACTTAAAACTTTCACCCAAGTATTCAGCGGGTTGTTCTCCAGAGTCAACATAAATCTGCAGCTACTTGGAATTTGGTCAATCTTTTGTTTTGGTTTGTGAATGCCGGCTTTCGGGGCCCTCTTTCCGACACTGATGCGCCTCTTTTCCCGAAGGTGGGGGATGTGCTGATGCTGGTGGGTGACTTCAACGCCAACGCCGCCTCGCGCACCCTCCAGGCGACCAGCGCCAAAGCGAAGCTGCTGGTTGGGGTTGGGGCCATAGACCACCCTGGGCCAAATTTGCTTGAACTCCGCCATGCCGCCTGCACACAACCCATTGCAACATACGGCGGCTTCCTTGGATAGAATAGAGCAGGGGGGTCTGTTTTTGGTAGCCGTCCCGTCGTGGTTCCTCGCCGAAAAACTGGCTTGCT
>CAUJNA010003459.1:493028-495528 GCA_963377175.1 Effrenium voratum | reverse complement strand
CCTTACCCATGGGTTCGCTCGAAGCCAAGGGCTTGCAGCGGCTCCTTGACGTTGAGACCTCTCTGCTCTTTCAATCTTCTTTTGCTTGCAAAGGCTTGCCACCTGTCCCTTCTTTGTTTTCAGGCCGCTTTTGAAGGGACACCAACACGTTGTCCACGAAGCTTCTTGCGTTTTGGGTTCGACATTATCCTGTCCTGTTCGCCTTATGCCCAAGGAGCGTAGAACATTCGCTGCTTGTTCGTCGCGTCTGCATTGGCCCTTCGGCTGTACAATGTTTTCTCCTGTGTCGGCACACTTTGCGCTTTCTTTCGTCAGCGTTTGCTTAAGAATCATCTGACAAAGGGTTGAACTTGGTTTTCTTTCTCGTGGAAGCTCGTGTTGGGCGTGCGCAGGCGAAAGCTTCGGCGCCGAGTTGCCACACCACGGTGCCAGGCAGGGGGCAGCCTGCTGAGGTCTGCAGTCTCGTGGCCGTTGTCTTCCTGCACTTTGTTCGTGTTTCTTGGTGTATTTCTTTGGATCGGGTTCGGTCTCAAGTTTCTTGAGTTCCTTCCTGGATCCAGCGGACAAGCCCCTCCCATCGCGAAGCTATGCTATCATACTTTCCCGCCACTTTCCTGCCAACATACTTTCTCGCTCAGCTTCTCTTTCTGCCTATTTGATAGCGAGCGCTGGGTTTCAGGAGCTTGAGAAAGGTCCTTGGGGATCCCTTACAACAGCTTTTGGATCATTAACGTAGAAGCATATCATTCGGTTTCAGCCACTGACCTGGGTCATGGATTGGCCCCGCCTGGCCACAGATGGATCCCGGTCAGGCGAGGCTTGCTGGAAGGAGGTGCAGTGGGCCATGGTGGACGGCATCAACGGCCACCCGGAGTCGGGGTCCTAAGAGGTATTCTTTGGTGCATTTTGCTTGGATGTTAGGACTTGAACTTTTTGCCAACTAATGGGTTGTCCATTAAACCACTAAAAGTTAAACTTTTAGCAGGGGGGCAGAAAGCAACCGAGTATTACTGGCAAAGTTTTTACTGTTTGGGGTTTTAGTTGTCGGGGAGCACGATGTATCGTGGGGAGGCAACCAACAAATTGCATAGCTCATCATCATGCTGGTCAAAAATATTTAATTCCACCCTGGCACGGACGCGAGCTTTCAGCCAACATGCTGCAGCTGTTATTCTTAATATTTTTTTGGACTTGCACGGGCCATCGCCCGGGGAATAGACGTTGGCCTTGCCCAGGCTTCTGAGACTGGGTTGGCTTAGCCTTGCCAGTTTCTGTTTCCAACGCCGGCAAGGCAGAGCAAACCCAGCAGGCCACAGACGCGTCACCTGGTTTCCTTGACGTGTGGGGGGTTTGAACAAAACGCAATCTTGGAGGTGTGGGGGTTGAACACGCATCCACAAGCAGACGACAGGTTTGAGTCAGCCGATCGGCTTCCAGCACCTGTTTCACCGTTTCACCACACAAATCTGCTCCATGCTCTGGGCGTCATGCTTTTCAATTTTGAGGCTGTTGCCGCCCAATTCTGCGGTTTTGTCCCTTTGCCAAGGCTTTGGCCCACTAAAAAGGATCTCCGGCTAGGTCTGTACCCACCGAATCTGTCGGATACCGGTGCTTGCCACGCCACGCCCAGTTGGTACCCGGGGCTGACCCCCTACAGCGGCGTGGAAAGCTTCCAGGAGATGGTGCACCAGACCACCCCGGACAAGTGCCCAGAGCTCAGGGAGGGGCCCCGGCGGGGGGATGGGCCACCTCTTCAAGATGTTTCAGCCGCTCTTTGAGCTTAACAATTCGATTGTCGTTGGGAGGAGCCCGGGGGAGAAATGGGGTTCGACAAAAGGTTCCGTAGCCCAAGACTGAACCTCCTTTTGGATGATGGCCAAGAGGAAGCCCGAAGATAACTTTTTCTGGCCACGGTCCCCCAGTGGCAAATTTGTCTTTAATGCCCATCCCATCCTCTCCTTTGAGTTGACAGGTAAAGGAATTGATGTCACAGCAGTGGTTTGGACATGTCTGAGTACTTACCTGGCCCAACTCTGGCATTGATGTATGGTGCTTCGAGGTGGATACACTTCTGGGCCCCCTTCTTTGATACCTGGGGGGGGAGATCAAGAACACCCACTTGAAAGGTTTTGTCGGCAAGGAAGTGCAGAGGCAATGCGAACTGAAGCAAGCAAGCGACCAACCGCCAGCTGTTAATTTGATGGCTCTACTAAACCAACTGGCTTTGAGTTTCCAGGGGGAAATTGGGCAGAGAAAAAGGATTTCAAAGAAGAGAAGTGCGGAGACAATCTGTTCAAAAGTACCAAAAGGCGTGCAAAGCGGCTTCCAAGATTCCGTGTCTTCCCTACAGCATTTGCTTCCAAGCTTCCGTGTTTTCCCTGCAGCATGCACCTTTTCTTGGGGGGGGGGAGGCGTACTGTCGCCGAATAAAGACTTCCTGACGTTTGTTAGGTCCGATGCCCTGCGGCGTGCTGGGAGCCGAGAAGAAGATGGTGGGCCC
>CAUJNA010003459.1:438667-486167 GCA_963377175.1 Effrenium voratum | reverse complement strand
TAAGTTCCTTTTTTTGAGGGACTATGTTTTTTAAGCTTCCCTCTAGTTGGTTGTTTGGATTGGTTGTTTGGAGATTAGGGGGTTGGATTCCCATTTATACCTTCTACAAGAACCAGAAGCTCAAATCCGCCAGAGCGCTTCGAGGGCAACCAAGGAGACCGTCGCCGCTTAGCCCTTTTTCGCGGGCCGCGACTTTGGTTGCCCAAGGCAAAGCGTACAAGGACGGCTCGGTGTCTGGCCTCCCCAAGACTGAGGCACGGCCTTCGGAGCCCGCGATTCGCTTGGCAGTCTGCGCACCTCAAGTTGTTGGTTTGCCCCCACTCTGCCTGGGCAACACAGTTTTCGTCAAACTGCAGGGCGCGGCCTCTTGGTCTGCGATTGGATTGGTGCTTGCGTTTGTCACGCCCCGGTGCAAACTGTGCCCTGTACCCAAAAGCTTGCAGATCCCTTTCAGTATCAACCTGGGTCTTCTGTTCCACGAGAGCAGGCAGGCGAGGTGTGAACCCCCCCGCTTTCTCACAGGCTGCAAGCCCCTTTCGGCAAGGAGTGTCCGTCTGAGCAAGATGCCGGGGCTGCTAAGGTGTTCTAAGTTGAGGCAAAAAAGCTGGATGACCTCTCAGACCGAGGGGTCCCTTGCTCGGCATTTCCGTCTCCTCCAGGCCATCCATGAAGCGCAGCGGGTGATGCAGACGACCCGGACCTTCCAATTGGGCGCGACGGGCGGCCAGTGATCCAGTCGGCAGATGGCCGGTGAAGCGAACGCCGGCCTGGTTTTAAGAGGGCCGGGCCGCTTTGGGGGGCGGTGTGGATGGCAGGCCCCTTTTCCCGTGGATTTCAAAACTCCAAAGTGGCCTGGGCCACGAGGGCCCTGCATGTGTGTCAGTTGGTGGTGCCATTTGGCTTCAAAATGCTCAAATTCCAAACTCGGTCCTTGATGGCCTTTGAGATGAGCAAAAATGCCCCTGCCTTGTGGGCTGCATTGGGGCTCTCTTGCGGCCGGGCAAGTGGCAGAAACTTACCGCATTGCCCGGCCACTGGCTGTTTCGCTGCTCCGCTGTGTAGGAACGCCTCGATTCTGGATCCTCATTGGCAACAGGATTCATGGTTGTTGAGCAGAAGACGAGAGATGGGGGGAGGGGAAGGCTGCGGATTATCCGCGATTTGGAGCAGCGGAGGCTAGGCACCCAAGGTGACTGGCCAATTTGATCTCAAAACGGTGCAGTCTGACCGAGTGGTTTGACGAGCACAAAACGAGGTGTTTGATTTGAGTATCAGTTCGCCTCAGCCCAATGTAAGAAACCCGGCAACCAGTCCCAAGAGAAAGGCACACCATGGCACACACTGACCAATTTCAGGCAAAGCTCATTGAAACTCGGTATCACTTGGTGGTTGCGTCGATTTTGGCCCCCTTGTGGTTGGCTTGAAAGGGACACCAAGTTTTGCGGCCCTCATAACCCTCGTATTGAGACAAAGCCACCTCAGGGGACATTTGCTTCAGCTCAAACCAGGCGTAAGGAGAACCATGTCATGGGTGTTTGAGCGCTGAGTTTGGTTGAACATAGCTGGATTCTTCAGGTTTCAGCTTGGTTCTAATCATGTACCCATGGAACCCATCGATTCCAAGACGACGATTAGGCGGAGGCCAAGACTCAGGGGTTGGAGCCTTTCAGTGGGAAACCTTAGGAGATTCCAGTTGGTACGATCAATCGGAAGTGAGCATAGGACCCATTGGACAGAGATAAGGGTTGGTCAGCTATGGCCTCTTGGCAAGCATGGCCTGTCTTGGCTGCGGCACGAGAAATGCAATGCGTGTGGCAAGCAAAAAGACCCGGGCCTGTGGGTTGGCCCATAAGGCGAGCAAGCACCGACTTGGCCGTGGCCCATGGATTTGGTTTCTTGTTTGGGGACCTTTCATGTGAGGCCGGCAGATTTGCCAGACAGGGCAACCACGGGGCACGAGGCACATGATGGTCTTTTGGAGCAATCTTTGTACGTGTTCGGTTTTCTATTTGCACGCGTTTCGCGATTGAATGCAGTGCATGTCGGAATCCGGGATGCACTTCATGTCTGCAAGTGCATGCGTGCGTGCGTGCGTGCGTGCGTGCGTGCGCGCGCGGGCGCGCGTGCGCGCGGGCGTGTGTGTGTGTGTGTGTGTGTGTGTGTGTGTGTGTGTGTGTGTGTGTGTGTGTGTGTGTGTGTGTGGGTGTGTGCGTGTGTGCGTGTGTGCGTGTGTGCGTGTGTGCGTGTGTGCGTGTGTGCGTGTGTGCGTGTGTGCGTGTGTGCGTACGTGCGTACGTGTATGTGTATGTATGTAGTCAAACAGTAGGGGCCTCACAAGGCCCAACCCAGCTATGACGTTACAAGATCGAAGCTCGTGTGATTCAGACATCGGTAGGGGGATGACAGGGACCACGGAGAAGGGCGGGCATCCCAGTCCCCTCATGTAGCCAGAAGTTGATGACACATTCCAGCAATAGTTGACCTGTAGAATACATCGACCCAGGGAGCCCGTTCCCCAAGAGTGAAAGACTGACTCTCCAGTGGGCCGCCCTGCCTCCATCAACCAGGGGCTGATTGATCCTAGGTTCCCTTTGCCATGGCGGGATTGGCCAAGCCATGGCCTAGAGCATCTTTGGCTGTCTTATGATTCAAAGGATTGCAGGGGATGGCAGCCGTGTTAGTCATTCCGGGACTTCAAAAGCAGAGGTTCGCCACATGCCCGAAGCTGGAGTTCGGATTTCTGGATGATTCTGACTGGCAGATCCAAGGTGTTCTGACTAAGCTGCCAAAAGATTCTCCTTTGGCCGCCGTTCCGAGCCAAGAGGAACATCGCCCAATTTTTTGTTTCTCCGGCCCCGGCCAATGGAAGAACTGGAAGCGTGCTCCGACACGCCGTCAGGTGCAAAACAACGGCACCCGCTTCAACCTGGATCTCGAAGGTCGCGGCTTGAATTTGGGGGCCGGGGCCCCAAGGCCAGTGGGGGGGGGGCTCCCTTGGCAGAACTCCACTCTTTGGAGTATTTGTATGCGTGTTTCTCAACGTAAGGGACTCTTCAGGTGGTTGGTCTCCTTTTTGGCTTCCACTTAAAGCCACCCAACAATGGGACCCTATTTCGAGCAACACCCATACATGGTTTTTGGACTCTTTTGGTTACAGGTTTCGATTTTGGCCCAATGGGGAAGATCCAGGTGCTTTCTGGGCAAAGGCATCTCGCGATTGGGGAGCTGCCTGTTGGTGCCAGTGGCAACCATTTGGATTGGTCTTACACTTTGGGACCCCGCCCCGACATCGGCTGCTCTTTTTTGGCTTCCCTTCCAAACCGGGGGGGGGGAGGTTCCCTCAAAGCATGACGGTCATTCTCGAAGGCGCGGGTGGTCCTGGTGAACGACTACACCATGTGCGGAAGCCGCTTCTCGGGGCAAAACAGCCGCTCGGATGCGAAGAGTCTCGCTGGAGTTGGACTTTATGCCCAGCGGCAAACAGAAAATTCAGAGTGCTTTTGAAGCGACGCCACGAGCTTTTGGGAGAACGGCGGCGCGCCCAAACGAGTTGGAAGGGATTCCCAGGACAACAAGCCGCATCATGTATCAGAATGATTGAGCTTGCAAATCGTCCCACCTCCCATTCCTTTTTTTGTTAAGCAACCACTCCACTGGCACCCCTGCACGTCGGCTCGCTTTGCTGGTCTTTGGTCACTTTCCATTATTCGGGCCACCTGTGGTTCTAGTTTTCTTTAAGCTTTCGTGTTTTTTCTTTGGTTTCCAGTTGCACCTCGTGCCGAAAGTTTTCGAGGCGCCGACGTGGCCTTCCCGGGCTCCACCCGCGAGGGGCAAATCCTGGAGGGCGGGAACAAAGTGAGGCGGGAACCGAGCGACAAATCTTCGGGGCAAAGCGATTTTTTTGCCGAGTTTTGACATAGACATTCATTTTGTCGGATTCGCAAGTGGTGATCTTCTGGATGAGTCAATGCAGCGCCTCATCTCTCTTCCTTTCCAATGTTTTTCTGTTATTCACTTGCCGAGTTTTGACCGTTTTCTTTTGGCGGGGTTGCTCTTCACAAAACATGTTATTTCGGTTCCCCAAAATGGGTTTGTTTCTTGAGTGACCACCAAGAATGGGTTTATTCGGTTTCCCTTTTGGTTCGCCTTATTCAGAAAGGGTACCCTCAAAACAAGACACGCCCAGATCCATTTGGGTATGGGACAAAACTAAACCACCAGGATATGGACCGCAGGTTTTAAGTCCATGTTTCCACTTACCAGGGCAACCCATTTTGGGCACCTATTTTTGACCCACAGCCACATGTTTGGAGCTCGGAAACCACTGAGACTCGTGTTTTGAACGTCGCTTCCGCGGATTTTTTACAGAAACGGATCCCCAATTTTTGAAATAAATGCGCAGAGAGTTACTTTTGGGACACGCGAAATGGCCGGACAGTCTCTCAGACCGGCTGCTTACGTTAGGTTCTGGCGTGAAGCTCTGGCAAGATAGACTTTGAGCTGGCGTTTTTTGTTTTGTTTTTGTTTCGTTCTTGCTGTGCTCGGTTGGACTTTTTACTTTTTATTGTCCTTGAATGCCAGATATACTCGCAGAGCTCCTGATTGGGAAGTTCCTGTTGCGAAAGCGCTGGGGTTTCTGGTTGGAATATTGTGCTCATATTGCCCAACGCCCCAATGCTGTTCAGATTGTTCCGTGAATGACACATCCTGGCATTGAATGACTATACGTTCTTACACATGGCGCCCGCCAACATGGAAGTGCAAATTTTGCTCCTCCCCAAAAGCAGCCCCTGGGGTACTCCAAAAAGGCAAGGCTGAGTCCAACAGCGGCGACTTTTGGCCGATCTGGAGGGAGGGAACCCTTTCATCATGGAGGGATTCCTCGTTTTTTTTTCTCCCTGCGTGCAAATTCCTGCGAGTTGCTAGGAATGTGGGGCTCGAAGAGGTGGGGCCAGGGGAAAATGCTTATTTGGTGGTCAGATCTCGCGTTCTGTGCGCTTGCATCGCAGGTGGAACAATCTGATCATCTACAGGTGGGCCTGCCTTGGGGCTTGGGGCGGGGACCAATTCCCGCCTGCTGCAGCGTATGCGCCCTTCTGAGGCGTTCAAAGAGAAGAAGGGGCTCCCGTAGTTTAGAGATCACCCAAAGGACGCCTACTTGTTGCCAGTACTTCTTTGACAAGCCTTTGAACACCTACCGGGTTCAGCGCGGCCTTGGTGACGGGACATGGAGGATGCTCTGCCCAAGGAAGCTGTCAACAGCCGCGACGCGTAGACTAGTTAGGTGACGGAGTATCTATCACGCCAGGAGAGCCAGATACCGCATCTGCTATTGCTTCTGCCGCCCGGGCGCCCAAAAGCGGCAAGGGGAAGGAGGATCGGGTCGAGCCAAAGCTTCGGCGCGGTTGGGGGCATACGGCATACTCATCAAAGCAAATCATGATTCTAGGTTCGATAAAAATTCATTCAGGATCAGACACACATATTCCAGACCATGTCCAGGTATCCTGAGAACCCCTGAGCAATGGGCGGTTAGCAAGTCAGGATCCGGCGCAGAGACAGAGAATAAGACAGCAAGTGAGCGGGTTAGTAAGTTAGCAAGTTAGAAGGTACGCCAGTTAGTAACTTAGCAAGACAAAGGAGTTGGTAAGTTAGTGTGGAAGACGGGGCAGTTACTAATGCTACTAGTACTACTGCTAGTACTGCTGCTACTGGTACGACTGCTACTGCTACTACTACTAACTACTACTACGACTCACTACTACTACTACTACTACTACTACTACTACTACTACTACTACTGCGACGACGACTACTAAAGCTACTACTACTACTACTACTACTACTACTACTACTACTACTACTACTACTACTACTACTACTACTACTACTACTACTACTACTACTACTACTACTACTACTACTACTACTACTATACTACTGCTCCTAGTGCTACTGCCGCTACTACTACTACTGCTCCTAGTGCTACTGCTGCTACTACTACTACTGCTGCTAGTGCTACTGCTGCTACTACTACTACTGCTACTACTACCGCTACCGCTACTGGTACTACTGTACTGCTACTACCAGCACCACGACTGCTGCTGCTGCTGCTACTGCTGCTGCCTGCATAGTTGTTTTGATCCTCTTTTTTGATCCCTCGGGTTCGTGGTCTCGGCTCTTGGCATAGGAGCTGCAGGATCTTAGGCTTGTCAGCCATGACCGGCCTGAGTTCATCATGAAACAAGCGCTTGTCACGCGGTGCAAACCATGGCGAGCTTCGGGTAAGCGTGTGGAAATGCACATGCGGTTTCTTTGGTCTTGCAAACCTGCTTGATTTTTCCAACATAATGAGCACAGACATATCGTGAATTTCTGGGCTACAGATTGTGGCGCATGACAGCCTGCTGAGCTGCGACGCTGCTCGACAAAACTTTCGCCCCACCGAGCCGATCGGTCGAACGGCAGATGCCGCCTTTGCCTTTTTCTTTTTCTTTTCTTCTTTTTTGCTTGGCCCAATGCGTCGTACTGTTTGCTGCTAGCTGCCTTTGGAGGCCACAGGAACAAGGCGATGAGCTTAAGTGGTTTGGGATGGTCCAGTCGGGTTGGTCGCCCGATGGAATCCCGAACCAGGTAATAGTTGGCGGTGTATCTCAGGCCTTCCTTGGGTGTCTTACGGTTCATCATGCCCACAGCTTGCCAGAGAAGTGTGGAGACTAACTTTCAGTGCCAGTGTGCAATTCGCCCTGTTATCAGAAGCAAGACTACCTTGAAGGTGTGCATAAACCAGACAGGCACAATATACGAGCATCTCTATATATATATACATAGTAGCATGACCAATAACATATACATATTTGTACATTGTACATCGTACGTTGTGCCTTGTGCATGAGATGTTATACATATCAGCGAACACACACACACACACATGCGCATTTGTAGGTACATGTGCAACTGTACATAATAAATGCTTACACACCTTATTACATACAACATCTCCAATCGCATGGCGGGGATGTTTGATTCCTGATAGCGGGGGGATTGCGGGGTTTTTGCCGCGAGAGTCTGGCTGTTGCCTCTGCTTTGCGCGTGAGGCGGTACAAACGTCGGTACCGATTGTTGCACAAGGGGAGAGGACTGGGCGCTCGATGCGAATTTGGCTGCGGGGGAAGGGTTTTTACGCAAGGAGTTTAGCCGACAAGATGGAAGCACTCAAAACAGATATGCCTAGTGCGAGCCTCTCAAGACAAGGCTGCCGGCTTGGTACGTGGAGGCGCAGTGCACTTTGGGTACACGAATCAGACTCTGGGGCAAAGTTGGCAAGATGCATTGTGGAAGGTTGCATCAGCTGCACACGGCAGATATAGCCTCATTAGCTGAAGGCGCCATACCTTGTTCAGCGGCAAGCTGTGCTGCGATTTCACGCAGTTGTCATGCCCGTTGTCGTTGTCGTTGTCGTTGTCGTTGTCGTTGTCGTTGTCGTTGTCGTTGTCGTTGTCGTTGTCGTTGTCGTTGTCGTTGTCGTTGTCGTTGTTGTTGTTGTTGTTGGTGGTGGTGGTGGTGGTGGTGGTGGTGGTGGTGGTCCCGACCACCCACATAAGTTTAGTAGTTTTCGTTGTTGCTTGACGGCTCCCTTCGATTGTTCGGGGCACTCCTTGCAGATCTTCCATGTGCTTGATGGGACATGGTCATTTGGTTGGACCGAAACCGCACACGGAAGTAATTATTCAGCCTGCGAACGCTTCAGCTTGGAATGACCTGCATGTGAGACAGCTGCGGAGGCTTTCAGCCGGTTTCGGTAAGATGGCCTCGGACTGAAAAGACGAGGTCATGAAGATTGTGGGGCTCATGTGTGTCATGGGGCTAGTAGGATGGTCATGGATCCTTCAAAAGAAAACTTAGACTACCGTTGCAAGGGTTCATGCTTGAGAGAATTGTAGCCAAGGCCCACATGTGGCCATTGGGTAACACTCCTTCCCGCCTCCGTGTGTTTTCGAGAAGCCACTAAGACCTTGTGACCTAAGAGCCTTGTGAAGATCGGCAAAAGAGGGTAATCTACAGCTGGCATCGCAAATCAGTAGAATCATTTTGTGATATGTTTGTCACCAACACCATATATGCCATGGTCCAAACGCCTTTTATTGGAGTTGGAAGGGATAGTGATGGACCTTGTAGGGATTTGGTTTGTCATGTACACCATGAACCTTTACATGTTGAACCTCTCGCAGGACTTCTATACCGACCTGGGTGCCGTCATCGTAGCCTGCGGCTGAGGGGTCGCCGGCGTGCAGCTCCGTGGGCCGATTTTTGTCGCAAAGAGGTCCTCAACCCAGTCGTCTGAACCCTCCCCCTGAGCACCCGAATATCCCATGTGTTTGTGTAGGAATCTGCTTTTGGAACCCAGTGTTGAGTTGCCTTGTCCGAGTGCATGTGTGATCACCCACTTTCCCTAATTGGACATTTTGTTCCTAATTTCTCGTTGCGTCCTCGAGGGCTCTGTGAGGGTTGGGATTTGATATACAAAGGCGATTGGTGCTTCCAACTACCCACGGTTCTCTGATATTTTACCCTGGCTGGGCAATTTGCCCTTGACCTCTTTCCCTCTGCCCCCCCACCAAAACCCTGCGTAAGCCTCAGGGCAGCTCTGGCGCCAACTACACCTCCCCGCCGCCGCTTGGCCTTTCGAGCGCCGGTGTTCCGGGCGGGTCCAACCGAGAAACCTCTTCACTTCCAGAGCTTCCCCAGTTTAACATGGGTTGCCCCAAAAACCCAGATTCCTTTTGGGGAAACGAGCCCTGTTTTGGGTTCCGCGTTTCTTGTTGCAGGGAATGCCCAGACAGGAGTGAATGCTACGACTCCCCTGGAGGGCGAGTGGCGTTTCAGCCTCTCTAAGCTCCCTTGCCACCCAAAAAGCCAATGGCAACGTGACGCCACGACTCTATGACCTGATTTCTGATCGGTTGACTCCATTTTTTCGTGACCTTAAAAAGCCCTTTTCGGGCAAAGGATGGCAATCTTCCAAAGCCTGGCTGGCGTTTGGAGAGAGAGCGCAAGGGAGAGAGAGAGAGGCTTCAGCCTGTTTTGTTCCCTCCTTTGTCAGGAGGCATTGAACTTCTGCGTTCAGTCTATCTCTGAGCCCCTTGGAAACACTTTGAGGATAGAATGAAGGGTTCGTTCGAGGTATTCCCTGCCCCTCATGTAAGCTTCGAGCAAGCCCCTTCCACCTGTTTCCGGTAGAATCGTCCCCTGCCCAAAAGTGCCTGGAGTGTGTTTTTCGAGACACTGTTCGCAAAATTGTTGCGCCCATGTTCGGGCCATTTTTGGAGATCTCCTAATGTTTTGCGCATTTGTCGGGCGGGTTCCGGTTCCAATGGTTCTTCGGCTCAATGGTCCTATGTTTCTTTTGGGGGTCCACCTATGTGGCTCCCTCTACCCTACTCCCCTTTGGTTTTAAACATCACCTTTAGATTTGGATGTTTGGCGGTTTGAAACAACACCACCTTTGGGCGGCTTGAAACATTTCCGCTCGTTTTTTTTGGCAATTCTGAAGTGAGTTTCCCCTTTTGGTGGGATGATGCAACCGGGAAGCCTCTCCGATCGAAGGCTTGAGGCGCCGGTGGTGATGCCGGAGCAACAGCCGCGCGCTGCTGCACGCTTGAGTCGTTGGAACTCCCGAAAAACTGAGGAAGTCCACAACCCCGTTCCGCCCTACAAACACACCTAACAAGATCAAGCAATATCTTTAAACCACCAGTTTAACCGGGTTTTTGAGGTTGGGGGTATGAGGGGCTGAACTAGCTTCTAATAGTGTTCTTCTGCAATCGTGAATTTTTAATCGGATTTTAAGGTACGGACCGCCATTCAATGGTTTAGGCCCTGCAAAGATAAGCTAGCAAGGGTCCAATGGGTGATAGAGGGTCATGGGACCCACCCACCCAAGTCTTCGTTGCCTATGACCCGGGCGCAAGTTTGTAAGCCAACCAAGCGACCAAGCGCCAGGATGACCAGGCCGCCAGGCCATTGGAACGAATTCCCGAAGGACTGCTTGCCGAATGAAGGGATGGCTGGGGCATGAATGTGGGATGCTTGTCAAGAAAAGGTGCAGACACATGAGCGGTGTTGATGATCCCCCTCGTGATTTCTGACAGGCCATGAAGAGAAAGTGAAGCGACAGAAGAGGTTTGCTCTATCGTATGGCTTTGAACAGAACTAGCTTGGGAGCCAATGTAAACAGCGACGCAGCGCAACTGATCTCACAGAGCTTTGGTTTATTTGGGTATATCTCAAAATAGTGGAACCACCTGCAGAGATGCTTTTGAAGGGAACAGAAAAGGAAGCCAACCCATCTTGAGGGTTCCCTAATCCCAATTCTCAGCCAGGACCTTCAGTCTATTTCCTTTGCTTTGACCCTTTGGAGTTCTCTCTCTCTCTCTGTTTCGTTCCCCGGAGCCCCGCAGGACGTTACGCGCCGGGCTCGGATTGCTTTCCGACCGCTTAAAGGAACACCAAAGGGAATCTCTCGATTTTGGGGGGTTCCCTCACATTTTGAGACTGTCCCAAGAGCTTCCAGAGTCGTGTTAGAGAGGAAGCCTTTCCTTAGCTGCTTTTTGGCACTCCTTGATTGGTCTTTTTGTCGTTTTTGCTTTCCTTCATTTTTTTGGCGGGGGGGGGGGGGCAAGCAGGCGTCTTTTTGTCTTGTGCCCATGTTCTTTTTTGGTTGGGACTATGGTATCTCTTCTTGCCCGCTTGGATGTGTTGTTTTGCTCTGTCGAGGCTTGTTTTCTTGGAAACTAACATTCGCCCAACAACTCCCAAAACCCTTGTTGGCCACCCCAAACAACTGGGGCCCTCCAAATAGTTGGTTTCCCTTCGGTTGCCTCTGAAACAGGCTTCCATCGGAAGACCCAAAAAGGATTCGGGGCAATCTTGCTGGAGGTTGCAAGCCGGATGCGCAGCTTTTGCCCGATAGCATTTTATATTTGCCTCTTTGTGCTCTATGGAGCACCCCACTGGCCCCACTTGTTTCTCACGCGCAGACTTGGCAGGAGACAGGGCTCCATCTGCTCTTCAAATTCGCACGGAATCCAAAACAGGGGTCCTTCAAAGCGCCCCCAAATAGAAATGCCCGAAAGATGAATGTGGCTTTGTCCTTTTTGGAGTTGGTACCCCTTTCTTGGTTGGTTTTACAGCGAAACCAAGAGGAAAGCCGCCATTTGGGCCCAGAAAGCCACTCATGTATCGCCAGTTTTGTCATTTTTCTCGCCTCAGGTGGCAGGTGACGCTGCGGGCCAGAACGCGGCAAAACCAGTTCGCGGAGTCCATGGGTCCCATTGAGGTGCGGAATTGGGGATGGGGGGCCGCGGCCACTTCAATGGAGCCAGAAAGGTTGGAGTTTTTGCCCCAACAGCTGAAAGCTATGGGCTTTCTGCCCTGATGGGCTCTGGGTAGTTTGCGGCAGCCTTTAGGCAGGGCTCCGAGGGTTCCAGCATTGGGGCTGTTGGGTATCGGATACCGCTTGGTCTTATTTTTCCATACTTGTGGGGTTTGCTTTAAAAGGGAAACCCAACACAAACTTCTCATCCAGGGGAGGAGGGGTAGCTTGGCCGTCACAGGGGTGTATGGCCTAACTGAAGCCAAGGACCACCCTGATGGGTTGCATTTGGCATGTCTGCCATAGAGGGGTGGCTGTGGCCAGAGGTTTTTTTCCAGAGGAGTCATGCTCTGCCACTCAACATGAAACCTAAAAAGGCGGTCCCCCAAAGCAGATTCCTCTTACGCATGAGGGTTTTTGGTTGCCGTGTTAAGCTGCAGACCTGAGGAGGTGCTTAGTTGAACCCTGCTCAGGTGCTCCCTTCTTTGTTTCCTGCAGTGCCTGTTCAGTTGATTCCCTGAATGTTGCAAGTAGGCAAGAAGCGACCCTGTAATTTACCGTGGTCTGTGGTGCTTTGTTTCCGCGCTGCGCGATATTTGTTGAATCCGGATGGGTCCAGCTTGCAGACCCCTGGGTCCATCCCAGGTGGCAATCTTCCAGATCTATCCTGCGCCGGCATCCTCAGTGTTTCCGAGGGCCAGCAAATGCCAATGGTTTCTCTGTTGGTCTCCGTATTTCAAGGCCATCTGCAGGGGGCGCCACACTTGGGATGTCGTGGGACAAGCATCTTTTGGGGGCGGATGTTGAACATTCCTGATTCCAGATTCTTGATCGATGCTTGAACCGCCAGTCGGACCCGATTTCGGACAGGACAGTTGAAGGAAGCCGAACCACGTGAGTTGATATTATCATACACCGGTAATGTTTGCACTCCTAAAGAAGGGCAACACACCGTGCACGTACATGAAGGCGGGCTTCCTTCGCAACTACTTCAGGTGCTGGTTTTCAGGTAGTGCTTCGGGCTTCCAGGTCGAGCTGATTTCCCAGGGAAATTGTTTCTCTTTCACGGAGCGGAACATGCGGTTTGCAAGTTGCAAAAGGGTCCCCCACTTGGCCCCACGTCGCGAGAATCTGGTCGTCCGAGTGGCAACTCCAGCAAAAGCCCGCAGGTTGTGGGCGACGGTGAAGGTGCCCGGGTGTGTTACAAAGCATCCACCCGCAAAACCAGTCTTGTGGACACTGGGGCCGAAAGGTGACAGAACAAAGCAATTCTCCAGGAGGCTTGGACAGCTTGAAGTGGAGCCGGACTTGTTTGCTCTGAGCTGCAAAAGACTGGCGGACCACTTGTTTCGTCTGGTCATTTCCATGGCAAACAAACCAAACCAAACCAAACCAAACCAAACCAAACCAAACCAAACCAACACACAAAACACATAAACAAACAAAACACACCAACAAACAAAACACAGCAAGACTCCGTACAATGTTTATCCTCACGATGTCAGGGCATTTCCTTTTGGCCGCGCTTGAAAACTGCGAGCCCGCCCAAACTGCTTGGTGTCATGTCGGTCTTCTTTCTGGAGCTCAGAAGGGAGCGCCCTTGACACTGACACTGACTGACACAAACACACAAGCACTAGCACAAACAAGTCCACTGACACAGACGCACAGCCAAGCTGTGATCCGGTTTCGGCCAACCGGCTTCGGGTTTTTTTGGAGGGAAGTTGCGTGCCGAGGGTCGAGGATCTCACCAGCTTCGTACTGACCGACCTGATGGCCGGCGAGACGCAGACCTTCATGCAGGCGAGGCCATGATTTTCGCCGGGCTCCGAAGTCGGAGGAAAAGCATGGGGCCATGCAGATGGATTCCCCGCTCCGGGGAATAGGGTCAAGCGGGAGACCCCGCTTTGGTTGCCACTGCCGCTAGAGCGCAGAGCATACTGGTATCTCAGGAACACAAATAGGAAATCTCCATAGAGGTCGCATGGCTTTTCCGGAAACCTCCATGCCCTCGGTTTTGGTCGCGAAAATCTCGGGAGGATGTGCTGCTGGACTACCCCATGAACCCTGTGGGCATCCGCGTCACCAGCCATTCGCAACTCGGCCTCGAGGCGTTTGGCTTTGGCAGACGGCAGCGGGTGGAAGGGACGGTGGCGGCTGGGGATTCTTTCATAAACGCAACATGAGGCAAGGCGGGAGGATGTAAGATTCTTCTGTGGGGAGATTGCTGAAGTACCTTTTCATGCCACAGCGAGCCACCTTGCTTTAAGGCTCCTGGCAGTTGTGCGTGTTTGACCAACCTGGTAAAAACACAGCTGCTCCAGAATGTGCGCACCTCGTTTTGTGAGAAGCAAGGTATAGAATGGCACCTCGTTTTGTTCTTGCCAGAACAATTGAGATCTGGCAGCCCGTGCTTCAAATATGTGAACCGGTTCTGGGGATAGTCAAAAGGGCCCCCCCCCTCAGGCCAGGGAAGCCGGGCATCTTTTCGTTGGCAATGTAGCGGCGGGTCCAAGTTTGTACCTCTGGAATGACCAAGGGCTCGGGGGGCCAATGCATGGTGTCTGCTAAGGAAGGACCATGGCCCATACAGGGGAATCCACTTCTTGATGTCTGTCTACTCAGAGGTGGCATCTCAAGCTGGCCCAGACTTGAGAGCCGTTTCTCTTAAATCCTCGTGTTGCTTGTTTCTCCTCATGTGCCCTCCTCCTTAAGGGCCCTTCCTCTTGTTGTGCATTTTTTGGACCCTTCAGATTTCGGCCTAACCAGGACTGGCGGAAAAATCAAGAGGTCAAGCCTCCTCGTCTCCCAAGTGGGCGCACTCAGGACGGACGCCTGGTACGGGGAGTGGATTGAGGTGGAAATCCAAGGCACGAATTCGCGGGCGCGGGCTGAAGCCTGGGAGCAGTCCGAGGGTAGCACAGTGATCGGATGTATTTGTGAACGTAAATTATTTCTGGCAACGTATATACAACATATGTTTTGATTTAATTATATATATATATATCCATACCTATATTAATCCCCCTTTCACTAAATAGCTATGTTTGGGCTGTATGCTTATTTGAAGGGAAGAGATTCCCAAGAAGGGAAGAACTTGTTCCTGTTTCCCAAGGAGGTGACCTTGGCCGGGACCCCCCCGGATGAATAAAGCCTAAACTCTGGCGGATGAACAACATCGAGGGTGATCCTGTACCGGCGGCTCACCCTTGATAAATCCGTGTTGAGAAATCCGGAAATTTTGAGGTCTAGATATCTTGGCTGCTCCCAGCCATCCGGTTCCTTAGCTTTTTAGCTGAGTGTATAGTGGGGGTTGCTATTGAACCCAACTTTTAGCGGGGGATCTGAAAACGGACAGCCCAGACACGGCCCAGGTTTTCTCCCCCAAAGCATTGGTCGGGGCCAAGCTTCGGGTGGGAGCTTGCGGCAGGACGCTGGACGCCCGGCACAGAGGTTTCTGGATGTTTTAGGAACTGGGAGTGTCTCAAGATGGCGCACACGGCCATCTTTGTACTGGTATTTAGAGTTGGGTGAGAGACGGCACAGCCTCCCCTCTCCCTCCATTTTGGTTCTGTGATCCTTTACATCTTCCGGGAATGACAGCTGTGCCTATGTTTGAGGATACACCTTTTTGGTGGTTTTACAGGGAAGCTTCCCTTTAAAACCACCAAACAGGAGCACCGAAGCCGCTAAAAAAGGCCGAGCCACCCAGCTGCTACCATCGGGGACTTGGAATTTGGCAGGCTGGGGAGTCCACCGCTTCTCCATCGACGGGTGGACCGCTGGGCGCTCGGGCGATGTTTGGTTTGGAAACCTGGGATTCCCAGGAAGGGAAGTCTTGCTAGGAAGGATCTTGCTCGTGAAGTGTTGCTTGGAGCTTCAGAGCCAAAAGCCCCATCCAGCTTTCGGGTTTTCCTGAGGACTATCCAAAGAGGGGCCAGTCTTGCGACACATGGATTACGACGCCATGCCTGAGTTCCTACCTGGCTGTCATCATTCAATGTCAGAAGCCCGTTGAAGGGCGGGTGCCAACGAGATTTCTTGGTGCTTTAAGCATCACTTCTCCGCGTTTGAGTTTCCTTTGGGGGTGATGTTTACAGGCATTTGGGGAATGCGCATCGTTCTGGGCGATTCGCAGGCCTCTCCTGCTGACCGTGAGGCAAGCCTCCTGGGCGCCGGGCGGGATGTCGCTTTTCCTTTCTCGTCGGACAGCGTTGCCTCGGTTCAAAGGCCCAGTTTCTCAGGATCCCGATATTTGTGGCGTTGTTTGACTCATTTGTTTTTGGGATTGAAAGCGTGGAATGTTTCGCGTGTCTTTTTGCAAGCCTCCTACGTATATGTTGCTAACAACTAGGGAGCTGACGCTGCAGGTGTACGGTCGTTTTCGGTGTTGTTGGCATTTCCTGACGAGAATCAGTCAGTGGCGCCCCTGGTCAGCAGCGAGCTCTCAGTTGGTTGTTTCCTCTCCTTTCCTCTCCTTCTCCCTCTCTCTCTCTTGCACATAAATGCACACCTCTGTTGACTTGCTTGTTGTGTTTGCTTCTTGTTTGTAGGGTTGTCTGCTTGTTTAATGCTGTTAGAAAATACTACATACCTACTCAGCTACCTAGCTAGATTATATTTGCATACCTACATACCCACGCCCATACACACACACACACAGCTACCTACATACAGACTCGCAGACCCATTTCAGCTGACGTCTCTGTCTGGCCTCCACTCCCGAGTTTGCACAGCCGCGAGGCGGATGGCTTGTTTCACAGTACTCTCTATATGTTTGCCCGGTTTTTCAATTGACTATCAGCTTGTTCGCTCGTGCAATTCTTGCTCAACAGATCAGGCCCATTGGTTGTCGTAAACTCGTCGTGACCCGCCGCCCTTGGGACCTCACTCCTTTCCGCCGGGCTTACGGCCCAGGCGCGGCGCGTCACCCAGGGCCTGCGGGACCCACCGCTGAAGCCCATGGTAATGCCGCCGCCGCAGGCGGATTTGTTTCTTGCGGGCTCTTTTGTCTTGGGGTGAAGCGGAATACACGGAAGCTTTTCTGCGTAATGAAGAAGTTGACTTTCACCCAACTGAAAGTCTCATCTGGCCGACCTGGATCTGGGTAAATTTGATGAACAAAGATTGACCAGGCTCGGGAATGCATATTCGTCAATCCAGCAGCCAGCGTGGGGTGAGCATTTTGTAGCCCGGTGTGTGGCTTTTGACTCGCGTAGGATCATGCTCGAAGAAGTTGAACCATGTTGGCCCCACATTGCAACATGGCTATGGCTCAAAATTAAACCACCAGGGCAGGTTTTAGCCAATGTTTCCATTCACCAGGGTTTCTTTTTGGATTTTTATGTTTGACTTTTTGACCCACATTGCCACATTCGTTGCGTTCGAATTTCTCGGCCAGGTTTTGCATGTGAATGGACACGGTGCTTTGGTTGGAGAACCCATTTTTCAAAAGGGGACCAGACAAAAGAGTGGTGGTGAATTCCCCCCGTGCATGGTTCTGCTTTGCCTTTTTCCTTTTCGCCATTCTGGGGCACCCTCAAGTGGTATGCGTCAAGCGTTGAGGTATGTGTTGGGTCGTTTGTTTGCTTGTTTGTTTCTCTTTTGAAGGGGGGGCCATGGAAATCCAAAGACTCAGGCCTCGCTCTGCCAGGCTCACAGCACATTGGCGTGCGATTTTGGCCGCACAGCCACGAAGCCATGAAGCCATGCTGAAGTCATGAAGCCATGCTGAAGTCATGTAGTCATGAAGTCATGAGGTCATGTGGCCATGAATCAAGGGTTGCCCATGAAGCCACTCAACGAACCAGGCCGGGACTTCATGCTCGCTCGCGAAGAATTCTATGACGCCATGAGGCTGGGCTTTGGATGCGCTGAGTGATGGCTGATGGCGACTACTACAAGCTCTTGGGCGTAGACCCATCTGCCTCCGCCAAGGCGTGGGCGGGCGAAGGCGGTTGGTCAGATGAACCGAGGCTTTTGGATAGTGAAAGTGATTCTAAAGAGAAAATACGGCCATGGGGCCCAGCCTGCAAACACGCAGACGCACAACTATGCAACCCACAAGCACAAGCTCACACACACACACACACACGTCCGCCTTGAGTAGGGTGACCCAAAAGCAGGTAACAATGAGCAGCGGATAATACTAATTACCAAGGTTTTGTTAGGCCCCACACATCGATTTCTGGCCATATAGTCGGGTATTTGTACACGTGGGTGTGGCTCATGTAAGAGCCAGAAACCAGAAGTTTTTATCTACTCTCCCATTTGCCAGGGTTCCCAATGTTTGAGCCGAGCCACACCCACGTACCGTTATATACTTTCTGGCTATTTGGTTGAATCCTTGGACTTTAACTTTTTGGGAAACAGTGGATTTTCCACGGGACCTACAAAAGTTAAGTCTTTTTGTAGAGGGCTCAACAGCCACCACATATATATATATATAGATATACACGTATGTATTATATTATATATAAATGCAAACTCCTACATAAGACTTGGATATGTACTCGCGACCACTAAGTGCATGCTGGAGTGTTAGAGCTATTACCAACGTGATCTTTCAAACAGGGGGGAGGGGCTGCCAGTGGTCGGGAAGGCACCCCGGGGTCCATGGGGCCCATTGCGGGCGCCCGCAGGACATCGGCAAGGCCTTCCGGCAGATCGCCCGGAAGGTGCACCCGGACAAGCTCCCGCCGGACAGCTCGGAGGCGCAGAAGCTCCGCGCCAAGCAGCAGTTCCAGCAGGCCGGCTTGAGCCGTTTTTCGAGGCGCAAGGTGCAAGGTGCAAGGTGCATGTTGTTGCCACTCAGAGTTAACCCTTCTTTGGAGTTGCCCTGCTGGTGCTCAAACCGCCTATCTTGAAACAGCCTCCCCTGGTTCGTGTTCCGTTTGAGGGAACACTCATGCGCTGGCCAAGCTTGCAGGTGGCCAAGGCCTGGGAGGTGCTGGGGGACCCGCAGCAGCGCGCCCTCTATGACGCCCAGCGAGAACCGGCGCCGCAGCGGGAGTGGGCGCCGAATGGGTCGCGGCGTGCGCGGCCGGGAGCGGCGCAGCCGGGGACGGCGGGGCAGAGCAGGTGGCGGCGCGAGGAGGACGAGCAGGCGGCGGCGCAGGAGGAGGAGCGGCGCGAGGAGCGGCGGCGGCAGGAGGAGCGGCGGCGCGCGCGGCAGGAGGCTCGGAAGCAGCAGCAGGAGGCGGAGGAGGAGAAGAAGGAGCGGGAGCAGGACAAGCGCGGCCTGGGCGGCCACTGGAGACCATTCCAGGCCGGCATGCAAGCCCCCGATGGCCCAGAGCGATCGGGCGGCACCAGACATTGGTCTGGCTGGTCGGCGGCCAAAGCAGCGGATGTACATAGCGATAGCTCCAGTGAGCTGAGTTTCGATTTAAACATCGACCTCGGCGACCTAGACCTCCGCTTCGCACAAAGGGCCGAGCAGGAGGAGTGGGAGGACTGCGGTGAGGTTTGGGAGATGAAACGCCCCAAGCCTACGGCTGAGCCGGCGCCTGAGGCTCCCACAGAACCAGAGGCCTCGCCGCTGCGCGGTTCTAGGGATCCGCGGGAGCCAAAGCGGCCCTGCTGCAGCGTGCAGTGACCAAAAAGCTGGTTCGTTGTTCGCTCGCGGCCTCACGGGCGCTCCACGAATCCAGGTCAACCATATTTTGAGGTTCAGACTGCTTCAACAGGGGTTGGGCAGGGGTTGGTGGTTTGAACACCTTTTGCCCAATACTGCCTGCAAAGCCCAGCAAAGTCTAGAAAAACAACTGAAGCCATAATATCTCCACGCAAGCAACCTTCCAATCCCCGACCCCGCGATGAAATGACCCAAACCTCACCGAATTTCAACAGGGTTGCTCCGAGCCTAACATCGACCAAATTCTCCCCTTGCAGTCAGTTCTCTTGTGCCCATCGGGTCTTTAAAGCAACCAACCCCGTGGGAACTCCAGGCTTGAAAATTGGATCCGAACAAGGAACCTCCCTCCCAACCTCCTAACCTCCTAACCTCCTAACCTCCTAGCCCCTAGCCTCCCAGCCTCCCAACCTCCCAACCTCCCAACCTCCCAACCTCCCTCCCCACCCCCGCCCATCCCCCATCCCCACCCTCCCTCCCCACCCCCACCCCTCGAGTTCTCCGAGCGCCTTGATCTGACGCGTGTCAGACGGAGCTCTGGGAGTCCCACGCCTTTACGCTGGACCCCTGCGGGGGCTGCCTGCCCGGCTTCCAGTGCATGGAGGAGCCGGGGCGGCGGTTGTGCGAGAGAGAGAGAGCGGGAGAGAGAGGAGGAGGGGTGGAAGGGAGGGAGGAAGACCCAACCCATGTTTGAAAGATGACAAAATGATGGTGAGAGTCTAAGGCAATGCTTTCTTTGGAGGCAAGGTTAGCTGGGTAGGACCGTTGGGATAGCCAAAAGAAGCAAAAAGGGGTGCCAAGCTGTGCCGAAAAGATCTTCCAGAAGCTTTGCTTGGTTTGTTCTCAGAATCTGCCGGGAATCATCCAAGCTCTTTGTTGCAAAGAGCCGCCATGTTCGCCCTTCCAACTGCCTGCATAGCCGGCTGAATGCCAAGCTGAATATGTGAGAGTGCCAACGGAAGCCGGCCAGACTTGAAAGCCAAGATGTAGTTTTCGTGAAGGCTGCACACCATGTGAGTCACTGCGAATATTATTGTCTATTCACTAGACAACTAGACACCGAGGGGAGAAGAAATCGATTCCACCGTTGTTGTTCTTCTTTCTTTTTTGCATTTTTTTTGGGGGGTCCAGTATTTTCAACTGGTGAATTACAGTCGTGGTACAGATATGCCTGTTTGTGCGTTCGTACATTGGATGAAACTTCATGATATGACAGTTAGGGTGTGTCACGGATTTTCTGGTGGCTTGCAAGCACGAGCCGTTTCGGCTCAATCCTGGAGTGAACTGCCGCAAGTCTGGGGGCTAGAAAATCTGAAGATGTACACAGAGATGGGACGGGGTACTGATATTTGGTTGTGTTTGGTTACCTATTGCTTTATTACTTTATATTATTAGTATTATTAGTACTATTATTATTAATTATCATTATTATGATTTATTATTATTATTATTTATTTATTATTTATTATTAATATTATCATTATCAATGTCATTATCATTATCCTTGTTATCATTATTATTATTGTTGTTTATTATTATTATTATCATTATTATTATTATTATTTTATTATTGTTATTGTTATTGTTATTATTATTATTATTACTATTATTATTATTATTATTGTTATTGTTATTGTTATTATTATTATTATTAATATGATTATTACTGTTATTATTATTGTTATGCCAACATCGACCATTTACTCAGAATCGTGCAGAGACTCTGATCAGCAGGTTCTCAGTGTCACATCCTGTGCTCACCCGGAGAGTTGGCCTTTTGGTTAAACGAACGTCACCACTCGGCGCATTGACAGGGTGCTTGTTATTCCCTTTTTGGTTGTTGAACAAGTAACGCCCAGGTGAATCCGGTTCAAGTTTCTTCGGGCGATGTTCGAAGGGAGCTGGGCATACAACCAACCCCAATTTGACCACCTCCAATCTGTTTGAGATACCATGTGATCCATGAGGATATCATGTGGTTTATGAGTACAGCATGTGATTGATGAGATACCAAGGGATGTATGACCCTGTGATTCGTGGGTGGGCTACCTTGTGATCTATGAGGACATCATGTGATTCATGGCCTTTGACCAACGCATTACGGCAGGAAGAGGCGCCGATGGTGGACCGGCTGCAACACGAGGCGGCTTTGGTGAAGGGGGCGGTGGCAATGATCAAATGTGTGCGAGATGGGTCAGCAGACTTTCAGCTTCCCTCAAGTTGGTGGATTGGTGGAAAAAGGGGAGGCTTCCCATGTGCCCTCTATGGAGGGAAGCTGAGACTTGCCCATGGTTTGATCCTAGGTTTAGACAGCCAGGGGGTATGAAGAACTTGGGGGAACTTGCTGGCTAGCATCCGGTTCCCTAGGCTAGTTTCGCGATTTTTAGTTGGTTTCGTGCTTGGGTGTCCATTTCACCCAGAAGTTCGTCATTTTTAGCAGGGGATGAGAAAACGGACCGTCCAGGGAAGTGCGACCATGTCCTACTTGGGTTTGAGAGGGCCCTGCGCAGAGATCCATCGGTCTTGAAATGTCAGCAGGGGGAAGCCGCCCCCGAAAGGGGGGCTGGGGTACTGTACTTGAAGGGAATAAAGATATGGGCAAGTCTCTCGTTTTTTAGGAGAAAGAGCGGTTTTCCTCTTGGATTCCCTTCAAAGCTACAACATGTACACACACACACCCATATATGTTGGTTTTTGAAGGTACCTTTGCTTCGAGGGTACCCTTTTCGATGTTGCTTCAAAGGGAGACCAACAGGCAACCAAGCCCGAAAGGGGTGCCATTTTGAAAACCCATGAACCTGACCGGGACGGATCCACAACCCCCACAGCGAACTTTGCGGGTGGTTGGAGTTCTTTTGGTTTCCCTTTGAAGGTGGTTGGAGTGATTTGGTTTCCCTGAATCCTTTGCAGGCGTCCATAGCCAAATGGGACCCATTTGGCCGGATCCCGAGGCCAAGCTGGGTCTCATCTATGATGAGAACGGGGTGAGCCCGGGCACCCAGCTTTCCATCGATAAGCAATTGAAGCACAGGATCTGCACAGTTTTGTCTTGGCTTGCTCGCTTTTTGAGGTGGAATTGACCGACCCTTTTGAGTTGGATTTTGATCAACTTGAACAACTTGGTGCAACCTGAAGCCAACAGAACGCAGGTTAAGGGAATCTCCTTGGTAAAAAGAAATAATGTCTGCTTGAGCAGCCTCACGTTAGCAGCCTGATATTCACAGCTCAGCATTGCCTAGCTCTGCGCAGCCAAGCTTTGCACTGGAGCGCGCTGCGGAGCGCGTTTGCCGGGAGGCGGGCGCTCCGGTCGCGATCAACGTCTTCCTCCGCGACCTGAACCTCGGGCTGCCATTGACCGACGGGCGCCGGCTCGAGGTCGTCGCGAATGGGCTCCCGGCCTTTGGAGGCGTGCAGGTCGCGGTTGATGTGACGCTCGTCAGACCGCTTAAGCGCGACGGGAGCAGCCGGCCTCGCGCCGACCTAGAGCCCGGCCTCGCCTTGAGGGGCGCGGCCGAGCGCAAGCATCGGGTAACCTACCCTCAAGGCTACGCGTTGCCGCGCAGCGCGTCTCAACATAGCCTTGTTGTACAGAGCGTCTCAACATAGTCTTGCCACACAGCATTTCGCCATAGTTTTGCTTTAACTCTCATCTCAACATAGCTTTGCTGCGCAGTGCGTCTCAACCCAGCCCATGCTGGGGGTTGCAGGGAACACGAGCTCACCTAGAATGGAGGTCCGTTTCTTGGGGCTTTCGTACTTAACGTTTGTGAATCATAGTATCTTGCCCATTGATTCGCTCAAGGGTTCCCAATGTAGCCGATGACGCTTATGCCCTGGGTCATAAAGTTTGCGGGGTTCTCTCGTTTTGCTTGACCTTCTTCCTGTCCCACGTCATCCCCCAAACTTGGGTTTGGCGGCAGCAAATTGTAGAAGCTCCTCGGAGAGGGTGTGCCCCGGCAAGACTGGGTGTGACAGGGGATCTCAGACAAGATGCCGGGCAAGCCTCCGGGGATTTCCTTGTCTCGTTTGAATGATAAAGCAAAATCGCTACACGGCTAAGCTGCAAATGCGTCAGAGGAGGTATGTTCATCTAGAAAAAAGGACTCTCTTCAGCTGCAGGTGATGAAGAAAGATATGAAGGAGCCCCGGCAACCCCTTGATTGCGCCAATTGGGTCGTTGCCAGCCTCATTCTTGAACAGGCTGATTCCCTCTGGCCCTTGTGTCAGAACGACTTGGGATTCAGCTGGCCGGCCCCAACTTTTTCGATCAAAGTATTGGGCCCAAACTGAAGGCGCAACACTCTCAGGCCAAATTTGTCGTTTGCTTGGTTCCCAACAAAAAAGTGGTCAGCAACAAGAGATGGTGCTTTTTCTTCTGCCCAGACTGAAAAATCCCAAGGTAGTCAGGCTCCGCCCGTTTGTTTGAGGCGACCCTGTGGCGGCGGGGATGACCGTGTACCGCGCGAGCTGCCGGCCCATCTGTGGGGATGGGGTAGCGGGGTGGCCCAGGGACTGGGGAGGTTTGGATCGGTCGATATACCCATGTGACCATGGTGGTGAGACATTTTTTACGGGTCCCAAATGGATCAAGTGGAAACCTGGAAAAGCTAATTCCTGCAATTCCTGGTGGTTTAATTTTGACCCATACCGATCTGCGGGGGGCAGTTCGGGTGTGGAAATGAGAAGTGTCGTTTTAGGTTGGTCGAACAGGTCTGAACAGAAGGCACTGGTTTCAGCTCGGTTCTAGTGGAACTTTTCTACGATGTAAGTCTCGTTCATTGGGCTTTTGCAGATGGACGATGCGCTCGTCTGGCATCGCCAAGAGGGCGAGGGAGAGAGAGAGAGAGAGAGACAGAGAGAGAGAGAGAGAGAGAGAGAGAGAGAGAGAGAAAAAAAGAAAGAAAGAAAGAAAGAAAGAAAGAAAGAAAGAAAGAAAGAAAGAAAGACAGAAAGATAGAAAGAAAGAGAAACAGAACGAGGACCATTTGCTTCTTTCAAGGAGTTGACATGGGCTGTTTGGCTGACGCTTGATGAAATTGAACACAGCTGCGATCGGTGAATGTCGGAAAATCACCCTTTGCAATGCGCGGGGGTATTCCAATCAAACCCTGGTAAGTCAAGAATATTCAGGGACACTCCCACCCCTTTTGACTCCTTACATCTTGGATAGGCTCCTCTATCATGATAGAAACCAGCTACAGTTCCGAATTTCTTCCGGACATTGGCCAAACGCACTCAAGAAACAAAGTTGTCCCTGGAGAGTTTCCTGTAGTCGGCTTCAGAGATACCAGGTTTGGGTTGTGACTTGTGGCCCGGTGAGCGCTTCCTTTTTCAGGCGCAGCCCGGGGAGCAGTGCGACGACGGGAACTTGCGGTCCATGGATGGGTGCAGCGGCCTCTGCAAGGCGGGATCTGTTTTTCTTTTCCAAGCAGAAGTTGGGACGTGTCCGAGCGCCCCCGCTTTTACGCGAAGGAGCACTGTGGGGGGACCGGGGGTCAAAGAATGCAAGTTTGTGGGATTTTTGATGGGTGCAGGAGGTATCATGCTGGAAAAGGGCTGTGGTATTCAGCAGGGCTTCCATGCAGCATACTTTTGGGACATGAATTCTATGTCAGAGGAGACGGAAAGATGACATTGATAGCGCAGCCCTCAAGCCGCGGAGCAGCTTTTTCGCCTTTGCGGCTCTGCCTTTGTGATTCAACAGATCGCAGTTGTGCCAGATTTGAGACTCTAAGCGCGCCCTGACTGACCACTCCCAGCTTTTAGATTTTGGGAGTTTGATCCCATTGAGATTCCCTGATAGGCAACCTTTTCTGACGAAATAGTGCCGGCCCGAGGAAAGAGCAGGAAAGAGGACGTAGGAAGCAACGAGGTGGCCATCCCACATCTAGTCTTAGAGCTTGATTCCCCAAAAGCCCGTACCCTCAGTGAACATCCCAATCCCCACTAAAGTAGGTTCTAAAATGGGTGGTGCTACCCCAAAATGCTACCATTGGTTTTGACCCATAGCCATGTCTGAGAGCCCGTTCCCCGGGTCCGCGCTCGCAGGTGGAGCAAGGCTTCGAGTGCGCGAACTTCGCGGTGGCGCCCAGCAGCTGTTGGCCGAGGTCCAGAGATCGAGACTCGAGTCGGATCGAAGTCGGGAGGTTGGGTGCGTCGGGGACGTGGCGGGTGGGACACTTGCGGGTTCTTGTTGCGGAATGAGGGGGTGTGGTACTTGCGGGTAACGCGGAATGGTGCGGGGGTGCGTTTGGAGGGTTGCAAGAAGAACCAGGGTTCAAATCTCCCAGCCGACTCAAGGTAAGGGGTGAACTCGCAGGTTCGATAGGCAGGGAATGAGGAATGGAATGAGCCCGAGAAAGTTATCCCACTGGTGGTTTCCTTTGGGAATCCCCTTCCGGTTCATTGAAAAAATCCGCTATCGCTTTCACACATTGGTGGTAAAGTATACGCTACTTGTTTTGACTCAAGTTCTGGTTGTTGATTAGTTCGAGCCATCCGCCACCAGACGTGAAGTGCGGTTTATTTTCCTGATAGGCATGCATTCGAATATCAAGCACATCAATCAGAGGAAAAGTTGCCAGGCGGCGATAAGACAACGAGTATCGGGTGGGGGGGGGGGACGTCTCAATTCCTTGCAAGTCAGGCCAGTTTCTTCGTTGCAGTCATTCCCACCGTTGCTGCAGACATGTCCAGCACTGACACCGTCCACTCTTGCGGCGCACAGACACGACAACAAGCAGCGGATGGACACAGGCTTTGTTAGATGCTTTTGTGCTTTGTTTTTGTTCTTTGCTCTTTGCCTCGATTACTGCGGGCTGCACTGTTGCGGGCGACCGAAAATGGGCGTAGCTTTGCAGCCTTCCTGTGAATATCTAGGACATGGTAAAGTCATGTTTTGAAAGGTAGATTGCAGCTGTTCACTTTATCGGGGGGGTTGGGGGGCTGAGTGTTTGTGATTTGGCGGATGCTTGAGATTTCGCTGGAACCGGCGGATTTCCTCGGCTCCAGCCATCAGAGATCGACTTTGCATGCGCACACGTCGCGTGTTTTAGGAGCCCAGGTGCCAGAAGATGGTCCCTGGCTTGGTCCTGGCCCACGAAAGCCGTGCGGTGAAGGCCAGCATTGCGCTTTTCCCAGGGCTCCAGGTGGGCGGCCCCGCTTGTGCCTGCGAGGAGACGGAGTTCTCGGGCCCAGTTTGGCAGGTGCGCTGCGCGGAGGATGGCGTCGTACAGCGGGCCGAGAAGGAGGAGGTGCTGATGGCGGACAAGAACTTGTTCCTTCCGGGGACCAAGGTGGGTATGGGTCAAAATCAAACCCTCAGAATATATATATATATATATAATGTATATAACATATATATATATATATAACGCAGGTTTTGGTCGATGTGTCTATGTACCAGGGCTCCATTTTGGGGTTACCCTATTTTTGACCCACAGCCAGGTGGGCTTCAAGTCCGACGTCAGCCGGGGCCAGTTTTTGGTTTGGCGCAGCACCAAGTGGACGATCAACGCCGATGCCTCGTTGTCGCCCGCCGCGTGCCCGCAGCTGGTGCTGGTCTACGAGCAAGGCTTCGACCGGGAGGCGGAGGAGCGGCTGTTGATCAGCAGCGTCTGCCAGGTGTTGCCGGAGCCCTGGAAAAGTTGCGACAGCTTCCAGATCAAGGCCGGGAGGAGGATGTTTTTGGTGCTACACGACCAAAACAAGTTGTTGGTGCTCAGCAAAGAATGAGAAAGGGAATGATCCTGGGGATTCCCTTGAAGGAACTCAAATCGGGGATGGTTAGGGTCATTCCATTTCTCCTTCCCTGCATCTCTCGCACCAAGAAAAAGAGAGAGGCGCCCTGTTTGGCTTTTGGCTTCGGCTGAGGAGAGACTGGCGGACTTCGCGACTTTGAAGCTTGAGGCGGAGGGCGTTCCCCCGATTTGCGTGCACCTGCAGCGGGCGGTAGGCAAGGATGACGAGGCGGAGAAACGGAAGGCGGAGAAGATTCACGAGATTTTGGCTTCCAAAGGCGGGGGGGCATATGGCTGCGGCTCAAAAAGTGGAATGCCCCCCTAAAACTGCACCTTAAATGGAGTCAAAGCTTTAAACACCAGCGGTTTGCCCTGGATCCTTAATTTTGACCCACGCCCACATGGCTTCCCAACTTTCACCTACGCCATGCTTGAGAAGCTCTTTGGCCTAGAGGAGTCCACCAAAAGGATCCGCTGAGTTGGTTCTTTGGGGCTCCTCCGAGAACCTGAGACCAACTCGCCGCGTAGGTCCGTGTCAAAGCAGGCCCCCCTAAAGAAGGGCGGGTTTGTTGGTTTCTCTTTAGACAAGCTGAAACGAGTACGAAAACATGCAGACCCACCTACCAGCGGGTGCGAAGTGGATGAGCTTGCCTGCCAAGGGTAACACGAGCTCACTATGAGGAATGTTCTTTACTCTGGGATCCAATCCTTGACCATTTTAGATTTATCCAGAGCTGATAGACACCGGCCAGTTTTCAATCTGTCTCCCTCAACCGATGTTGCATTCTGACTTTTGCTTTCCCCTTTTTGCCCCTCTTTTTCCCTTCAATACGACCCATCCGTGTTCTGGTATGTGTTTTTGGTTGTTGTGTTTTGTTCGGTTTCCCTCCAACCGTGTCTTTTTTCCCCTCCAGGCCTGGCGCCGAAGCGCTTGGCCAGCACGGAGCTCTGGTGGGTGGAGGCCTGGGAAAGCAAAGGCGCGCCCGGGAAGGCGGACGCCAGCGACTGGACGCCGTTGATGACGGACCGGGACTACGTCGAGAAGTGCGGCAGGCGAAAGCTTCGTCTCCGGCCGGATTTTTCTTTGTGGAGCATACTTGAGTTGATTCGGGGGAGTTGTTGGGGGGGAGTCGAACATTTACATTTGATGGCTGGGGGGGGGGGGTTCCTTTGTGACTTTAGGGATAAAACGGGGCCAGTTGTTGTTGGGCCAGTTGTTGTTTTCCCCAGAGTTTCCTTTCCCATAGAACCAGGACACCCCACAACGCGTTGGCTTTTCAGCTTCTGCAGAGGATTTGGGGTCGAACTTCCCAGACAATTACAGAAAAAGTACCGTTGAGGTCTCAACGAGCAGACGACGCACCCAGCACCCAGTCTGAAAACAGACCTCTCCAATCCAAAATCAGTCCTGTCGGGAATGAACCCCCAGCCACCCTAAATCAATCGTCAACCACAGAGCTCAAGTGGGTGCGTCTATAGCATAAAACAAAAAGTGGCACCGGTATCCTTTCAAGGCTTCCCTTTGCCCTCCTGTCCACCAACATGGAACCTGACGTTCGGGGGGTCCCTTTAAAAGGAAAATCGTCGAGTCCAAACCAGGACCCCAAAATGAACGTCAGGTTCCGTATTGCTGGTGCTCAGTAGGGAATGAGGTTAAACCTGCGGATTCCCTCAAAGGAAACCACAAGGAATGGTTTAGAGGGGGCATTGCAACTCATTCCCTGCTGAGCACCATACTGTGGATGGACGAAATCCTGCACGACTTTGAAACCATGGGGAAACCATTGTTTTTTGGTAATTTACAGGAGGAACAGAGGGAACAGAGGATTGAGCAGAACAAGAAAAGAGAGGGAAAAGAGGGTTGAAGGGAACAGAGGGAGCAGAGGAGACAGAGAGGGGAACCCTCGTTCCAGGGTTTCTGACCGGTGCCGCTTTGTGGATTTCGTCCATCCGCAGAATGAGTTGGGAGGGTCAATCGGGGCTCGCCACATCGCGGTCAGGCTGTTGGCCAAGCTCCACAGTATCGAGCCCGCGTGGTATGAGGAGCACCTGGCATTTTTGAAGAAGCAGTATCCGGAACTCAAGGATACCGGGCCAAAGTGAAACGTCCTTTACGTCATTTACCTTTTCGAGATTCCTTTTTGTTGCAAAGGTAGTTTGGGAAAGTAGTAGTTTTATGCAAGTTTTTCAGGTTGCAGAGCTCAGGATGTGCCTGCCTCCTCCCATCTTTGGTCCTACCAGAGCTTCAACAACAAGCGGCACCAATTCGGCCGGGAGGCCGACTTGGCGCTGGGCGAGCAGGCTTTGAAGATGTTCCTGGAGGCAGGGGCGAACCCCGTCTCAGAGATTGGTTCGCGCACGGTGACCGTGCATGGGGACTTCCTCCCGTCCAACATGCTGTACACCGAAGATGGCTTGCAGCTGCCTGGTTGCAGATCCATCTCCTTTCGCCTCGGGTTTTTTTTCTTCTTTTCAAAGCTTCTTTCGCTTTGGGGCGAAATCGCAGTTTCCTGCCTACGCTCCCTCAGACTAACATAAAAGCTGACAGGAGGGGGTTGGAAGACTACTTTCCTTTTGGGGAACCCCTCTGTCCACTTCCATGTTTGTGGGGTGGTCCAGTTCGCTTCGGATCCGGGACCTTGAGGCTGATCGACTTTGAGACCGCGTCTTCGGGGCAGGCGGTGGCGGACATTTCCTACGCCTTCTCCCGCTGGGTGGCACAGTCAGTGCGGCCCATCTTCGTGCGGGCCTATTTGGAGGAGCAGCTTGGGGTGGCTTTTGTGTGGGCACCAAGTCGGGGGGGGACAACACGACTACTCAAAATACAGCAGCCCCTTTTGAGGGATTCCCCCTGTCTTTTGGTGCTTCGACTGATTCTTGGGGGCAGCCGGCGCCACAAAACCCGCCGGATTCCGCAGTCCGTCTTTTGGTTGCCCCACGCTGCCCGCTTTTTCGGATGCAGGGAAAGGATGTCGATTTGGGGGTACCCCAATTTTCTAGGGTTGATTCCTTTTTCCATTCCTTTCAACCCTCGTTCGTTTTTGAGAAGCCAGCTGCTTCCCCGGGGTTTCGGGTGGTTTTTTAGAAAGAAGGATGCCAGGAAAGAATGGAAATGGACCAGTATAAATTTACCCACCGGATTCCTCAGCCCGTCTTTTGCTTGCCCCATGCTGCCCGCTTTTTTGTTGGGATGTTAAAGGGTGAAATGGGAAAACCTGGGTTTTTGGGCAAGTTTTGGAGCAATAAGGGTTTTCCAGGGAAACAAACGCCCGGTTTTTGACTTACATCCTTTATTTTGGCGCTTTTCGCAAGCGACATGTCGGATGTTCGAAGAGCAGAGCGAAGGTCCCGGATCTCGAGCAGGTGTTGAAAGGAGCCGCCAGGTTTCTTCCACTGCCAAATTGTATATTGGGTTGCTAGATGTTTTTTGGGAAGCTCTTGTGGTTTCATTTTGTACGGCCAAGTGCGCGATAGCCTCCCGCTCCTCAAGATTGGAGCTCACAAGGCAGGGGTAGACGCGAGGGCGTGGTCAGCCAAAACTCAAGAATGAAGGGGGACAACCAACTTGAATGTACAAGTGTGCAGTTCACGACATGACCATCAGTAGCTCTGCGTGACTGACACATCATGCTCAAGCATGGTACCTGTTTGTATTTGTTTAAGCATCAGCAGTATCGCAAAGTGGCACTTGCGTTTGTTACTCGGCGCACAAGCCAAACGCCAACAAAGCTGACCTCCGCCTAAGTCGCACTTTCTTCCAGCACCCAGAGATTCCTTATGACTTCGGTTCGATGGGAAACACAGTCCAAGCCAACCCTGTTGCGTAGTACGTGGTTGTGCCCGAAAACCTTTGGACGTTCTACCGCAATGTCATACAAAACCAGTTCCTGCTCGCGCAATCTAGCTGTGTGCCCGCTTTTGTTTGCTGTTTTGTTTGCTGGAAAGCTTCTGGAAGGGCGAGCGAGTGCGGGAAACAAAACAAACAACAACAACAACATAAGAATCCCATACGAATCCCATAAAAAATCCCATACAATCCCATACTTTAGAGCCTCCGGCTCAGTCCGCCGACATTGTCCTCTCCCTTTCTCCTTCTTCCTCTCTTCCTTGTCTCCCTTGTGTGTTCTGTCGTCCTCTCTCCCTCCCTCTGCTCCCATCCTCCCCATCCCCCCAAGCCTCTCTCTCCCCACTCTCCCTCTCTCGTATGTATGCATGCATGTACATATGTATGTATGTATGTATGTATGTATGTATGTATGTATGTATGTATGTATGTATGTATGTATGTATGTATGTATGTATGTATGTATGTATGTATGTATGTGTATATGTATGTATGTATGTATGTATGTATGTATGTATGTATGTATGTATGTATGTATGTATGTATGTATGTATGTATGTATGTATGTATGTATGTATGTATGTATGTATGTATGGATGTATGTATGTATGTATGTATGTATGTATGTATGTATGTATGTATGTATGTATGTATGTATGTATGTATGTATGTATGTATGTATGTATGTAATGTATGTCTGTATGTAATGTATGTATGTATGTATGTATGTATGTATGTATGTATGTATGTATGTATGTATGTATGTATGTATGTATGTATGTATGTATGTATGTATGTATGTATGTATGTAATGTAATGTAATGTATTGTATGTATGTATGTATGTAATGTATGTATGTATGTATGTAATGTATGTATGTATGTATGTATGTATGTATGTATGTATGTATGTATGTATGTATGTATGTATGTGGGTATGTATGTATGTATGTATGTATGTATGTATGTATGTATGTATGTATGTATGTATGTATGTATGTATGTATGTATGTATGTATGTATGTATGTATGTATGTATGTATGTATGATATGTATGTATGTATGTATGTATGTATGTATGTATGTATGTATGTATGTATGTATGTATGTATGTAATGTATGTATGTATGTATGTATGTATGTATGTATGTATGTATGTATGTATGTATGTAATGTAAGCAAGTAAGTAAGCAAGTAAGTAAGTAAGTATGTATGTATGTATGTATGTAATGTATGTATGTATGTATGAATGTAATGTATGTATGTATGTATGTATGTATGTATGTATGTATGTATGTATGTATGTATGTATGTATGTATGTATGTATGTATGTATGTATGTATGTATGTATGTAATGTATTATGTATGTACGTAATGTATGTATGTATGTATGTATGTATGTATGTATGTATGTATGTATGTATGTATGTAATGTATGTAGGTATGTATGTATGTATGTATGTATGTAATGTATGTATGTATGTATGTATGTATGTATGTATGTATGTATGTATGTATGTATGTATGTATGTATGTATGTATGTATGTATGTATGTATGTATGTATGTATGTATGTATGTAGTTATGTATGTATGTATGTATGTATGTATGTATGTATGTATGTATGTATGTATGTATGTATGTATGTATGTATGTAATGTATTGTAATGTAATGTAATGTATGTATGTATGTATGTATGTATGTATGTATGTATGTATGTATGTATGTATGTATGTATGTAATGTATGTATGTATGTATGTATGTATGTATGTATGTATGTATGTATGTATGTATGTATGTATGTTATGTATGTATGTTATGTATGTATGTATGTATGTATGTATGTATGTATGTATGTATGTATGTATGTAATGTATGTATGTATGTAATGTATGTATGTATGTATGCATGCATGTAGGTATGTATGCATGTATGTCTGTATGCATGTATGTATGTATGTATGCATGTATGTATGTATGCATGTATGCATGTATGTGAGTATGTAAGTAAGTAAGTAAGTAGGTAAGTAAGTAACTAAGTAAGTAAGTAAGTAAGTAAGTAATGTAATGCATGTAATGTATGTACGTATGTATGTATGTGTGCATGCATGCATGCATACATGCATGCTTACATACATGTATGCATGTATGTATGTATGTAATGTATGTATGTATGTAATGTCATGTAATGTCATGTAATGTAATGTAATGTAATGTACTGTAATGTATGTATGTATGTATGTATGTATGTATCCTTGCACTTCCCCTTTGCTCCCCAGTATTTCCCGCAAAAAAAACACGGTTTTTTCCAGCGTTTTCGCAAAGAGGACGTCCAAAAACATTGAGTTTTTCCAGATTTTCGGCAAAAGGATGCAGGAAGCCCAAGCCAGCAAAAAAGCCGGCAGGGGGAATCGAGCCTGGGACCCCTGTTTTGCGACACCGGCTCCCCGAAGACTACGTTTAGTGGAACGTCAACAAATTGCCGCGCGGTACGTGGGGGACCCCCCCCCCCCCCCCCCCCCCCCCCCCCCCCCCCCCCCCCCCCCCAAAAAACCTACGTAATAGACGTCGGGCGGGGGGGGGTTAGGGGGGGGGTTATCCTCTATCCTCTAGTAAGTATCCGACACGCCGAGCAATGTCGGCGGATTTTTCCGAAAACCCCGTTTTTCCAAACCCGTACAAAAGCCGTACAAATCCCATGAAAATACCGTACAAACCCGTACGCAATTTATGGGATTTTGAGTCTCTGCTCAAGCTGCTTTCCAGGCCCGAGTTGCCTGAAACAAGCTTGCAAAGTGACCCTGCAAAAGGAGCAGTCATTCATGTGTTCGTCCCACGCGTCTTTTACTACCAGCTGCCCAGTACTCAAAGTGGGTTAGGTTCTTTTCGGCTCGCTCCAAAAATGTTCTTGCGACGTTATAGACAAGGCTGTGAGAAGCTCCACGATCAATGCTTTAGCACACGACTTGGTTGTCAAACAAGTGAGCATTTGCAGGACGGCCCTCTAGAAGTATATGGCGCGAGCTTTACGCAAACAATCCCAAGCAGATTGCTAAGTGCCATACACGATATGTATGCACGTGCAGCTACCGCGCGGTAAATTGGGACTACTTGATGCCCTTGTCAGCAAGTTCATATTCCAATGTTGTTTTAAACTTCCCGAGCCACGATCTGGCAAGCCTTCCCAGCAAATGGCGGATTGACCAATGTTTCGAGTTCAGCAGGTGATTTGCAACAAGTGCCATGCTCAATGAGCTTGCTTGGATGGGATTGCTACACGGCCGTGAAGCGACTGACTGGATGTAAGAGTGCCAACAAAAGGATTCTATTGAGGGAACCACAGCCATAACTCACGCAGGACCGTTCTGATTATAACGAAACAGTTTGTTTTTTTTTTCAAGGTATTTCCTGGGGTAAAAGAAACACCGGATACTTTGCCATACCTTTAAAATAAACAGATATTTGCTTAGAGGGTCCCCTCAATGTAAGAGATGCCACCTCTCCAGGAGCTGAAGGGCACCCAAGACATCGCCGAGGAGGACGTGAAGGCGCTGCAGTTGGATGGCGAGCGCTGCGTGATGAAGTACGGCACCAACCCGCTGACGGTGCGCTACGGCCTGCAGATTATGCGCCTCGGCCAGAGGGGTTGGACGGAGGGGGCTCTTGGATTCAAAAAGAGGAGTCAGAGAAGTATGAACCCAGAGGCGATACCCAGGTTTCTTGGTTTGGTTTGCCCTTGGATTCAAGCCAGGAGAGAATATGAACCTAGAGGCTATACCTTGGTTTGATAATCAACAATCATGGAATTGGACAATGGGCCTTTGCTTTCCAAACCCTCGCGCGCACTTGCATGATAGTGCCTTTCAAAGCTTGGTTATTAGGCAGCACACCAACCCAGGAATGGCTTCCCAGGAGCAGTCAGACACAGCATCACGCTGCACAACAAGCTGGAAGATGGCTCCTCTCTGACCATCTGTGCCGCCTACGATGATCTCTGCAAATTGGCAGATCAGGCATTGGAAGACCCTGCGATTGCCCAGGACATTCTGGACAGAGGCGGGTGTGTTTTTTGTGGGACACCCCAATGGCTTCGTTTTTTCCTTGTTGTTTCCCTGTAAACCAACCTCCAACAAAGGGTACCAGCTCCAAAAGAAGACAAACCCAGGCTTTGAAAAAGTGGCTCGACAAGTCGTATGGAACCATGGGCGAGCACCGCTCCACTACCATGCTGAGTGGCCCGGAGACTACACGGGGGAACTCACCTGGCTGGCTGGCTTCGTCATGGGCTGTCTATACACGGTCGGATTTTTAAAGTAGCAAAACCAGGCTTTTCAAAAGTGGCTCGACAAGTCGTATGGAATCACGGACGAGCACGTGAGCAGCGCTCCACTACCGTGCTGCACTTGGCTGGCTGGCTTCGTCATGGGCCGTCTATTAGTAGCATTTTTGGTGCCACTTAATCTAAGCAACAAGCCAAACCGCATAACGATGACGCTAAGCATCGTTTTGCGATTGCATCAGCTGGCCTAAAAACGGTCAGGGTGCCGTGTCAAAAAAGTGCCGAGCCGACCAATAGTTTTTTTTCCCCCCCGATCTGACGGCATTCCGATCGTCCCAACGACTCGTTGCCAGGCTGTGCGATGGCAATACAGGACTGGAAGATTGGAGTGGCAGGACGGGGGTGGCAGGGCCTTCAGCTGGAACGTGCGGAGTTCGTTCGTTTATTCTTCTTCTTCTTTTTTTCCCCACAGTCCTTTTCTTCCGTGTGTGCTTCTTGGGGGGTGCATCTCAGGGTTTGTACTGCCCGTGCGGCGCTATGGCTGAAAGACGCCAAATCGCGGCTTTCGGATGCCGTCCAGGAGGGCGGGCAACTTCCCTCAGTACGGCCCCGGGGCCGAGGAGATTGGGCGGGGCTGGACGTTCCAGAGCTGAATCTCCCGGAATCGCTCAGCAACATATTTGGTCTCTTTTTGGTCTCCTTTTGGTTTCCTTTTGACGTTTCCTTTTGACGGCAAACACATATGATATCCACGTGCAGTGCGCCTCCAGAACTTCAGGCCTGTTCTCCTAGCGAGTCGTTTTGATCTGACCTTGTTCATTTTGGGTCAGGTTTGGGCACGGTTGCAAGCCGCCAACCATTTCTTTCCAGGCCACAGGAATGTGTGTGTGTGTGTGTGTTCCCTTCTATCTCGAACGCATCTTGCCCGAGAGCTCCAAATTCCCAGACCCTTCGTTTTTTTTTCATCCCAATAAACGCGAAGCCAAGCTGATTCACCGGAGTTTCCGTGGGATAGTGGCCCTTTGCTGATTGACGGGGTTTTCGTTCTTTGGAAGCGAGAACATCCATGTTCTTTCGCTTCTTTCTCGCAACCATGAACTTCCCGGTTTCCGCTGTGGAATTTCTCGTCGCCTTTTGTTTCGACTGGGGCCAAATGGGCGTGGCTCAAGATGAAGCAGCTCGGGGAAACCGCAGGTTTTCGTCTTTGCCTCCATTTTCCCAGGGTGCCGTTTTGGGAAATTCCATCTTTCTGAGCCCCGGCAAATGGCTACTCTGCTTGCTCATGTGTGTGTTGTGCCCGGGTGCTTGTTCAATGGGCCCCCCCTTAGGTGCGGACCAGTTCCAGCAGATGGGCTCTTTGGGGGCCACCTGCTCCGTGGATGTGCCACTGGAGTTCAAGGCGGGGATCCCTAGGTGTTCTTTTCGGTTTTGGGAGGGGGAACTGGATGGGTTTCACCGGTTTAGCGGGGTTTTTCATGCCCCCCCCCCTTTTTATCAGGGAAGCCCGCTCATCTCTTTTCCGGAAAAGTCACCTATGTCCATGGCCGCGTGTCTCCCAAAAAGTGTGTGTGGGGGGGGACTACTCGAAAGCTGCAGGAATTCATCGACCTGCAGGAGCAATGGGGGGGTGCAACTCTCCCAAATGTGATCCGCATGAACCAACCTGTGGAGTACAACTCCCCCCCGTGATCCGGATGGCAACTCTCCAAAAAAGACGGTTGCTGCCTTCATTTTTTGGCACTGCCGATTCTTTTCAGATCTTCATTGGTTCAATGCCTGGGCTGTTTGAACTATGGTTACTTGTCAAAAAAATAGGGACCCCACATTGAACCCTAAATGGACACATCAACTAAAACCTGCGGTCCCGGTCTTGAATTTTGAGCAGCCATATCTTTTCCGTCCATGTGTCATGCTTCTAGGCCTTGGGTACCCTTTTCTCGGCACGGGCTTGGGAGTCCAATGCATTCCGAGGACGTTCCCCTTGGTGTTTTTTTGCATAAAATGCTTCAACGTCCTCGCGTCAAAAATCCGAACCCGACACCCCCCGATCCTATTTCTCACCCTGTTTCTCACCATTTGCCGTGCGGAACTCTTCCCTTTGCGGGGGCTTCCACGAATTTGGGAAGGCTCGCTTACTTTCGGAACATGTCAGCGGTAGGGAAATTGCTCAGCGTTAGCTTCCACTTCTTTGCGTTCGTTTATTTTTGCTGATTGGTCCCTCGCACCCCCTTTTTCCGGGAAGGGCTTTCCTTCAGAGCCTTCGCAGGCGCCCCCAGTCCGAAGCTCAGCGCGCCTCGCGACGAACAAGTTGGTTGGCCTTTGAAAGTCAAACGGCCAATGTCTAGTGAGACAGACACTTGTCGGAGATGAACATGGGGCATCATTGAGAGACAAACTCTCAAGCGAATCACGCACTTGCCACAATGAAGTTCTCAACATGAGGAAACCTTTGGGCATAGAGATTCTCTTGGGGTCAGTTGCTTGAGTAGCCTCTGCTGAGTGTTTCCCTTGGAAATAGCTCGAGGTGCGCTTGCACCGAAGTGCCCAATGTGCTACTTGTTTGGCTGGTTTTCCACGGCACCATCTTTTGTGCTGCTTTTTCTCGAGCAGTGACAGAGCCGCATGTCCCACTTTTTTTGTTTCGTGTGCCCAGTTGCTAGTCGCGGGACTTGTTTGTTCTTTTTCCGTTGTTGCCCCAGCAGTGACCAACAAGCAAAGGGTGCACAACTGATTGCCAAACCGATAGACGCCCAAAATGCGGGGGCCTTGGCTGGGTTCAAACGGGAACACTTTGGGGGGGACCAAGCATTTGTACACCATTCAGAATTTCGGGATTCGAAGAACACCTCGGGAAACGGTTCTCGGTTGTTCAGAATCAACCTTGTGACCTTTAGGTTTTCCCTTTTTGGCGGCCACTTTTAGTAAGGGTCCCAAAGTTACCCTCTTTCCAACAACTATGGAAGTGGACAGAGGGTTTCCCCAAAATCACAATTGTCTTCCAAAACCCTCCGGTCGGCTTCCATGATTGTTGGAGGGGGGGGTAAGCAGAAATTTTCTAGGCCATTTGGGTATGGCTCAAAATGAAAGAGCTGGCAAACCGCAGGATTTAGCCTTTGTTTCCATTTGCCAAAGTGTTGGGATTCCATGGTTTCAGCCACAGCCACTTGGGCTAGGGAGGGTATTTATCCCCAAATGATGTCCACCGGATCCCCGATTTCACTCCACCTTTGAACTGGAACGGGGCTGACAAAAAAAAACACGCCAAATCTGTTGATGTCACCGGTTGGGCCAGTGAGTCGGCTCCCTTGGAAGTCGCGATTTCGAGCTTTGCGCCCCGAGACCTGGCTGAAAGTCTGCTTCATGTGGCGGGCGACGTCGGGGCACCCCAGCGAAGACCGAACACCCGCGAGCAGTGGCGCCTTTTCGCGGGTTTCCTTGGGGGGCAATCAACCTGTTCTTGGGGCTAAACCAAAAGAATCAACCTGCTTTAGGGGGATGGTCGGCTGGAAAATGAGAACGTGACATGCTGAAGCAGGCCCCCCCCCCCCGTCCAGAACGCAGGTCTTTCCAGAAACCAACGGAGCCCGTGCCGTTGGCATATCCAACCCGAGGGTTCACAGCCCTCGCCTTGCGCCAAGGAAAGGGCGGGTACGCACGTCGACTCGTTTGTTCAAAGGACCTCCGACTTGGTTTCTGGTGCAGTTTGAGGTTGGATCGCTACACTGACTGACTCCAAAACCGCAAATGTGTGTGTGTGGGTGTGGGTGCGGGTGCGGGTGCGGGTGCGCGTGCGCGTGCGTGCGCGCGTGCGCGTGCGCGCGCGAGCGCGTGCGTGCGTGCGTGCGTGCGTGCGTGCGTGCGTGCGTGCGTGGGTGGGTGGGTGGGTGGGTGGGTGGGTGGGTGGGTGGGTGGGTGGGTGGGTGGGTGGGTGGGTGGTGGGTGTGTGTGTGTGTGTGTGGGTGTGGGTGTGGGTGTGGGTGTGGGTGTGGGTGTGGGTGTGGGTGTGGGTGTGGGTGTGGGTGTGGGTGTGGGTGGGTGTGGGTGTGGGTGTGGGTGGGTGGGTGGGGTGGGTGGGGTGGTGTGGGTGGGTGGGTGTGGTGGGTGGGTGGGGGTGGTGGGTGGGGGTGGGTGGGTGGGTGGGTGGGTGGGTGGGTGGGTGTGCGTGTGTGTGTGTGTGTGTGTGTGTGTGTGTGTGTGTGTGTGTGTGTGTGTGTGTGTGTGTGTGTGTGTGTGTGTGTGTGTGTGTGTGTGTGTGTGTGTGTGTGTGTGTGTGTGTGTGTGTGTGTGTGTTTTTGTGGTGGTTCTTTTTGGTCTGTTTTGAAGTCAATCCAATTCGAAAGCCACATTTTGGGGGGTTTTCAATACAAGACAGACTCAAATGATGTCCGCCAAAACGCGTCCCAGTTGCGCCTGCGAAGACCCCGCGTTGTTTGCCGCCGTCCCAGGGAGCGCTTCCCGCCGCAGGGCTTTACTGCAGACAGGCGGGTGCCAGTGGACTCTGGGGACGGTTTGTTAAATGTGTTTCAATCGAGACATCGTTGATGGTTTCCTTTGGCTTCCTTCAAGTGGTTCCTTGGTCGCTTCCTTCAAGTGGTTTCAACAGAGGTTCACTTTGGTTACCCCAAGCGGCCACACGGAAGTTGCTGCCGGATTTTGCGGGTCGGGCATAGGATTTCTGGCGGAGCACATGGCGTATTTGAGCGAGTGCCCTCGGAGGGAGTTTGCCTCAATCTGGTTCAGGGTTCAGTTGCTCAGCTGTATTTGTGAACTCTGCCAGAGCACAGCGCAAACCCGTTGATCTATGCTTAAATCCCTCGTTAGTTTGCAGCTTGATCTATGCGCTTGAAGTCACTGAAAAGGGGAGCACTTCGCCTTTTGTCCCAAGACCCGGTATGAATCAAGACCTGAACTAATCGAGGCCCCTCGACCGGACTCAGCTTGCTGTGAATTGCTGCCAGGGGCCTTTGTCCAGCGGACAAGGCCAACGAGACGCTCATCAACTGGGCCTTCGCGCCAATAGGTGGGATGGGTTGCGGTGGATTGAACAGAGAGAACGGTAGCCTGGATCTCAAGCTGAAATTTGGACTAAGTTTGTCATATTATTTGAATGATTATGATCGTGTATAATACATATATATATATATATATATGCATACACATCTCTCTACACACAATGTATACTCACATAATTTATATTTGAAAACACATACAAACATACATACGTATACATGTACGTATACATGCAAGGATGACCCGTCGACTAATCTCATACCGGGATACTTCAAGCAAACATGGCAACGTGTCATTTGTTTTCCTCTTGGTGCTTGCACGCTAGTTTTAATGTTGAGCGGTCAAGACATAATCCCACTTCTCCCATGGCGACTACCAAGGAAAACTCAGGTAGTTCGAAAGAAGCAGGCAGCAGGCACGGGGACCTAGGGGCTGTCGGCACATACCCAGACCGTCCACTCGAAAAGAAGCATGATTCATCTCCACAGGCCAACATGGTATGCGTTTTCAACAAAAACGATATGGCCGGCCGCAGGACTCGCTTTTGCACCCTTAGCTTGATGTTTACCGGTTTGGAGCAGCGTAAATCATGATCCCTTCGAACGGAGCAATGTCTTTGGCACCCCGCCCCCCACAGCCCCCATTCGTGATTTTCTGGGACCTGCCCAGCCGACGTCACGCGTGAAAGCGAAACGGATGTGGACGATGTTGTTGCATACGATAAGCTTGCATCTTCACCTGTGTCCAGCACACGGCCCACTAGACAGTGTTGTTGTTGGGAAACATTTACATTTTTGCTAGTTGTGGTTTAGTCGTTGAAATCCGACCACTTCACTGCGAAAAGTTATTGTGTTTTGCTCCCCTTCCAACATCAACCAAGACTAGACTCTGTTACAACTGGTGATAGATGGCCATGGTTCAAAACCAATGGTACCATTTTGGGTGCACCACCCATTTTAGTCAATTTTAGTGGGGATTGGGATGTTCACGGGGGGTACGATTTGGGTTTTGACCCATGGCCAGATGATCTCTTGGCACTGGGCCGTGGGAGTCTTTGATCTCGTTCGGTATCGCAGATGACGCCACAGTGGAGTGCCAAAGCTACGAGATGGAGTACCTGGGCTGCCGCCTCAGCTGGTCGTGCAACTGGTAGGTGTGTATTTATGCCTCTATTCCGGTCCACCAGGGTCCCTCATTGAGACACTCGTGTGTGGCCATAAGAGGTGAGCTGCGGCGTGCAGCTATTTGGGCACCCTCCCCCTAAGCCACACCCCTGCCGTTTGGGCAAGCTGAGCCTTTCAGTCGAACGACACGTGGGTCCCACATCGCCTCGCAAAAGGACATCACCTCCGGGCCAAAAAACAAACACCATCAAGAGGGACTTTGCGCTCGGCATTCACTACGCGTCCAAAGTCTAGCAGTCATTTGCCCGTTCCTCTTTGCTTGAACGGACCTTTCCGCCTGGCAAACGTAAGGCCACAATCAGGACTGACCCTGTATATAACGCTCGCGGTTACATACATCAAAAGGTGCCAGATATATCTATCTCTCTCTCTCTCTATCTCTATATATATGTTATGTGTATGTATATTATGTATATATTATGTGTATATATATATATATGTATACACAACGTGTATGTATATATATAATATAATATATATATATATATATATACACCCGCACACATGCTCCCCCCCTCCCCCCTATGGACCTAGGTTTTGGAGTCTTTTTGTGATGATAGTCTTTGCGGACAAAGGGTAGGTTTTGAAAGTAATTTCCAGCTCGATCCTAAAGAACTTGCGTCCCTTGTTCAAGTCCACGCACATTCTAATCAAACAAAGTGTCACCGCAATTTCGAGAAAACAACTTCTTGTTTGAACAGCTTGAAGCTCCAGCTCCAAAATGCAACTTTTCAGCACAAGAGTACCCGCAGTGCACTTTTCTTCAACGAGATTGCAACAGCTTTGCTAATTAGTTGTTTTTGTTTTTGTAGTTGTTTTGCGAAGAAGCTCAGCAAACAATTGATGTGAACTTATTCCTGTTTGAACTGCTACTTGAACATCGTGTGGTGCCTATCTGATTCGTTTTAATCGTTGCCAATAACATCCATGAAGAATCAACCACAGGTTACACATCGAGTTTAATCCAAATTCAGCTTTAACCGGTTGCAGTCTCTTGTTCAGTTCGAATACACAATAATTGGCCAGTTGAAATGGGGTCCTTGTCTGATTCCATGTGAATTTTAACCAAGCAAGAGCTGCACCATATAAACGCGGATCTGCTTCCAGCCACAACATGCTGTAAAGCACGGTGTTTTTCAGCATTTGCCTCAGAGTGTTCAACTGGATCGAACATTGAAGGTCAAAAAAAGAAGGATAGCATCTGTCAGCTCTGCACAATATGGAAACCCTTTTCATAATAGAGGACCCCAACACAGCCCCAGGGTCCTGAATTAGGCACACACACTTTCCAACAAAAGAGGCCCCGATTATCAAATAGGGTTCAACATTTGCCCCTGAGTTCTATGAGCCCCTCGAAAATGTAGCACTCAGGTTGTTTACAACGAAATTGCATGTATGCTGGTCAAATGCAGGTAAACATCCTCAAGTTGATGAACTTGGACAATGTCCTCTTTGTCTGTCTTTTTGGAATATTCAAATCCTTGAGACAGCACTATTTAGAGCACAATTGCAAAATCAGGGATTTGATTTTCAATATTCCCAATAGTTTGTTTGTTCTTTTTTTCAGACTCTTGCATCGTGAATCCCAAACATTGTTTTTAAACACGAATGATGGGGTTCAAGATTCAGGATTCCCGCGCAACATTTTCTCAGATTCTTGAGTTTTGAATTCCTTAAAAAACAAAAAGGCTAGGCTTTTGAAACACTCCCGACATGCATGTAGACACCTGGCAGAATTGCTTATCATATATATATATATATACATACATACATTAATCCTACAACTTCAGTGCAGCAAAAAGGCAGAATCAGTTGGAAACAGCACAGCTAAAACCCAAACACCTAGGTCCTTGGGGGTGATTCTTGGATTCTCGCATTCTCGCATTGCTGTGTCGAGGCGCTGGGCTTCAGTGCAACGTGAGCGCCCGCATGTGGGACCCGCCTGCGGTGAAGCAGGGGGGCCCAAGAGCAGGCAGAATCTATCGTGGCAGGGCCAAACGGTGGGTGTGTCGTCCTTTTTAGGAGACCCCCCCCCAAAAAAAAAGAGGTTTGAATCCTTTGCTTGTCCCTCCGTTGAAAGCCAAAAGGGGGTACCCTCAAAAAGACACCCAATTTTTGCAGGACATCAGCCTAAATCCCTTTTTGTCTAACAGTTCCCCTGGAGGTTTCCAAGAATGGCAGAAACATGCGAAAGATGTCCTCACGAAAAGAGCGGCCTAGGTTTGAGACCTACGATGACTGCGCCCACTTCTGCCAGATGGACCAGGCTGGGTCAGAGCGAATTGCAGGTGACCCGTCAGGTTGGTTTGGAGCCCGGTGCTTTGGAGTTGGATTTGAACGGGTCCCTGGTTCTTGTTGAGGGTACATGGGAAATCAGCAACCTCCAAACTACCAATCCAAGCCCCAACTAGCAGGAAGCTGAAAAACATGCAGGAACACCACCACCTCAATCTTTGCATCTGTTATGTTGCTTGGTCCACTTTTTGAATGGTTAATGAACACCCAGTTTGAACTTGTTCATGAATTAGCAATTGAGCGGCCCTGCAGAAAATACAGCTTGCATGATGTCACGAAGACAGGATGAAGCCATTTGGTTGAACAGGCCTAAGGAAGCACCCAGCTAGGCGAGATTTTCGCACGACATCTGTCCATCCGCACCTTTTCCAGAATGCTCCGACAGGATTGCATGGCGGTGATGTTCCACGTGAACGACCCCGAAGGCTGGCATTTTTCGTCCGGCGCCTCGAACGCAAGACACGGAGAATGGGGACATGTAAGGACAGTTTGAGGAAGCCTATTGTTCCAAAGGCCCATTGGCAATGTCCATGGTTTTCTGCTGTGGTTTTCGAAAGGAAGAGACTGGAGAATTTACCCCCAGATATGTCTTCCTTGTACCTTTCAATTGGCAAGCTGGCCTGGAAGCAAGTCCTCAGCTGCCATGCCTGTGAGGAAACCGGGTTTTCTTGCAGGGATTGACTTCTGCAACCACCCACAGAGCTGCCTCCGACCAACTCCGTTACCTGCTTCCGGCAGCGCGCAACCGCCTTGCTTTGTGTGTTGCTATCGCAGCTGCATTGTCTCCATTTGCAAATAGCCTGGAGCTAGACTATGATCCATAGAACAGGCATACTTCTGAAGCTGGTCACCACCTGGTGCCCGCTTCCTTCTTTTCGTTTAAAAAGATACTCACGCCAGGTGGGCAGAAATGCAGCGAGTCCAGCCTGCGCGGGCGCCCGGAGAGGTGAAATGCGTTGCACATGTTTAGTCGCAGCGTGGGGTGACTTTTCACCCCAACCTTAAGGGGTAGCCACCAAGGTGTTCGGGGATTTCAACCCCTTCCTCTAGACACCAAATGATAAGGTACCTCCCAACCTCTAAACCACCACTAAAAACTAGCCCAAGGCTTGCCTGGAACCTGGGAATGTGCGGAGATTCCATTGGTGTTCAAAGTAATTGGAGTTTTAATAATCTTTTAAACATGGGGTCATTGCCCAAAATTAAGGGGTCATGACCCCTTTTTCTAGGGGTCATGGAGACTCAAAGGAGCCATGGCAGCGGCTTGCCGCTTCCCACGGTCTCAAGTGGAGAGGGGGAAGGGAGAGGCCCCAAATGCCGCAGGCCCCTCAACACGCCTAGGGAGCCTTTCTATTGGAACGAACACCGAGAGCAAAGCAGCTGTCCTGAAGCTACGGCGGTTTCTGTCAACGTCTTCACCAAACTGTCTACGGAGTGTCGGGGCAGCGATCCCGAGGAATGAAGGCACCTCAAAAAAAAACCTGTCAGACAGACGATCCCCCTTTTCAACCATCCATCTTTTTCAACAGGCCGACCAACTTCCCTTGGCAGACTGACAAGAAGGATCCCGAAGCACCCTCAGGTGCGTTCATTTTTCTTTTTCAAGCCGTGGCGCGCTGCTTTTTGGAGACCCCCATAGGAGGCTTGCTTAAAAAGGGGGGGCTTTTGTTCATTGCCGTCAGATGTTCGGAGGGCCCATCCCCTTGAGCTCCAAGGCAACAGCAAACAGCGGGGGGCATGGCTTCAAAGCTGCAGGGTCCCGAAGGGTGCAAAATGGGGATGGGTCAAAATTATCCCAGAAATTGGACCGCAGGTTTTAGTCCATGTTGCCATTTTGAGATCCATTTGGGACCCGTACCTATTTTTGACCCACGCCCAAATTGCTTCACAGGGTCTCCCTGAAAGGAAACCGAGGAGGCTCTCTGGTGATTTGAACCATGTCTTTCCTTAAACACCCCCCGCACCTGGCCCATTTTGTGTCCCATTGGCCCACGGGAGAGCAAGGCTATGCACGTCGCATTGCAAGCTGCTGGATGGCTGCGAGACTTTGCACGGGGCCCAGGGAAGTCAGTGCCAGGGAACCTGATCGATGTCTCAACCAAAAGGCACCGTCTTTTTGTTGCCGGGTCTATGAGCAGTCTTCAGCCTGGGTATTTGAGCAGAAACTTCGATGTTTGGCTTGGCCAAATCAACAGAGGGCAAGCTTTCTCTCTTGTAAAGCCCTTCGACAACATGATAGCCGCAAAGCAGAGCATCTTGGCATGCATGGTTTCTTGCCGTTCGACATTTCTCTAACAAGGGTTATCAACTTTCACTTCGTTGCCAGACTCAGCATATTCTTCATTATTTTTGCCTTTTGTTTTGTTCCTTCATTTTCCCTTTCAACCAGCAAAAGTTCATCCAGGGGTGATGCTAGGAGGCAAATATGGCGAATCCTCTTTGTTGATGGAGATCCCTGCGTGTGTGTTTATGTGTGTGCGCGCGCTCGCGTGCCGCAGATCTAATCCTTTTGACCCGTCGACATGTTTCTGATTTTCTGAGCCGGAGCTATCGCAGGCCAATGGAGGATGGCATCAGTGCGGACCAGTACCACGTAGGCCGTTGTTGTTTTAGGGAAGGGAGGCCGTGAGGGAATGCTGCCTGCCTGATTTTGGTTTCTTTTTAAAATGGGTTCCAATGGTTAAAGAACCTCAAAACGGCTACCCTCAAAATTGAAGCAGCATCGACCTCAAACAGCGATTGCGCACATCAGCTCATTTCAAAAAGCTCTGGCGTCTCGCGCATGCAATCACTGATTGCATGCCTGGTGAACGAGTCCCCAAGCACACGTTCACAAGCAGGGAGACAAGTGTGGAGACAAGTGTGGAGACGAGTGTGGAGACGAGTGGGCAACAGGAGTGCCAGGGGCAAACCATCTCGTGATCGGAAGCAATTCTTTGCAGGAATAGAGAACCCCGACAGCTCAGCTGTTTGGGGAATGCAAAGGCATATGGGTTTGTTCAAAATGGGGCACCCTTGAAATGGTTGGTTCCTTTTGGACTCCCTTTGACATTGGTTTGAGTCTCTGGCAGGCTGCTCACAAAGCTACATTTTGGCCACGGATTTTCACGTGCATCAGCTGATTTCAAGGATTGTTTGTCAAGTTGCAGAGATCATGAGGGGAACATACGTACTCGGAAACCAATCCTTTTGCAGGGGCCTTCGGTGGTTAGACCCCTGTCACTTGTCGCCAAAGGCCCCCGCGGCCTAGGCTTTGTCGCAAACGAAGCGAGCTTTGCAGGGGTTGTGCGCATGAAACCTTGGGACCACTTGCGGGGTCTAGCCAAGGGGACCCGAAGGGGGGGGGGGTTGAAGGTCCAGGTGGCCAAACTGGGCTTCACATGCCCAGCAAAAAGCGGGGCGGGGTTGGCCTGCTACAACTTGCCTCGCTTGAAAGTGACAAAGAAATAGGTGATGGGGATCGTGTTTTGGTATTTTGGTATCGCAGAAAGGGGCAACACTTCGCCGCTGGTACCCAATGCTGATTCCGAAAAACCTTGGCTCCAAGAAAAAGGCGGGGGGGATGCCGGCCCCGTGTAAAAAGAGCCAATCTTAGGGATCACTGACTTGAAACCGCTCAGTGGGGGGAGGCTCAGTGGGTGAAGTTGCCCTCAATTGAAGCGGCCCAAACCGAGGGACTAAGACTCAGAACAAGCCAAAGAAAGGAATGGACATTCCGCCCTGCCAAGCCGAGAGAAAAGAAACAGCAGCCCTCAACCCAGCGCGAGCCAGCGCTTGGCTTCAGGCCGCAAGGTGCAGCGCCCGGCAGCGCAGGTGCCGGGGCCGGCCATTTGCACCGAGGCTCCGCGGGCTCCGGGCTCTGGGGGCTCCGGGCTCCTCGGACTTTGTGGGCAAGGTGACGTGGTGGTTTTCATGCTCTTGTTTGAGGGTGTTTGTGTTTTCCGCGAATTTGTTGGATTTCGTTTCGTGTTTTGATCAAACAAACACAATTTGTTATGGTGTGGGGAGCCATTCACTGAAGTAATGATGAGACAACTGCTGAGGGGCCTGAAAGAATTGAACAAGGGCCTGGTGATGGGGACACTTTCTTAGCCACGATCTGCAGGTTTGTGTGCCTTCCGCCTTTCCAGGAGGTTTTTGA
>CAUJNA010003459.1:403667-433667 GCA_963377175.1 Effrenium voratum | reverse complement strand
GCGAGCAAACCACTGGCCTAGAAACAGGTTCCTCAAATCTCGTGAATGGGCACAGTGAACCTGGACGCAGCAGTCGACCTGTTCTTTGTTTTGGCCTGGCACCGAAAAACTCTGGTGCTACGCACCTGACGACGCGAACTTTCCTCCTTTACATGCAACTCCACCTTCAGAGTCTGGTTCACGGAAGCCACATCGCGGCTGTGCTGCACTGTCTCCTGTTGCTTCATCGCGGCTAAGAACCGCCAACTTCGAGTCCATTTGTCTCGCAAACGAAGTCTAGAACATGGTCATTGCAGCGGCGCCAGTCACCCTACGAAATATGTACGTTTCGTTGGTTTGCGGGCCTGTTTTGCATGGCTAAGCTTGCCCATGAGATGAGCTCGACTTGGGGGCATCATGAATGGAGAGTTTGGCGGCCATGAAGTCGAGCGGCAGCGAATCGCAGGCCTCAAAATCCACTTCTACCAGCCAAAAACATGGGCTGTTTGTGTCCCGGAACGACCTGCTCAAAGAGGGGCAGGGTCGCTTTTTTGGAGTGTTTCTGAAGTTTAGCGTCAGAAACAGGGGCCTGGCTTTGACAAAAAAACAAACACCCGTGGGGTTTCGAAGCGCGAGGCAGTGCTGGCCCGCTTCGAGGGCTACGATTCCGCGGGTTGGGTCAGGCCGGAGGTTTGACTCAAAGCAGGGGCGGCCCAAAGCAGGGGCTTCCTTTGGCTTCCCTTTAAAACCAGCCCAAAATGGGTGCCCCAAAAAAAGAAGGACACACCCAGGTGGAGTTTAATTGGGACCAGCCTTCACGGGCGGGCGGGCTGGCTGGCTGGCTGGCTGGCTGGCTGGCTGGCTGGCTGGCTGGCTGGCTGGCTGGCTGGCTGGCTGGCTGGCTGGCTGGCTGGGTGGTTGGTTGGTTGGTTGGTTGGTTGGTTGGTTGGTTGGTTGGTTGGTTGGTTCGTTGGTTGGTACTCCATTCGTGTTTTTTCAACAAGGATTACCCTCACAACGCTCGACACATCCACCTAGGCAGCCCCCCCCCCAACGAGTCGAGAGTCGAGACTTGGAGAGGGGCGACACGGCGGAGCTCTTCTTCGACAAGAGCAAGCTGCATCCCAGGGGCATGTCCAAGGAGCTTCGAGCTGGAGCACGTTTCGCTTGGGCTGGGTGAAAGTAGATGGCACCATTCATCACTATTCCCTCATTTCGCCAGCAGCGGGAGCAGCATCATCATCGTCGTCATCATCATCATCATCGTCGTCGTCATCATCATCATCATCATCATCATCATCATCATCATGATCACCCCCTGACTTGCCGACAAGGGAATTGCGCCATCTAATTTCACCCTGCTTCGCTTCTGGATTGCTTCGCTTCTGAGGAAACTAAGCCGTTCCCGCCCTTGGTTCGGCGGGAAATTCTGCCTCGGAAACTTTGCAGACGTGTCTGATTTCTCGCCTGGTTTTTGGCGAGCGTCCCATCCGCGGAAAACAAACAACCAGCCGGTTTAGAGTGTGCACGCACAAGCCCGCGTCTTGTTGCTGTGTTGACATGAAGGTATCCCAAGCGAAGGAGGATGGAGAACCAGCAATGTCCATCATTACATGGTTAGTTGTCTAATCAGCATGCAGGATCAAAAGCATAGTTATTGACCGATTCAAGGTGAGTACGGATGCAAGATCATGGGCTGTGGGCCGTGGGTCAAACATAGGTACCAAACAATCCTGACAAATAGAAGCATGGACGAAAACACCAACGATCCCCGCGTGGCTTATTTTTGACCACCCATGGCAAAAGATCCGTACCACTGACCGCCTCAGCGCATTCGTTGCAGGAGATCTTCGCCAATGAGCTGCCCGTGAAAGTGGCGATCGCTGGGCTGGGGGGCTCAGGTCCCAAGGGGATGAATTGATGAGGACTGGGTGGTGTTTCAACCTGAAGGCAGTGGCCTAACCTCAGAGAACAGAGATACTCCCTGGAAATGACATGGGAGTTGTATATTGACTGCCACCTCAGGAATATATCCATTGCCGTTTTCCTGCTGTTGCTTTTGAAGCGAGCATAGTTTCAACAGCAATCATGAAGGTTAAACTCCCACCCTGCCGGGTTCCCCCATCAGCAGACAAGATTAGACCGCAGCATTAGCTTCGTTTGCCGGTTGGGGATGGCGTGGCAGCTGACAAGAAAAGGCGTTCATGCCTGGCCATGTGTCAAAGCATGTCACTGGTTAAATCCCCAATTGGCCTTATCTATTTGCAAGTAGTCCAAGCACAACTGATGGCAACTTGCAGGCTGTCCGTGTTTCTTTCTAGCTTGCAGTATGTGGGGAACGAAGCGTAGCAATCAGTAAGGCGTCAGCCGGCTACAGTGCCAGTCAAGCGGACCGACTGGGGAGCAACTAGTAAATTTGCTTTGGGGGAGGGCATGACTTGGATCCCGACCTGTGTGAATCTGAGCAAAACGTGAAGCAGCTCTGGCATAAGAATGCCGTGACATCCGCTGCTTGGCAGGATATCTCTGAACCATCCGATAAAGCACACTCTTATCCACTTGTTGAAGTTTTGTTTGTCTGCTTTGTAGGGTCCGAGGGCCGGTGAAGACTTGACCGTGATGACCCGACCGTTTTCTTGCATGCTTTGTCCAACCGCATTTCGCCCATGTTCTTCTTTGCAAGGCAAGTTTTCACCAAATTTAGCACTTCGCAGTTGCTTTCACCAAGTTTCACCTTGTTTGAACCCATTTGGCCATGGGGCACAACCTATGTATGGCTCCATTTCGGGGTGGATGAACATCCATTGAAGCCTGGGGTACCAGGGGTTTTTAGCCACAGCCATTCGGCCATTGGTCAAAAGCCCATACCCCCAGTGAACGTCCCAATCCAACCACTAAAATCGGTTCTAAAATGGGTGGTGAATTCACCTACCAACCAAAATGGGATCCCATTGGTTTTGAGCCACAGCCATTTCTTTGCCTCCTTCGGGGCTTCTTTCCAAAGGGAAGTCTCACCGCTCGAGCTGAGCCGAGGCGCCAGCGGCACGCGCTGGAGACCGGGGTCATCGGCATGCCCGAGGTGCCGCAGGTGGGCTCGTTGGTGAAGCGCACGTTCGAAGCGTCGAGCGTTTTGTTTGGGGGTTTCGAAGCGCACTGAAAATGGTCAAGTCCGAAAAGCGTTCCATTTTTGTTTATGTTTTTTTTTGTTTTTCTACCAGGTTTTCTGGGAAACTATGGGGAAGGAAGCGACAGGGTGTTTATTGGGTGGCCGAAATTGATGGTGCTCTTTTTGGGTTTTTTTAGGAGGGAGCTCACCACAATTTCCCCATCCGGCAAACCCAAACGGGTCCGGAGACTTGTGGATCCTTTCTTGGTTCCCAGTTTTTTCAGTTTCTTGAGGCGGAGGGGACGGAGGGCTTGGACGTCTGTTTGAGGGCACCCGAAGACAGGGGTTGGTCTCGAGGGAACCAATAGAAAGCCACACCACTTGTTGCCCTATTTGGAGACACACCCATAATGGCATGGGCGTCTGGCTGTTCCCAGCTGAATAACAGTTTTCGACTGTGGGAGTTGCAAGGAACTTGCGACATATCCCACTTAAGTTTTAACTTTCGGCAATGGATCAACGAGGCACTACGATGCTACAGGTGGATTTGTTGAGGTGGCGGAGCTGTTCGACGGACACTCTGAGGTTGGGTCAAAAACCACTAGACCATGTTTCATTTGGGAGGGGTTTTTGGGGACAAACCCTGAAAGCCAGAAAGGCAGGGGACAAACAACCTGATTTTCAATCGGGAAACCAAGAAAATTCACTGAGTTTCAAGCAACTGGCTGTGGGTCAAAACTAAGGCACACCCCAAAGTGAGTAAAATGAAACCAACAACTGAAACCTGCTGTCCCGCGGTTTTATTTGGACCCATGCCTAACTGATGTTCCATTGCCTTGAGACCTCGCCTTTCCGTAGGTCATCATCCGGGGTCCCACCGACATGGGCGGCTGCGGAGACCTAGAGGCGGATCTCGGATCGCTTGGCCATTGTTTTTGGGGCGCCTTGTTCTTTTCTTTTTAGTAGCTACAAAGGGAAACCAAAAAGGGAAATAGCCATTTAGAAAAATCTAAAATAGCCTACAAATCTGAAGTAATTAGCCATTTTGATTTGGTTTGAAATGGAGCCAAAAAAAGGACAGCCGAAATCTACTTGGATCCGAAGCCTAAAAAGATCCAAGTCAGTGTATGTGTGTTCTTTCAGGGTACCCTTTTCAGGTTGGTGCAATTGGACACCAGTATAAAAGAACAAGTGTTTTGGGTCCCCGTTTTTGTCACATAATTACCCAGATTAGTGCTCGATGCATTTGCTCACGGGCCAATACATCTTCAGCTGGCAATTTCTGTAGATGTCAAGTCAGTGTGTGGATGTCTTCCAGGGAACCCTTTGCAGGTTGGTGCAATTGGACGCCAACAGACAAGCCACAATTGTTTCGGGTGCCCCCTTTTTTTACACATACCCAAATCTATCAGGGTACCCTTTGCAGGCTGGTGCAATTGGACACCAGCAAAATAGTCAGAATTGTTTTGGCCCCCCTTTTTCGACACATACCCACATCTATCTATCAGTGTTCACTATTTGCCACGGGCCAATAGCTCTTTTGGTAATTCCTGTAGATGTCAAGTCAGTGTGTGGATGTCTTTCAGGGTATCCTTTTCAGGTTGGTGCTTGCAATCGGAAACCAACAGAAAAGCCACAATTGTTTTAGGTGCCCCCTTTTTTTGACACATACCCACATCTATCAGTGTTCACTATTTGCCTCGGGCCAATAGCAGCTCTTTTGGTAATTCCTGTAGATGTCAAGTCAGTGTGTGGATGTTTTTCAGGGTACCCTTTTCAGGTTGGTGCTTGCAATCGGAAACCAGCAGAAAAGCCACAATTGTTTTAGGTGCCCCCTTTTTTTGACACATACCCACATCTATCAGTGTTCACTATTTGCCGCGGGCCAAGAGCACTTTTGATAATTCGTGTAGATGTCAAGTCGGTGTGTAGATGTCTTTCAGGGTACCCTTTTCAGGTTGCTACTTGCAATCGGAAACCAACAGAAAAGCCACAATTGTTTTAGGTGCCCCCTTTTTTTGACACATACCCACATCTATCTATCAGTGTTCACTATTTGCCACGGGCCAATAGCTCTTTTGGTAATTGCTGTAGATGTCAAGTCAGTGTGTGGATGTCTTTCAGGGTATCCTTTTCTGGTTGGTGCTTGCAATCGGAAACCAACAGAAAAGCCACAATTGTTTTAGGTGCCCCTTTTTTTTGACACATACCCACATCTATCAGTGTTCACTATTTGCCACGGGCCAATAGCTCTGTTGGTAATTCCTGTAGATGTCAAGTCAGTGTGTGGATGTGTTTCAGGGTATCCTTTTCAGGTTGGTGCTTGCAATCGGAAACCAACATAAAAGCCACAATTGATTTAGGTGCCTTTTTTGACACATACCCACATCTATCAGTGTTCACTATTTGCCATGGGCCAAGAGCACTTTTGATAATTCCTGTAGATGTCAAGTCGGTGTGTAGAAGTCTTTCAGGGTACCCTTTTCAGGTCGCTACTTGCAATCGGAAACCAACAGAAAAGCCACAATTGTTTTAGGTGCCCCCTTTTTTGACACATACCCACATCTATCAGGGTTCACTATTTGCCACGGGCCAATAGCAGCTCTTTTGGTAATTGCTGTAGATGTCGAGTCAGTGTGTGGATGTCTTTCAGGGTACCCTTTTCATGTTGGTGCTTGCAATCGGAAACCAGCAGAAAAGCCACAATTGTTTTAGGTGCCCCCTTTTTTTGACACATACCCACATCTATCAGTGTTCACTATTTGCCGCGGGCCAAGAGCACTTTTGATAATTCCTGTAGATGTCAAGTCAGTGTGTGGATGTCTTTCAGGGTATCCTTTTCATGTTGGTGCTTGCAATCGGAAACCCAGCAGAAAAGCCACAATTGTTTTAGGTGCCCCTTTTTTGACACATACCCACATCTATCAGTGTTCACTATTTGCCACGGGCCAATAGCTCTTTTGGTAATTCCTGTAGATGTCAAGTCCGTGTATAGATGTCAAGTCAGTGTGTAGATGTCTTTCAGGGTATCTTTTTCAGGTTGGTGCTTGCAATCGGAAACCTGCAGAAAAGCCACAATTGTTTTAGGTGCCCCCTTTTTTTGACACATACCCACATCTATCAGTGTTCACTATTTGCCGCGGGCCAAGAGCACTTTTGATAATTCCTGTAGATGTCAAGTCGGTGTGTAGAAGTCTTTCAGGGTACCCTTTTCAGGTCGCTACTTGCAATCGGAAACCAACAGAAAAGCCACAATTGTTTTAGGTGCCCCCTTTTTTGACACATACCCACATCTATCAGGGTTCACTATTTGCCACGGGCCAATAGCTCTTTTGGTAATTCCTGTAGATGTCAAGTCAGTGTGTGGATGTCTTTCAGGGTATCCTTTTCATGTTGGTGCTTGTAATCGGAAACCAACAGAAAAGCCACAATTACCCACATGTATCAGTGGTCACTATTTGCCACTGGCCAATAGCTCTTTTGGTAATTCCTGTAGATGTCAAGTCAGTGTGTGGATGTCTTTCAGAGTATCCTTTTCATGTTGGTGCTTGCAATCGGAAACCAACAGAAAAGCCACAATTGTTTTAGGTGCCCCCTTTTTTTGACACATACCCAAATCAGTGTTCGCTGTTCGCCCAGCACTTGACTTACAGCGATTCACCAGGTCCCGGATCGCAGGCAGAGGCGGTGGTGAGCGCCTTACTAGCCCATTGGGTCGCGTCTGGCGCGGCCCGGATGCTTGGCGAAACGGGCCACGGTACCAAAGTCATGGCACGACTACTTCATCCAAACAAGATGGCGCCGTTACCCAACTCCGGGCTTGACTACTGGAGCAAGTTCGTCTATGGTGACTTGCCGGCCTGCACGTCGCCGACGCCACACGATGGTTCTGGTTGGGCCAGCTCAGAGGCGCCTCCAAGGCTTTAGCGGCTCCAGGGCGCTGCGGGAGCGTTGGCAGACAAGCTCCAACTGGCCAGGTTTGATATGGGTGTGGGTCAATATTGAATCACCATGGACCGCAGATTTTAGTCCATGTTTCCATGGGTTCCATTTTGGGTACCTATTTTTGACCCACAGGCATATGTGCGTGTGGGTTTTGTGAGGGCAACTCTTTTTGGGGGTGCTTTGGAAGGAAGCTCACAGGGATGCCACCCATTTGGGGTGGTTTTGGTTCCACTTGCTTAGGAGGGCTTGTCATTTCCCCCTGTGGGTTTTGAAGGGACGCGGTCGTGACAGGGTCAAAACACTTGGGGTTGGTAGGGATGGTGTAGGGAACTTGGACAACCAATGTAAGGGTTTCTGGCCAGGATGCCATAGCCATGACCCCCGTGAGGAGCTTTGACCACAGGTGGCACCTCAAGCAAATGGAAGCTTTCCCTTGGTGTCAGGTCGTCGCCGACACGTCCATGGCTCAAAATGGGATGGCGGGAACGGCTGGTTGGAACTGGATCCTGCAGGTGTGAATGTGGTCAGGGGTTCTGAAACGGGCCCTTTTGGGTGATTGAACCACTGCCATGTTTTAAGATTCGCCTGGTTTTGTTTGGGGTGATGTGTAAAGGGGACAACCAAGCCCCGTGTTTAGAGGGCAGTGGAACCTGATTGGGTTTTCAACTTATACAGGGGACCCCCCCTTTTCCAGGGTGGTTTGGTCTCCCTGAGCAACCGACACACCCATTTAGGGGGGGGAAGGGATGACGAGGCCGTGTAAGGCAGTTTTGAATGTTACGTGTTCAGCCTTGGTGCACTGCGGGAGGTTCCTCGTTGCGATAGATTTTTGGTTCAATCCACAAGACAGAGACACTAACACTCTCAGCTTGTCAAATCAGCCTCCTGCCCCAGATGAAACTTTTTTAAGTGAGTCTCCTAGAAGCTGATTTCATTTGCAGCTGCCACTCCACTCAGATTCAACTTGAAACAACAGGCCATCTTCCGTTTGTCACCAAAGAAGAGGTGGTTTAACGCTACTGTTGGCAGAAGGGAGAAGCAAAGACTGAACACGGAACCCAAGGGTTTTGTCAAAACCATGGTACGTCAGGTTGCACGTTGGTAGGAAGGATCTCTCTCATAGTCTTTGGTTCCATTTACCTGGGCTCCATGTTGGGGTTACCCTATTTTTCACCCACGGCCAACTGATTCATTTTTTCAAATAGGAGCTCCCGGAGAAGTGAAAAAGGCTGCCCGGACAGCCCAGGAGCGCTATGAGTGGGGGCCGGCGTTGGAAGAGCGTGGAGTGGGTGTGCCTCGAAACCAGGCGCGGGTTGCGTCTTTTGAGGACCCTTGTTGCGATTGGTTTAAACGGAAGCCACATTTTCCCTGTTTTGTCGCAAAAGCTTTTATTTGGGCACAAGGGGCGAGGCAGGGGCTGTACCTGTCCTTCGGGGAGCAAACGACTGGCCTGCCCCGAAAGCGGCCGATATTTGTTTTTGGCGCGGGGGGGGGGGGGGTGTGGTGCTATTTTTTCCACAAACCAATGAGCTCTCCCTTGCAACCATTTGAGGGATGGGATGAAGTGGTCGAAGCGAGTTGGCACTGGGACCATGTTGTGTATTCCCTCTGGAGAACGCGCGCTTGCCTGTGGATGGCTTCAAGGAAGGATAGATTCTCCGATGCAGGGGAATGTTTGGGCGGTTTCAGCTGCTATTAAGGCTGATTCCAAGGTACAGTGTGAATTTGGATTCTTCGGCAATGTGCCATCTTGCGCACGCTGACCATGGGCCCCCTTAGAGGCCCCTGGGATCTGAGGCTCGCTTTTAGCCTGCGCAGCCAAGAAGGGCCCTGTTGTAGGTTCTTCAAGAGGCCCAACAGAAGGCCCATATGCGAGAGCGACCGTTGCCGTCGCAGGCCAGATGGGTCCCTGCCCCTAGATTCGCAAGACCGCCTGCTGGGGAGCTCGGCGGCTTTTTGTTCGTTTTGGCGGGTCAATCAACATCTGACTTGGGAAATTCCAACGGGAGAGGGACCCACTTTTGGATGCCTGTCAAAGGAAAGCCAGCAGGAAACCCGACTAATTTGTAAGGGCCGCTATTTCAGGACGCTGGCGCGCCTCTGTTGCTGGATGATTATTCGTTCGGTTGAAGATTCCCAAAGTCATACTCCAACGTCATTCGGCCCGATTGTGTTCTTCTTTAGGCGGATAGAGTGAGGATCCGCTTCTCCGATGAACGATGAACGGAGTGCCGTCCCCATGTTCTCATGAGCTGCGTCACTCCGATTCAAACCTCTTGTGGTTCATGTTTGCTCTTTAAGATCCCTGGGTCGATCCCTCCGTCAAAACAGACTGTTTGAGGGAGGGCAGGATCCTCAGGCAACACGCCGAAGGTGAACGCACGGGACTCTTATTGGGAGCAACAACCAAGCAACAACAGCCAAAATACCAGCAAGATGAGCTAAAACCAAGACCACAGCACAAAGAAACACGCAAACAGACACGGAACAAGGGGGGAGTTCAATTTTGTCCATCCCCCCCCCCCCCCTTCGAGGAACAAAAAACAACTGCCATGAGGTTTTCCGCCTGCCAGAGCAAGATCACCCCGCTCCTGGCGGCAAAGCGTGCGGCCAAGGGGAAATTTTGATGCCATGGCCGGCCAGTCAGCTTGAAGAAAAGTGGCCATGGGTCAAAATCCCGCACCCCCAGTGAACATCCCAATCCCCACTAAAATAGACAAGAATGGGTGGTGCACCTACCCCATAATGGTACCATAGGTTTTGACCCACAGCCAAGTGTTGCCTGAGCAGACGTGGTCTGGTTTCGACTCTTTTCGTCTGGCCGTTCTCATTTTTGAGCTGGATTTGTTTCTGAGGGCTGGAGGCACCTGGGCGCCACTTCCCCTTTTCAGGTCCCAGCTGATTCTCGAGGGCTTTTGTATTCAAAGCTGGAAGAGCCTTTCCGCTTTCAAAGGAACACTGGCCGGAGCCATCGTCACAGACATTGGAAGTGATATCTCATACAGATTCATGTCGGGCGAAAACTTGGGCTCCAAAGTGGTTGGACCTTTGATCCCCACCAAATTTTGATGTCCACCGAAGGGTCCGGGACTCAAACTTGTTGGTTGTCAGTCGGGAATCAAAACAGGGGGTCTGGGAATGGACCGTTTGGGCTCCCTTAAGGGAAGCCACCAGTTGGATGGATTTTCTCGGGGTCATTCCATTTTTCTCATTCCCTGATCAGCAAGCAACATTTTCGCGCAGACTGGGCTGCGATCTTGGTTCGATCCAAGGCCCTGGTGCGGCCTGGACTTCCAGCCACGGACCGTGGCGCAGACGCGGGGTCGCCAAGGCCAAAAGGCGGCCGAAGCCACGCGGGACAGAAAGCCTTTACGGGGCGTCGCTTCATTTTTTCTGCCTCAAGAGGTCGAAAGGCAATTTGTTTTTCTTCCGGACCTTCCGCCCGTTCTGGAATGAGTTCCGGAATGCCAATCCAGCTGGGCAAGCGGGTTTGCCGGTCAAGGTTGACATGCGTAGAACCCCCAAGGCAACGGAGCCTTCAAACCTGTGGCCACGGAGAGCCTCGGAGGCCACGCAGACTCCTCACTGAGGTGCGAGATGCGGGTGGTGATCCCATCGGACACTTGGTGTGGGCCTGCTGCTGAGCTGGGCGTGGCCCAAGGTTTGTGGCCATGCTCCGAAAGATGTTCGGGTGTTACGAGTTTTGAGCTCTTTACGACATATGGGTGTCTGTTTTAGGATAGCCCCCCCATAATATATATATAAATATATATACACTCATATAGATATATAGTATAAGTAAAACATCATGGCTGTTGTCCTTTTGGTTTCCCTTCAACACCACAAAACAGACGGACACGTATGACATATCGCAGTGAAAGTTTGGCTTTTGGCGAGGGATCAACGACCCTCCAAGCGGGCGGCGAGAATCGGTGGAAAACCACGTTGAAACTTAAACATCAAAGCCCGTTGTTTCTGCGAACTAATCCTGAACTATCCTGCAGGATGTGGGGGTGCCTCTGTAGTTTGGCAATCAACATATCATGCGTATCAGCAACACACATGTGCCAGCGCTTGCACATATATGTGTATATTACATATATATATATACATATATATATATATATATATTTGTAGATACACGTGTTTAGTCACATCATCACCTTGGCAGGGCAGACAAGAAAATGGAAGCACATCCCACACTTTGCATGTTTGCTCTTCGAGGCTTTCCTCCATCTCCCTCGGGGCGACCTTGACCCGGGCAGACGGCGGGGCCCATGGTATGGTTGCGCAACCGTTCCGGGCTTGCTCAGTTTCCACGTTTTGGACCCAAAGTGGCATTTGTTTATCAAGGGAGATTTACTGGTGCGGCCCTCCAATTGGTGGTGTGGATTGGGGGGTTTGGTAATGAGGAGGGGGTTCCCATTTACCCTCTAAAAGAACCAGGGGTTCAAGTGTTTTGAAAGGAAAGCCAGTGGCCCCGTTTGGTGGTTGAGTGAACAAACGACCAATTAGGCAAGGGTTGGGCTTAAGCGACACTACTTGAACTGGCTATAAGCCTCTCGCTTTCCAATAGTTGGGTTCAAAAGGTGATCCAAAGGGGTTTGCCTACGGCTGGTCAAAGTGGCCCGTCCGGGCTCCCGAGGGCAGCAGATCCTAGATGGCATTCCTGCTGAACTCCTCTTGAAGTCTTGGGCTGCTTTTTGGTTCTTCAGAGTCTCCCTCAGGCAGTCCGGCAGGCCTTTGGTGGTTTGGATTGCCGGTTTGAATTTGGATGTGAACCCCCAGTGCCTGAAACCAAATGCAACCCCCGCCTTTTGAAACCAAATGAAAATGGTCCACCAATCCAAACCACCCAGGGGGAACTCAGGCTGAGTGCCCCTGCCCCCGGAGGTGCCATGGCCTACGGCACCTGGACGACGCGCATCCTGCCGCTGACGCCGGGAGACCCGAAGGTGCGTGCAGTGCTCCAGGCTTGGATTTCGGTTTCCCAGCCGGTTCCTTAGTCCTTTTAGTGGTTCTTAGCTGGTTTTGTGGTTGCGGTTCCATGGTTTTTAGGTTTGCAGTTGGTTGAGCTGAGTGGTTGGGTTGTCACTTGACCCACTAAGAGATACTTGCGGGTGCGAGAGATGCAGGGAACGAGTTGGAATGACCCCCGTAAACCATCCAACTGGTGGTTCCCTTTGCGAGAGTCCCAAACGGTGCATCCAACACCCGGATCGGTCATTCCCCACTGAGTACCAGCAGATGCAGCATTGCACCTCCATTACAACTGTTGAACGATGGCACAGTTGCTGCTGAATCACAAGGACAAGAATTAACGTTATTGCCGACCCCGGATAAATCAACCTCATGCCTGAGTGTTTCCCTGACACGAGGATTTCCTCTGAAATGGGGCAACCCCCATTCATCAGATGCCGGTTTAATGGTCCTGGGTTCCTATGACCTCCCTTGGTTTGGACCATAGGAACCTGGTCTAAAACCCATCCACTTGTGGTCGGGGGGAACACTCCAAGTGACATTTACTTTGTCTGCTGGGATGCTCCCATGACCGGTAACACCCAGCCCTGCAGAATATTTGCTTGTTAGCCCAACATTTTGAACCCGGTATGCCAAAGGCCATAGGTGGTTCATTTGGTTGGTTCCGGTTAGCACGGTTCACGCACACACACACACACACCCACACATTGGTTCACATGGTTTTTCCATGGTCCATTTTAGAAGGAACATGCTCAGCAAATATCCCTTAAAAAGCAGGTGACTCACTAGAAGCAGGGGACTTGCTAAGATTCCCCGAGAAGATCCGCAGTTTCCTATGTCCTGAGGCGTATCCCGGCGGCTGGGGCTGTTGGACCCAGCGAGGTCGGACGGTTCGGCAGCTTTCATCAAACAGGAGAGAGGAGGCTGTGGCACAAGTGGCATCTAAAATGACACCTTGGTAGCCTTGGTAAATGGAAAGGAGGACTGCGTAGCCCTAGCTGTTGAACTTTGAGCCACTGGACCTGAGGAAGGGCATTCCTTTGGAGCAAAGGGCGCCATCTCTTGACGTGCCATGTGACATGGGGTGTCAGGTTTGGTTTCGACAGGTTCCCTGGCTGAACAGGTCCCTACTTTTGGCATGCCCCCTTTTGGGTCTGGGATTGTCTCGAATGGGACCCCCTTTTCGGATAGTTTAGAAGTGCAAAGAAAAGGCGTCATATGGGAACCCACTATAAATTAGAACACCGAAGAAAAAAGTGCCCCCAAAGGAGGTTCCTCTGAAGCTTCCGTGTTAATCTTTGGGGGACCCGTTTACCGGGTTCAGCTGCAGGGCAACCATGCCTGTAAAACGTCCCGTCCAACTTTTTTCTGAACCCATTGTGCGTTTTTTTGAGGGTACCCTTTTTCAGGTAACCCTTAATTGGTGGTTTGGATTGGTTTGGAGAGTTGAACCGCTGGTTCTTGTAGCGGGTAAAGTGGAAGCCATCCCTTAACCCCCAACCCACAAATCCGAGGGAAGCTGACTTTTCACATGGTAAGGGGCGACAAAAGCCAAAGGAGACCACTCATTTTGCTGGTTTCACATCCGTCAAGACACCCCTTGGTCCATAGGTGTCCTTTTTGGTTGTGTTTAATCATCTACCAGGGCCATCTATTTCCCCTCAAAGGACACCTGTGCCTTGGTCCCAACGCCGAGCGACCCGTTCACGCGGGTTTTTCCGGTAGGTGCACGTGGAGCCCCAGCGCCTGCAAGGGACGCTGGTGGGCCGTCTGCGACTCGAGGCTCGGGGAGCCGTTTTCGTGGAGCCGAAGGAAGAAATTCAGCCGGTTGCCTCGACTCATTTGAGCCACAATCAAAACCCCGGGTAGATGAAGGTTAGTAAGGGACAATCCCAACCATAAATTGCTGCGGCCGCCTTCTTGATTCTTTGCATGGTTCTGGGCAGACCATTTCAATACCGGGTTTTGATTACAACTCATTTGAGCATAGGTGTCCTTTTTGGTTGGTTTGCTTAAGAATAGGGGGCCCTGGTTTGCCGGGTGGTTCAATCATCTACCAGGTACCAGGGCCATCGAATTTTCCAAAAAGGACATCTATGCATTTGAGTGCTTTTCAGAATGGGCCACCCGTTGGTTGGTATGAAAGAAGGGAAACCAAAAGGAAACCAACCATTTTGGGGGACTGCTTTCAGAAACCGCCCCAGTTGACCATGAACTTTGAGAGTAACCACCTCAACACTTGTTGGTGGCATGAACCACCAAAGGGTCCCTTGTAAACCTCATGCCTATTGGACATGATGCCGCCGGACACAGAGGGTTGGCACCATTACACTAACCATGGAAGTGGAGAAGAGGCGTTTGGCCGTTTGGCGACGATCCCCGTTTGTTCAGTACCCTTTTTTGCCATGTGGCACAGTCGGTCACCTGTGGCCAATTGCTGCAACTTTGAATCTCCTTCTTTTCGCATGCGTCCTGATCCAGAGAGCTAGTCCTGCTCACAGATTCCCCAGGTCCTCGTTGGAAGACCGCCCCATACTTGGCCTGGACAACAAACCATTGTCTTGTAGGTGCATGTGAGGTACCCTGCTTTTTGGGACATGCAGAGGGCAACCAGAAGGCAGGCGACTCGACGATGGACGCTTCTTGGGCTGTTTTCCAAAAGGAACATCCCACAACGGAGGGTGCCAACCTGTTGTAGGTATGCTCCGACCCATTGCCCGTTTCCTTTCTTGGCGGAAACGCAAAGGGCCCTTTGTTCCCCCAACCCCCCCCCAAACGCAAAGGCCCAAGGCGTCCCCACTTTTTGGGCGGCCCAAATGCCAAGGGCCCAAAGGGTCCCCACGATGGAGCTTTGGGTCCGTTAGGCGCCCCAACAACCCGCCCCCGCGCCCACCCAAAAGCCCGCCACCAGGTCTCCAGCGAGAGTGACGCGCAGATGATCGGGCGCTGCTCGCGCCCTTGGCTGCAGGTGCAGGTTTGGCGGGGTCATTATTTTGACGGTTTCTGGGGTTCTCAAGATCAGTAGATGGGGTTGTTTCCCTTTAACCCACCATTTAGGGGGTGACTTGATCATGGTAAAATAATGAGGCCAGTTTGGGGTGGGCAGTTTGAGCCGTGGGCGGGGTGAAGGAGGGGATCCAGGGATACTTTGAGGCTCAAGGGCTGCTTGCAGCAACCAATACCTGAATTTTCTGGAGGTAAATCAAGCTTAAACTTGGGGGGGCTCACTGCCTTTGGTTTTTGGTAGCTGAAAGGGCCTCTAGAAAAGGGCTTGCCTTGCTCTCTGACACTCGAGGCCTCTCTCCCCTAACAAAACTCGATTTCAACAAAATGGGTCTGTCTTCTTTGAGAGTACCCTTTTTTGGTGGTTTTCAAAGGGACACCAAAAGGCAAGCCGCATTTTGCGGGGTCCCCTAAGAAAGACACACCCGAGGGGCAGAAGGGTCAGTGCAACCTTTGGAGTCCCGAACCTTTTCACTAATTTCCGGAGCTGAGATGTTTGTTCAGATCGCGTTGAGCGGCAGAGCCGTGCACACACACACACAGTATATACAGATTGGTGTGTAACATACATTTGCGCATGTTTACATGTGTATGTCTATGATGAGTGTCTGCATGTATTCGTTCCTGCATCGTTTCGAATCATGTTAGAATCATCAGCCTGTCTCATGAAACCCTCAACAATTGGCAAACGAACGCTGTTGAGTTGCTAAGTTCATCTCCATCAAGGGAGCTATGAGCGCTTTCGAGTTGCTAAGGGATGGCGACGCATTGTTCCCTGAACCGCCGCTCGCGAGCTCGGCTCTCAGGTGCAATCTGACGCGCGCCCCCAACCCGGACGGCTCGGAGAGCCGGGTGGTGGTCGACTGGTACTACGGAGAGGCGGGCGACACAGAGTGGCGCTAACCGAGTTCTTGGTCCTCGCCTGGCATGTGTGATTTTGTGGGCGCCGTTCCTTGTATTTTGCTTGGAATGTCTGGATTGTGGCTGAAACAGAAAAGAGAAGCTTGTTTCGCATTCATGTTGTGGCTGCGTCTCCTTTGTGAACCTGTTAACAAATCATGCGGGTTTGCAAAGCTGCGGTTGGTTCAGAGGACCCATTTCCATTATTTTGGCATGACTCTGAGGCATTCCCAACTGTCTTTTGTTGCAAGCCTGTGCCAGCGAGAGCGCCAAGAGTGTTGGGGCCCGGTGTGCAAAGGCCGATGGGTCGATGTGGCACTGCCTCAATCTGCAGCCCTTGGCAGGTGAAGAACGGCATTCTTCCGCGGCTTTTCGAGATGTCCAAGGCACCGAGGTGACGGTTCTGGGGGGTGCCTTCCCCATTCTTTCCAGGGATCCTTCTTTAAAAAAGCAAATCTGTGGGAAACAGCTGGTTTTTGAGAAAAACGATGGTTGAAAAGAATGGGGAATCAACCCCTAGAATGGTGAGAGGTGTGGCGGCGGTGGTGTGTTGTTGTGCGGCGGCGTTGGTGAGCAAGAGCCTCGCAAAGGGCATTTTTGTTGAGCAAATGAGAATCAAGGAGACGGGTTGCTCGCCTCAGATAGTGCATGGAAAGAAGGGGGCCGACTGCCCAGAATCCATCCCAAAAAACCTGCAATCAATGTGGCTGTGGCTCAAAATTCAACAGGAGGGGTCCATGTTTCCACTTACCAGGATTCCATTTTGGTACCGTTTTTTTTAGCCACAGCCATGTCTCTGTGTGTGTGTGTGTGCCTTTAAAGGCAACTTGATTGCGCCGTGAGGGGTCCTTCCCATTCCCAGGATTCCATGCGTATTGACCAAAATTTGGTTCGGAGCTAGACAACTGATTTCTTGCGACCGAAACGTTTTGCCAAGGATTGCACCAATCGCCACTTCGGATGCTTTCGAATATGTGTTTGATAGGTCAGCCTGCTTGATGACTTTGGATTTTTTGCTTGTTTTGGTGAGATCCTGGACTCGAATTCTGCGATTGGCATCAACTACGGGAAGCAACCATTTCTTAGGCCTTCAAGGACAGTCCTCTTGCGAATGGTTGAACGGGCAGCTGACTTTCTGCTATTCGCAGGGATTTTCAGTGTTGCACCACACACTCCGAATTGTTGTGGAACCTGACTGGAGGTCCCTGGGAAAAAATATGTCCTATGTCAGTGGGGAGGGTAATCCGCCGGACTTCCGCGCGGCAGATCCTGAAAGACGAGAGCGCCAGTGCCAACGTGCTGGCGGGAACCCCAGAGAGACCGCTGACCACACGTATGGCAGGGATTGATGTTGGATGCCAAATTTGTCCTACCAGCTGGGATGGCAGTTCCGGAATATTGGCGTTCAAAGGATGTCAGAGCTTCTCCAAACATTGCTTCAACTTTGCCGTTGGCAAGGGAAACAAGGGAATGTTGCCCCAGATTAATCAAGCTGGTGGATGAAGAAGTGCTTTTCCCGCAGAGTGAAGGATCTGCTTTCCATGCAGTCAGACACACAGGCTGGCCTTCTAAAGCAAGATTTCAGCGTCAAAGTGTGATTTTGTCTAGGTGCTTGGTCCAAAGACTCCTGCACGTCTTGCGTATCTTTCAGTCCCATCCACATGATGTGTTGAGTTGCAATGCTTGCCTGCTTGCCTCCTGCCGGCTTGCTTGGGACGAAGAACGGGTGTCAATCCCAGGTTTGGTGTCGAGCAATGACCACGAGTGGTTGCTCAGTTGTTCAAAATGTTGACCTTTGCTTTTTCCATGTTGGTTCTTTTTTAGTCAAGGTTCCACAAGGTGATCACCTTTTAGTTCCGGGTCCTTCGGGTAACTGAGGTTGTGTTACTTGAGGAGCTTCTTGTAACAAGCTACGAGTTCAAGCTATTGCTTGCGCCAAGGTGAGCATGCAGCGTGACCTGTGCTTGACAGCTTCACGCAAACTATGGACGTGTAAACCAAAGCCGGCAAGTCGACCGTGGCCGAAAGGTTGATGGGGCTTTTTTTCCCATAAAGCCAGGACTATCGGTGAATGAACCCATGCGCCAGGGGTTCATGCCGGCGGTTCACAAATATGGGTGTATACATTCCGCCTTTGAATGTTGCTCTCTGGCCAGGAGATTCTGCTGAAGGGGGACTTGATGAGGCCCAACTCCCGATGGCCCGGCATCCCAGCGCCGAAGCTTTCAGGGCTTTGCACAGAGAATGCGCAGATGTCACTCATGCTATTGGGCTTGGATCATCTTGCTGCTGAAAAGCGACGGAATTTCAACTGGCTTTCTGGACGGCGGTTGTTGTTGTTTGATTCGATCCGATCCTTGGCATGTAAAAGGCTTAACCGCAGCCCCTGAGCCGGGCTCAAAAGCCGCGCAGAGGCCCTCGGGCCCAAGTTTGCTCAAGTTTTCTGGCTGAGGCCAAGGGCTTTATGCGGCGGCACAGTTGCTTTGCTCGTCTGGTGTGTTTTGATACAGTTGGTTGTCTCAAGAAAACTCGTCACCATTTCACTCCGGGAGGCAAAACTCAGACTCGTGAGACACAACCAGATGTTAAAATATATGCTGTCTAGGCATCTTTTGTTGTTTGTTCACTTGCTGAGGCTCTTCTACGCTCGTGTCGCCTATGCGGTGCACACTTCTGAGGAGGCGAGAGCTGTTTTCCGTTGCGGTTGGCAGCCACCTCTCATGCGCCTCACCAGAAGGCCCCCATTTAGTTTGTTGCTGAAGGTGGTGTGTAAAGGAGCTCCCTTGGTCCGTTCTTCAACGGCAAGGTCCTTTCGTGCAGAACAAATCATGTACTTGCGGACTGATAGCATCTGAGTGGAAGTGGTTTGAACTGGACCCTGCAAAACTTGGGGGTAGCGGGGTTGGGGTTTGGGTGGGGTTTTCCGAATGGAAATGTGTCACACCGGCCCAAGGGCGCGTACGTGCCCTTCAACATCATGGTGGGCGGGTTGAAGCCTCCTGAGGCACCCGAGTCGAATGGTTGGGGTCTCCGGGCGTTGTCACTGCCGGTGATCCAACAACTCCCAATGGGTTGCTCCAGTGTCCGAGTTGGGACAGGTCGATCTGCAAAAAGGGGGGAGGGTTGTATCGAAACATGACTGCATGTTGGAGTTTGCTTGGGAGTGCTGCTTGTGGTCCACATGTCAGAAGACTTGCATAGAGGACTGCTTCTTTCATAAACATGTTTGAAAGGTGTAAAGGATATCGCAACTCCGTTTCCGCCCTGTTTGTGGGAAATTGCACCCTAAATGGGCATAAGGCATGATCAAGAAGCTTGTAGGAGAGGGTTGAATTGGTAAGGCACATTATGTAAGACATGATTGTGTTGTGTGTGTGTGTGTCACGCGTGAATGGACGCACTTCTTATTGCAGGAGGTTTGCAGCACCCCCTGTTGAGTACTGTGGTCTAGACCACTAGCTGATGCCAAGAAGTCGTCACCAGGTGGTCACCATGTGTCCCGTTTGCTTACCGCCTGAACCATCCGCATGCTTCGCGGACTTGTTATTATCTTACGGTACAAACACGCGTCGGGGCATGGTGAGGCAGAGCCCCCATGTTTATCACTTTTGTGAAATCGAAAGGCCCTAGATAGGACAAGCGGATCACAGAGTTGCTTCACATTGGCTTGGTGTGCGACATCTTGTACTCGTCTAGAATGTGCCTCCAGTAGCTGCACAAGCACGGCCGGCTTCCGCTCTTCAATGTTCGGGTTTGAATATGGCAGCTGTTGGCAGACCCATCATTCACCCAACCATCACCCATTCACCCAGCAATTACCCATCATTCACCACATGCACGCATTCCCATCATTTGCATGGCTGACATATCTGTCCTCCCCCATCCCGCCCCCGCCCCCCTTTCCGGGTCCGTTTCCAGGGCGCCCCGAAAAATGCGAGTGGTGCTGGGCGTTGACTCGCCAGGCCCGGCTGGTGGCGCCCTACCGGGTGAACAACGACCAGTGCTCCTTCGCAGTGGACGCCTCCGGAAGCCCAGAGCCTCAGCGGACCGGGTTTGTTCGTCTTTTCAGTTGGGAGCCCCGCCGGGTTTCCGGGTTTCCTTCTGCTGACTTCCCAAAGAAGGGACACCCGCCGTCTTTTTTCTGTTGGGCGCACCCTTGTTCGGGCAGTTTCAATCCAAGGTCTTTTTTGGATTGGATTGCAGATAAGATCTGAACCGCGAGAGTTTTTGGGCTCGCTTTCCGTCCAAAAAATGGGTGGTGTTCATTTCCTGACCCGTTATCCCCAAAACGGGTACCCTCAACAAAAGAGAAGCCGCTTGCAGTTCGGTCAAAATTTCCAATCGGTGAATCTGCGGGGTTGCTCCGAACCTGACAAGAACTATTAAGCGACAGGCAGAAAGTTACTATTGGGATCAATATGAGGCTCTCACTTGTGGACGGGTGATGGCTTTGTTTGCCTGCGCGCCCATTTCATGTCACGCATCTAAGGTTCGTGTTTGAATCGCCGCTTTTTGCCACTCCTTGTACATGGGCGCATTTTGCGATCCATTTTGGCGCTAGAGTTTGCTCTGGCATCCAGTTGCGCTTGATGCTGAAGCCGTTTTGGAGGCCTCGAAATTCAGTGTGTCGGTCAAGAGGCGAAGAGGGAAGCTCGAGAATTGAAGTGGCAGCTCTCTGCGCAGAATTGCGGGGGCTCAGCGTGTTTGCGCTTTCTCGCATTTGGTTGCAGACACGCGCAGACGCGGAATTGAACTTGCACCTCAATGATCGAAAACGCGGAACACAAAGCAGAGGAACATGTGCGCTGTGCACCAGCCCCTGTTTGTCTTGTACTGACGGGTTCATCGCGAGGGTTGTGGTTTGTAGTAGGCGGCCCGTTTGTTCTTGTGCATTTTCAAGCAACAAAGGTGATGAATCGGCATCTTCGTCTCGCCGGAGCAAGCTCCAACGTCGTTCCAGCGTCGGACAGCTTTTCCGGCCGAGGCTTGGCCCGCGAGATCATGTTCTCGGCCGAAACGTTGTCGCGGCGCCTGGATGACGATCCCGAGGACCGGGGGAGGTGGGGAAGAGGTGCTATCTTTGTTGGCAAGCGGTGTTGAGATATGGTTGCCGACACTGTGCTAGAAGCGATCTGGCCTTGCCCACTGCAGGTTTTGCAGCAATGCAAATCTCACTGTGAAGCACTCGTAGGTGGGGTAGGTGGGCGCAGGCAGCCTTGGCTTTTGAGCTTCGCAGCCTTTGACAGTTGAGGGTGTTTTGCAAAGTGGCGCGGTTGACCGGATGTTTTGTTTTTGGGCTGTGCTTGCAACGTGCAAGATACGGTCCCACACCCACCCTCTTTCCAATTCCGGAAGTGAACAGGAGTGAGTTGGAAGACTCCCATCCTTTCAAAAAGTCAAAACACCTCTGTCCACTTCCGGGAAAACCTTTCAAAAAGTCAACAGAGCCCTGCGACTTGTGGTTGGTCCAGCACTCTGTCCAAATTCTGAATGTCCAACCATTGCCTCTGAAAGTAGGCCAAGGGTCGACCCCCACTCCAACCCCCGTCATGTCCGGGCCAAGGGTCGCCGCTGGTCGCTTCGAGACCCGCGTTTCGCCGAGCCCCGCGGAACCCGAGCTTCGAAGCGAGGAGCGGCGCCTTCAGAACAACTCGGCTCCCCCGCCGGCGCGGAGCCAAGACATCGCCGGTTGGTTGGTTGGCCTCGTGGATCGGCAGATGGCTGTCTTCAGCGTTTTGCCAGAGCTTTCAAGCGCGTTTTTTGTTTTGTTTTTGAATTCTGGGAGGAAAGGGAATTCCCTCAAAGAGGGTTCTTTGAAGATGGTTGACTTCGAATTTTGGTTGGCTTTGTTCATTCGACTTGCTCTTGTTCTGTCTTGCGGCCGCTGTTTCACAATGAACTAAAAGGCAAACTGCGGACCGGAGCCGCTCTGAGGACCCGAACTCCGGGCTTCAATACGCGCCCGGAGCCCACCTGGGTGTGGCTTCTTTTAAGGTGGCCTGCGGCGTGCCAGGGCTCTTTTGGCAGGTTCCCGGCTGGTTTCGGCACTGTTGTGAATGCAGCTTGCGCGTATGTGCATGTGTATTGTGTATGTTCACATATACACACATATGCACACGTGATTGCTCGCTTTAGATTCTTAGATACGTCTGAGCATATCTGCCTTGAGCCGCCCAAATCGATTGGTTGAGTCGGCACCCACATCGGTTCAAAAGAATAAAAGTAGCCAGGGGCTCAAAGTTTATTGCTTCCTTGGGGCAATGCACGCAACCATACCACGCCATAATCTTTTTGTGGTTGAATTACTAACCCCTCCCACCACAAACGCGGGAGGCAAAGTCCCCCATCCAATGTGGACAATTTCCATTAAAAGGACCAAAACGTTCAGGGTCTTGTGTGGTGGCTGTTGGCTGGGTGTATTCATCAAACTCCATTTGTCTGCAACATTTGCAGCCATGATAATGCCACAGCTTCGCATTGAGCTTCACCTAAAACGAAGCCACCAAACATGTTCGGACCCCCGAACATGGTTTTCGGTGTCCTTTCGGGTTTCCTTTCAACCGGACGAAGCAAGCAACAAAACCCACCGGTTGATTCTTGAGCTATGACTACAGCACCACTTTTCTTTGAGCTAAAGCTGGAATCTACCAACCAAGCTAAAACTGGAATCAACCAAAGAACAACAACTGCTCAGGAGCCGAAACGAACGAAACCACGCCGTGGCTTTGCGGCCCTCGCATCTTTTGTGAGCTGCCCCCTCAGCCGAGGTGGCGCGTGAAGCAGCTGGGCCAGGGCAATGACGACGTCGACCCGCCCACGGCCGGGCAGCGGGGTGGCGGGTGGCGGGCAGCCGGGCTTGTCTGAAGCAAACGTGGGCCCAAGGGTGCAGTTATCGCCATTAAAATAAGGGTGGCCAATATTGGTGGTTAATAACTGCAGTGTCCAACTGAGAACAAAATGCTGGCCTTCATTGGTGCTTCTCAGTGTTACCACCATTCTTCACCTAAGGATGGTCATCATCCAAATTGGGTCCCAAGGTCAAATTCTAGTGGGGCGTTCCGAGTGGAGTCTACCTTCCAAATCCTGCATTTGGTTCCTCAACGGAGAAGCTCCAAAAGGGCTCCCTTGCTTTTGCGGGGTGAAAATTCGGGTGCAGAGCCCCAGCGAGTGTCGTAGAATCAACTTGCAACGGGGACTCTCTAGGCTCACGGGTGGAAAGGTTCTCACAAGAGGTGTGGGCACTTCAACCATGGAGCCTTTGGCGCTCCCCGAGCCATAGATTTCAATCACTTCGCTGCCAAATCCCCGACATCCCAAAGCCCCAACCCCCCTACTGCTGGCCTTCCTTTCCTCGCTTTTGCGATCCGGGAAAAAAAGAAACAACAGAAAAAGAAACAACATAAGAAAAAAGAAGAAAAAGAAAAAACAACAAAAAACAACGGCCGAGGTGGCCAGCGCGGGCATTCAGATCCTGGACCTCGAGAAGTACCGGGGCTCGCAGCTGCTCGTGGACCAGGCACCCCAAAAAGGAAGCCTGATAAATGGAAGCAAGGACTAAAACCTGCGGTCTGGAGATTTAATGTTGACCTATACCCATATGAAAGAAGGTGATTGCAAAGGCTCGATTTGTCCATACGGGGCTGGGGTTGGTCAACATTTTGTGTTGACAGCGACCTCCATTGGTGCCTTTGTTTGTTTCCCTTCGAAATCCCGAAATGGGCGCCCTCAAAAGACACCCTGTGACCTGCGCTTTGCAAAGCGGGGTTAAACAGAGATCAGCTCAGGATAAACACGAACAAGGAATCCAGGAACTGGCAAAACGAGCTCCCTCTCAACACAAGAGCTTGTTTGGGTTCCACATCCATGTCGATTGACTCACTAGATTTCTGAGAGGGTTCCAAAAATCCAAACCGGTGGACCCCTCCCAAAATAGAGACAATGGCCGGGTTTCCTTTGGTTTTTGCTGTGAAGACCAACCTACAAAAGGGGGTAGCCTCACAAGCTCGGTCGCGGAAAGGCGGAAAAGCTCCCCCCAAAACCATGCGTTCGTCCGCGCCAGGCGCTGCTGCCGCCAGGCGGGGAGTGAGTTGCTTAGGATGGAAAACCACCTCCTCTTTCCGGAAGAGACGAACGGAACTAGGCACGGGTTCCCAAAACTTCCATCTGCTTAAGAACATCTTGTGTTTTCTTTCTTGTTGGGTTTAATAAGGAATTGACCACTACCGTTTTTTTTTTTCTCCCGGGGGTCTTAACCAAATGGAAGAATAGTTTACAGAAGAAAGACCTATGGCAGGCCGTCCACCAGACGTTTTGGGCAACTCTCCTGTACATTGCGGCTGCATCCCTTCATACGCTCCTTTGAAGAGCACGCGACTAGGTGGAAAAACTATCCCCGAACAGAAGAGTGAACCACCTTCACTTGGGGAGTAAATCAGCCCAAAGCGGATTCCAAATATGGGAGTCTCTTTTTTTTGGGGGTACCCATTTTGGTTTTAAAGCGAAATCAACAGGAAAACCGTTGAACCTTTTTGGGGAGTCCTCAAAGAAAAGCCCGGGAGGCCTCTACGTCTTCACAGTGGAGGTGTGGGACGCGCTCTTCCCGAGTGCCTCACTTACGGGGGGCGGACCCCGAAATGGCTTGGTTTCGGGTGGCTTTCTCAAACCAAAAGTCTAGGGGTACCATCAAAAACGCAGGGGAAACAGCTGGTTTTTGAAATGAGCGATGGTTGAAAAGAATGGGGAATCAACCCCTAGAAAAAGGGGTTGCCCCGAGAATAGACAAGACCCCGCCCAAGATGCTCGGCTTCTTTGCTTATTCTAGACAACCCCAAAAGGGCTACCCCAAAAAAGGACATCTGTTTTCCATTCAAGCATCAAGAAAACAGGTACAATCAAGAAAGACACACCCTTCTGACTTGGTGATTTGCGTCTGTCACACTTGGATCCTCAAACTGGTGACTTTTTCGTGTGGGTCTCTGAGTTTTGGCTGGGCTTGAGGCCTCGTCGCGACAGCCAACACCACCGTGCTGTTGGACAAGAAGGCCGGAGCGCTTGCCTGATTACTCAACTGTTGAGACGTAAACCAGGGGTTTACTTCTCCTCCAAGAAATGTTTTGAGGTGGCTCAGCTAAACGGATGTATTATGAATCATGGGCTTTGTCAGCTCCATCTTCGACGTGAGATGTCTCAAGCGCCCAGTAGAAACAAGACTTGGATGGCCCTGGGTGGCTCCCGAAGCGTTGCGTGAGCCATGGGCCCCGGTCGCAGGACAACCTTCCCGCGCGGGGAACCTCAGACGTCGACTTTGAGTCTGGGCTGGCTCGGGAGGTTCTTGGGCCCAGGGAGCAGGACGGCTCTCTGTTTGCGTCGGCTCAAAGGACCCTCCCTCTTTTCTTGCGACGCCAGAGGCCGGAAAGTTTTCTTCGAGCATCAATTGGAACCTTGTCGCATTGCCTGAATATGCCCAAGTTTCAGGGTTTGGACAATACTTGGTCCCCCTACACACTTTGGAGACCTACCATGCTCAAGCCAAGCGTTTTCGAATGAGAGATCTCGCCGCGCGAGGATGACGGTGGAAGGCCCCACAGGCACTGTGGGCCCGGCGGATCCTGCCGCTCGGCCGGATCCATCCAACGCAGGAAGAGAGGTTTGTCACTCGTGTTCCCCCGGAGGATATGGTCTGAAACCGGGGCGGGGTGTCTCAACAGGGCTCCTTAAAGGACATTTTGGCCATTTGAAACATGGTTTTTTCCACCAAAATACAGGGACACCACCATTTACAAGGCAATGTTCAGGTGTATACTGCAAGGATCCCTGATCAAGGACATGCCAGAGTAAGGTTAAGCGGCAGACGACTCATGGCCTTTCCACTCTTGCATTTGTGGCCGGGTTCCGTGGTACTCATACTCTTTCCTTCATGGATAGTCGTTTGGACGCATCTACACCATAGGGTGACCAACTGATGCAAGGATTTTGCATCAGATGCGTGGCCAAACCTCAATCTTTAGTTATCTTATTGCTGGATTCTTTTTCAGGTAGGCCTTTTCTCTCGTCTTGTTCCGGGGGTGGGACAGCGTTGGCCTTTGGGCTTCTCCAAAAAAAAGTGCCCTGCCGGAGATCCCAAAAGCAAACACGGAAATTGAAAGAGGGTCGCTGTGAGAGGAAAATGGCGGAAAACAGGTGCTCCCCAAAAAGGGTCCGATGCCCAAACAGAGTGCGGGCACTCTACAAGTGGCTTTGTGGGTTCTATGAAAACACATCAATGTTGGTGAGGGAGCTGAGTGGTTCCTTCGAGCTCAGGTCGAAGCCGTGTTCAAGCAGGTCGGTTTCTCCGGCTGCATCGTCCGGCCCACGGGAGTGATGGTTTCGAGTCGGACACAGCATGTGTTCCGGGGCTGAGACGCCACATGTTGAGGTTGCGGCTGGTCATGGCCCCCATAGGATATTTGGACAACCATGGCAAAAGGAACCAGGACCATGATTTATGAGGAGTTTGATGGTGGCACATGTGAGGTTGGTTGTGGCAGGTATGTTTCCCACCCTTTGAATGAAAACCAGAATTTAGACAAGTGCGACAATCCTTGAGGCAGCCAGGACCGTGGCGCTGACCCATATGAGGGACTTTTGACCATATATGTCTGCAACTCATTTGATTTCAAGTGGTTGCAGCTTTGAGATCCAGCAGCTTGTCTCTCACCACCCTAAGGTCCTGAGGTGGTTGTCATCCCCCTTGATACACAAACAATGCATGAACGACTCTTTGTGCTTTGTCACCAAATTGCCCATTGTTTGCCAACACCGTCAACAAGAACACTCCGATGCAGGCTTCCATCGACGGGTGACATTGGGCTTCCCGGTGCAAGGGTCTTGGAGTTGGCTTTTTTGCTAACTCCAACCCAGCAAGCAACCACTACCTCCGTCCAGCAAATGCCATGCCACGCTTCTCGAGGTTTCCTTCCTGGGCAAACAAAACCAACAAGTGGCCCTCAAGATTGGTGACTGTTTTTCCCCATGCAAACAATGTCCACCAAGAACCATACCGACATGATGGTTGTCCAAAACTGGCATGACATTTTTCGATCCTTTTGCGACAAGAACGTGGGGTTCCGTTTTTGGCACCTTGTGCGCAGCCCTCGTTTGTCAGGTAACCCATCTTTTCGCGGGTTTCGATTGGTTTGAGGATTTGAAACCCTTGGCTTGGTGGCTCCCAGGCTTTTCAGCCTTTTAGAGTTTTGTGGGTGTTTCCATTTCACCCACTAAACGTTGAACTTTTAGCAATCCGAGGACAGCCCAGTTGGGTGACCCTTGTTTTTTGTGGGACGGGGGCCACGGCCAAGCCACCGTGGCTCGAAATGGGAAGCCGCAGTCGACTGTAGGTGCCCACCACTGACATCGAGGGCACCCACCACCGCACGGCGCCGGGTCCCGAGCACGCGGAAGGTGAGCTTGGGGGGTCCGTGGTGTTTCAAAGGGCACCACTTGGCATCTTTGCCGAGGGGATGATATGAAGCCACCTGTGACCAATCCAGTCAGAGGCTCGCTTGCCGAAAACGTAGCAGCACGCATAGCAATCACACGCCATCCAATCGCCAAGTCAGTCTCAACACAGATTATTTGTGTGTTTCCTAACTTGGGCACCCCTGTTGCGGGTGATCACGGGAACACGCCAAGTATAAAACTGAAGCCTCCCTCAGACTGATCAACCATACAGCAGACTCCAGGCGTGGCAGACTAGGCGCCTTCTGTGTCTCGCCTCTGAGCCTGCCATGTCGGGCTATGCGGACATCGAAGATGGCCTCCCCAAGTGCCAGAGCAAGGCACGGACTCGACGCCTGGACCCGCCCAAACAGCTGAGTTCCCTCAACGGGAATTCAAGGGGGATGCACCATTTGTTTGGTTTTCTTGACTTCTTTCAACACCCAGGCTGGTGTCCTGTATTCAATCTTCCCGCGTGCGGGTTGGGTTGGTGAGTCGGGTGTGGAGGTTAGCTGCATGCGCGCCCACAGAGGCGCGTCCAATGCTTGGACTTATGGTGCTCATTCCCCCCCCCAGAGTCGTTTTTTAAGCTTTACCTCCCAAAATGGCTTCGGTTTTCCTTTTGGTCTCCCTTTAAAACCACCAAAAACGGGGCTCCCGCTGAACATGGGTGCGTAGAGAGGGATTTCACACCGCGTTTTGGAGCTTGAAAAGGGTTCACGCCCCTTGTCGTTGGCAAAGAGAAACCCAATGCCCGCCCAAGTACTGCTTGAGGGCAACTTATTCCCAATGGTGTTGGCCAAACATCCCTTCCTCAGAAGCTTCCCTCCCTGCCGAAACGAAGCCGCTCCAAAACGCCTCCCAAACTCAGATTCAGGCTTGGCCTTAGGAGGCGATGGGCTGCTGAGCAAGTGGGTAGTCGGTTTGTTGTAGCCCACTTGCCCCTGTTAGAAGTCCCCTCTAAGTGGCTGTGGGTCAAAACCAATGGTACCATCTTGGGGTAGGTCCACCACCCATTTTAGTCTATTTTAGTGGGGATTGGGATGTTCACTGGGGGTACGAGCTTTTGACCCATGGCCAAGTGGGTTACCAGGGCTACTAACTCCTCAGCCGATCGCCTCAAGTTCCGACGTGTTGCGTCAGGAGTCTATGGCCAGTCGGGCGAGCCGCTCTTGCAGCAAGTGCTCAGGCGCGCCTGCGTGCGCCTGCGCGGGCAGGGGGTTTGTGGCGAAATGAACCAGTTCCAGGTTGCCCCGTTGCAAGGAACGCCACATGTTGGGTTTGCCTCAAAATGAGCCTTCGGTCCTTTTGGTTTCCCTTCAAAAATGGCGTGCCCCTAAAAAAGACACGCCCATTCTTGGGAAACAAACAGTTTCCTTCGGCGCGACTTTAAGTTGGCCGGTAGGTTCCCGGGATGGGGCTTGCCCCTTTAAGGGGAGCGATCTCAGAACTGCTGGCTTCGCCGGGAAACACGCGGAGACGATCGTTTGGGAGTAACTTGAGCTCACCATGATGTAGGTCCTTTACAGCGGATCCCTGGTTTTGAACCATAGTGAAGAATTGAAGATTTCAGCAATCTTGGAGACCTGGCTGTCAAGACCCAAGTCCGCTTTGAGGGCACTGAGTTTTTGGGCGGCCAGAAGCACATAGATTCATTTCATCAGCCCCCAAGTTGGTGAGTTTGGAGCGCGTCTGCGATGGATTGGCAAGGTACACCAGCATAGGCAGACTCGCACTATTACCAAACCTGAGGGCTTCAAGAGCAGACCCCTTTTTGAGCTTCCATGGATGCGCCCCTTCTGCTCTTGATTGGAATGTCCCAGAATTTGTCAACAAGGGTCGCTGATTCTTACAGGCTGGGGTTCAAACCACCATCAAAACAATTTGGGTTCATATTTATATTACCATTTTTTGTGTCCCTAAGAATTGTCATCATCGAATTTGGGTCGAGTCCTTGCCATTCTTTTACATGGGCTGAACCCTAGGGCACGCTTGGTCCGGGCCCCGAGCTTCCGTGGGCAAAAAATCCTCCGCGCGCTCGCCCAGCCCCTGCCGGCGGAGTGGCTCCTTGGCCGGGATGAATGATTCGCCGGCTGGTTTAAGCAAGGAGCTCAAAACAGCAACATGCATAGGTGTCCTTTTTGGTTGGTTTGCTACAAAAATGGAGGGCCCTGGTCTAGATGGGGTTTATTCCCCATTTACCAGGGCCATCTATTTTTCCAAAAGGCCACCTATGACAACATGGCGGTGTCCTTTTTTAGGGGACCACCCCGAAATGAGTGTTTGCCTCGTGGCGTCCCTTTAAAACAACTCGAAAAGGGGGGAGTTACCCTCCAAAAACGACACACCTAGGAACGTCCATTTGGGGGCCCCAGAAACAGATTTATTCGTTTCTCGCAGAGTGCGTCAGCTGTGGGGGATGCAACTTGGGCCCGAGGGAAGCTGCTTTCGTGTTCAGAGTCGCGGTCAGGTCCCTCTTCAAAAGGTTGGCACATCAAGATAATCACCAAGTTTATGCAGAACATGGCGGGCAGCCTCCAGACCAAAAGGAGGTCAGTGTTTGGATACATGTATCGAGCGGTTCTCCAAAGCTGGTTGGCCAATTCACGAAG
>CAUJNA010003459.1:398667-401167 GCA_963377175.1 Effrenium voratum | reverse complement strand
TGTCGTGGGCTCACACCCGAGACTTCAAGAAGTGGCTTCTTCAAACCCTCGAGACAGTTGATTGCCCCCTGCAGTCTCTGTTCTACAGAAACAATATCAAGCTCGCCGATTGGGGACTGGCCGAGCCATTACAGCATGATCAACGCTGGCTATCCAAATGCCAGATATGGGAACCAGTCAAATGCCAAGCATAGTCTTGGTGTCAGGCAATCGCACCCCGTTTCTCCTGCAGGGTTCCTGTGTTCTGCTTCAAGACTCGTGGTGCTTTCAGACTTGTCGGCTTGCCGACTTTGGGCACGTATTCTATGTTTGCTGACGGATGGTGTGTGTGCAATGACTGCAACACAGTCTATGAAATATTCCAAGTGCTTGTGCGCATTCCAACTGGTACTGTCACAATATTCTTGTTCATGCATTCTAGCTCACGTCTTTTCGTATATTCTACCTGTACCATTTTTTCAACTTTTGTCATGTGCAAATTCATTTACTCCAAAACAACTATTTTAACTGCTGGACAGCTATTAGAAGCACCTATGTAAGGTCTTATATCAACATCCATTCAAATTGCAGTTAACTTCGATTAAAGTCCAGTTTGGACAGGAATTCCCGCTTAAATTCTCAATCAACATTTTACATTGCAATTAAGTTGAATTGAAGTCCTATCGGGAAAGAAATTTCTACTTAACTTCTAAATGACAGCAAAACATTCACTTGCAACTCTTTCTATCTTCAATTCCATCGCAATTCTGACTTTATGTTTACTTAAATATAGTTAAAAAGGGAGTCACACTTAAACTATATATAGCAGCACGTATACTTGAATTACTGTCCTTGTTAAGTTCGATCCATGGAATGGATGATTTATTTAAACTCGAATTGACGACAGACGTTTACTGGAACTCCTTCCATATTAAGTTCTATGTCATAGTTCTATGTCATAGTTCTATGGCATAGTTCTATGTATATTATACACATCATGTCCCCCTATAAATTCTGCTTCAAGATAGACATTGCAATTTATTTCTTACCTTGTTAAATTCTATGTAGTAAACTCTAGTTAAACTTAAGTTAGAATCCAATTTGGTAAAAGGAGCCTAATAAGGAACCTTGAAGAATCTTCAAAAGGAGCTTTACAGTGCGCCTTAAAAGGAGCTTTACAAGCAGCTTCACAAGCAGCTTTACAAGCAGCTTTACAGGGAGTTGTACAAGGAGCTTGTTAAGGCGTTTAAGGAGCTTTTTACAGACCTTACTGGGAGCCGTTCAATTAGCTTTGTGAGGAGCTCAATAAGAAGTCTTGTAAGCAGCTCAAAGGGAGCTTTGCAAGCAGCTTCATAAGGAGTTGTACAAGGAGCCTTCTACGGTTCATAAGAATCATGTTCATTACAGAGTTGTACAAGGAGCGTTGTAAGGAGCTTTACAACCAGGAGCCTTATGAGGAGCTGTTTGTTCTTGTTTGTTTTTTCTCCTCAGTTTTTGTTCTTGAATCTATCCCTCCAAAAAGACAAGCATACTCAGGTATGTTTCTTTTGTTTGTTTAATTTTATTCCTTCTGGCACTCACAAAGAAACCAAACACATCCTCGAGTTGTTTGGTTTTCGAGGGACAAAGAGGAAAACACAAAAACACTGAGGAGAACAAACAACACCTCGAGAAAACCAACAGAAACTTTTGGCACAACCACAATTCCTCCTCTGCGTTCTGGGTTTTAGGTAGGGTGTTGTAATTTTCCCACAGTATTGTTCTGTTTTGTTGGCTTTATTTCTCCTATTTTACGCAGAAAGCCAACACCACGGGGTGCTATATTTGTTCAGCAGAAAACCAGAACATCACGGCTTTCTGGCTGACACTTACCAGAAAGACAAAACACCTCCAGGTTTTGGGTTTTTTGGGTGGTGCAAAGCGAACAAAGCAAAATTACATGAGGGAAACCAAAAACAAACACCGACTCGGAAAAAGGAAAAAAACACATCTTTTTGCAAAACCCGAACTTCTAAACAAACACAGCTTGTATTTACAATTTTGTCAAGGAGGTAAAGTGAAGGCAGATCATGGTGTGTCTGTGTGTGACTCTAGATATATACAGATAGATAGACTAATGGGTCCACAGCGGTCCCAACAAGTGAGCGAGTCGCAAGAGACAGTTTAGGAATATGACGCACTGGCTGAAAGCGCGCATGTGAGGAACAGTCGTTGGTGCTGGTTGTCCTTGTGTCAGTCGTCTTTGTTTGGGGTGTGTATTCGGTGTACAAAAAGGAACAACACACACACACACACACACACACACACACACACACACACACACACACACACACACACACACACACACACACACACACACACACACACACACACACACACACACACACACACACACACACACACACACACACACACACACACACACACACACACACACACACACACACACACACAACACACACACACCACACACACACACACACACACACACACACACACACACACACACACACACACACAC
>CAUJNA010003459.1:227500-398567 GCA_963377175.1 Effrenium voratum | reverse complement strand
CGCACCCACGCACCCACGCACGCCACGCACGCACTCACGCACGCACGCACGCACGCACGCACGCACGCACGCACGCACGCACGCACGCACGCACGCACGCACGCACGCACGCACGCACGCACGCACGCACGCACGCACGCACGCACGCACCCACGCACCCACGCACCCACGCACCCACGCACCCACGCACCCACGCACCCACGCACCCACGCACCCACGCACCCACGCACCCACGCACCCACGCACCCACACACACACAAAGGGTCCCCAGTGAGGGGAGCCTGTCTGCGCCGAGGCTCGCTTGCCGGAACTTTGCCAAGCGCAGCTTGGGCTGCGCCGTTTTGCTCCAGCATTTCTTTGCGCAAGATGCGCGGGGTAACATGGGTAACCTTTTCAGGGTGGTTCTAAACCGAAGCCAAAGGGAAACCAACCGTTTTGGGGGCTCCCACATTTGGAGGCAACCCCATATTAAACTTGGTGGCTCCCAGCCATCCCCTTAGCTTTGTAGCTTTTTAGTGTTTAGTGGTAGTTTCCATTTAACCCACTAAAAGTTAAACTTTTAGCGGGGGATCTGAAAACGGGCAGCCCAGTAAAGACATGGCAAAGAAACTCAGGCTGGTTTTTCTTCAGCGCTCCCTGGCGGAGGCATTCGCCAGGAGTCCAGAAACAAACATCTTGCACATCTCATGTGGAGTTCTTTTCTCACCTGCAGATCACGCACGGCCAGGCATAGCTGGGTGCTAAATAAACATTTAGGATCACAGGAAGCCAAGTAGAGATATTTTTTCCAGATTTCATGTGTAGCCCGCACCTAGGCATTCTTTGTGACTCTTCCGCGCCTTCTCTCTCCTTTGCTTGGTCGGTATCATGGCGTCACAAGGGGCCGTTGCCCAAACGGCGGCTGAGTCCAGAGGAACGCACAGCCCATCCAATCGCCGCAAGGCCTCAGAGGCGAAGGGGCAATTTCTCGTGACCTGCTTGATGTCTGCCCGAGAGACAAGGTGAACCAAACGAGCTGCGCAGCCCACCCCCCAAAAGAAACAAAAGGCAACAACTCCTGGACCTGCTGTACAGTGACACAAATGGACATCTCGATGTTTTCTTACCTCTTCCGAGCCAACGCCACTTTTCCATCGTCGAAAGTCTGAAACGTTTCCAACTTACCGCGGAGGAATCTAAGTCTTGGCGCAATGAATGCCTGAAGCTTTCTACCCCCCAGTTGGCCCCCAGCCCCCCCTCCTGGGAAAGCCATCCCCCAGCAAACTCTGTAACTAGGGGTTCTGGTTCCCAGACCAAGTTTGGGAACTCGTGTTTTGTAAACCAACTCCTGTCGGGTCAGTTCTTGTTTGGGAAACCTACAGGACACCAAACAATTTGTTAATGTTGAAACGCATGTGGAAACATGAACTGTGTGTGGAATGCTTGACCACAATGGCATGTGCCATTTTGGCTCAAGCATTGTTCTGGGTTCCTGGAACCCAAGCTGTTTGAAAAACTTTGATCTTTGGCACTTTCGAACTTCACCCCGACCAAGCAATGGCTTCCTCGGCAACCTCGGCAACTTCCTTTGAGTTGATTGAGGACCAGACACTCACCGTGGAGGAGGTTGAAATGGCCAGCCAGGAGGCCCAGGACATTCGCACACGGGAGGCGGCAGTGGCGGCCGGCTTGGTTTTGGACGAGCCCGAGGCCCCCCCGTCATCTTCGGCGACCGATGTGATGAAGGACCTCTCCAGTGCACTGGAGCGTCTCCGAGTGGCATTTGCCACACCGACTAGGCGCAGACGCCACCCACGAAGAGACTGAAGGGCTTCGTGGCGGCTTCTCAGAAGGCTACGTCTCAGGCCAACAAACCTGTCTCCTTGGTGCCGGTGGACGGAAAACCCGGGTACTTCAAGCTGGTGCACCTCCCAGACCTGTTTCCAGTCCTTCCAGCGTCGGCGGCCACCTTGCTGAGAGACATCACGGTGGAGGAGGCGGTCTCCCTGTTCCACAAGTTTGTCGGGAAGAATCTCACCGAGGACCTGGTGATTCGCATCCTGGAGGCGTATGTCCCGATGAAGATCCAGCTCCGCCAGGAGGAGGTCTGGGCTTCGCAGTTCCAGAGGAACAAGGCGCGTATCGGCACCCAGCGCACGCACAGGCTCGATGCAGGCCATTCCGATTACAAGTTCATGTGCAAGGCATGCGGCACAGGGTGGCCAGAGGCAGCCAAGCAGTGCTGGGTCTGCCCCGGCAAGGAGTTCGCCCCCTTCCAGGCACCCTCGGCCACCTATGAGGCGGACGGCATCACCTACAACCTGCTCATCGTGGAGGGCAAGCCGACCTGGATCCAGCAGCGGGAATGGGGAAGCCTGGGTGCCGTTGGCCCCGGTGGTACCCGGGCACAGGCCGACCGCAACTTGGTGGACGGCACGGTCTTGGGGAGAGCCCCTCCAAAAACGGACACGGCAGATGAGATCACCATGGTAGATGCGGTCCCGCTTAACAGGCGGGTGGACATCCGGCAGGAGATCCTAGCCAGGAGATCAAGGTCAAAGTGCAGCGGTCCCTGAAGGAGGCGGAGGCTCAGAGCTTCCAGCTCTACCACCCCCAGGTGGACCAGGCGATCAGGAAGAAGGAGGAGCTGCATAAGGCCTTGCGGGAGCATCGGGAACCGACTCCGGAGGAGGCCTCGGGCAGGCGGCGGCACAAGGAGTTGGTCACTGAGCAGATGCTGGACAACGAGATGGCTATCCTGGCGGCATGCAGGCCCTGCCTGCCGTCAGAGGGTCAACCTGGAGCGTTTCAAGGCCAAGCTGAGAGACCAGTACTTGGAGGGGAAGGGCGTTGACGCCAGCCAGGCATGAGGCGATGGGCTCCATTCACAAGGCTCAGGCGGCAACAAGCGAACCCAGGACACCAACCAGGCATGGATGCTCAACCACTCTCAAGCCCTTGGAAGTGTCAGGCCCTGGAGAGGGCCTATTCTGCCCCCTGGAGCTGGATGACCCCGAGGACATCCCCCAGGTGGGGGACATCAAGGAGAAGTATGTCCCCTACATCAGGATGCTCAGAGCGTCGCAGAACCCGTGGCACCGGGCGGCACTGCTGGGGGAGATGCCCGATCTGGTGGCACCGGGGCCCCCCCCAAGGGTGCCACCGGCGGACCAGCCAATGTCACAGCAAGACCTGGACGCTGTCCCTTATCCTCTGGGCAATGAAGCGGCGCCAGGGAGAGCTCCGGATGTTTGGGGGGGTTTGGAAGAAGCACGCAAGCGGTGAGATCCCCCGGGGCGCTGACCAGCAGTTTAAGCTCGCGCCGGAGGAGCTCCTGGCCCTTGAGCGCAGGACTCACCCACTCACGTGCGAGCAGGACCACATCGACCCAGTCATCTACACGGCCTTGGAGATCCGAGCTCAGGTGAACCGGGGTGAGCGCCCGGCGCCGGAGCAGGTGGTTGGTATCTTCTGGGCGAAAGGTGATGGGGTGTTCTGGACCAGACAGACGAGAACGTGGGACCTGCCGAGCCTGACGGTGTACGCCCACAGGTTCACATTTAAGTATATCTACTCGGCCTGGACCACTTTCCCGTTGATTGTGAAGTCGGACAAGTGGATGGGCAACATCCTCCAGATGAGGAAGGAGGCGGTGCCCTTCCTGGAGAGCCTGGGCATCCCCAAGCCGCGCAACAAGGAGGAGTGGAGCTACATTTTCAAGGAGATGGGGACATTTCTGGCGGCAAAGAATTTCATTGTCAACTGCCCGTTGCCCGTGATGGAAATGCCGGTGGCCCCCATCCATGACAGTAAGGAGGCGCTGCGTTTCAGGGCAGTTTGCGACGAACGGATCACCCTCCCGCTGGCCGCGCTGAAGGCCTTCGACTCGGTCTACACCAAGTTGGTGGCGGGCCTGAGCAAGTCGTCGATGGTGGAGGTGAAGGTCAATTGGCGCTGCAACGTGGTCCACGACTGGGTCGAGCAGGTCCCACAGGAGGCGGCGGGGGCCTTGTATGACAGGTTGGGCTGACCTCATCCGGCAGCTGGGTTGCTCCCGGTGCCGTTGGAGCGGCCAAGGAGGCGGACCCCAAGGCCAAGGTCCTGGGGGGGGCAGACACCACGCTCCGCACACCAGACCAGTCACCAGGCGGTACCCGCCCATCACCACGGCCACGGTCACGGCGGTTGCGGGCCGAAAGTACATCAACAAGCACTTCTGCAAGGAGACGAAGCATGTGTTTTGGGCCTCCGTGGAGTGTGGCTTGGTCTTGCCAAGCAGTGCCTGGGAAGTGGTGAGCAAGGAAAAGTTCAAGATTATGGGGGGCTATATGTGCAGATTTTGCAAGGGCTTCTGGAAGGCGAGCCGCGGGGGGACCAGACTGCTCCAGATCACGGGGTGGCACAAAGATAAGGCCACCTGCTTGCAGCTGGTGATGGACGAGCCCCCGGAGCAGCTGTACAATCAGTGGATCCGTGATCGGATGGAGTTCTACAAGAGGGTGGAGCCAACGGAGCCTCCCAGGCATGAGCGGCTGGTCCTGGGCGACGCGAGCACCCCCCGCATGCGCTTCAGCTCCTCGAACGGCCTGGTGGGGATGTCTCCACTGCCTTGTGGTCGGTCATCCTGAGCAACCCGGAGAAGTCGGGGCTGGCGGCAATCCACTCGGTGGCGAAGGAGGCGATCCTGAAGGGAGGGAGCCGCTAGGTTTTGTCTCACAACCCTGTCGGATGTGGGAGTCGTGTGATTTCTTCCCGCCGGGACTTGGGTGCCTCTCCGGAGGGGGAGGGGAAAAGGGTTTTCCTTATTGGGTTCGTTTTTCACCACTGTTTTCCTCTCTTATTCAACACGTCACGGCAGCTTGATCTCCTCGACCATGAGGCCACATGCATTGGCTGCCCCAAGGACGGGCCATCTCAGCCACGGTTCGGAAAAAGTGGCTGCGGCTGACTCTTGGTTTCCTTGACGTCCCCTTGAAGTTTTGGGGAATCCCCCGCCTGGTCGGTCTCCCCCCTCCGTGCCTTTGGGGGTTTCTGGGGGGTTGATTTTGGGTCGCTCTCCCCCCCCTTCCCGGTTGAATTCTCGGGACTTTGGGGGGGACCTGTCGGGATGCGTGTGGCCTGCCTGCTCCATCTGCACTCTGCATTCTGCGCGTTTGGAGCATGCATGCATTGTGCCGCGGTTGGGTCCCGGCAGTTCGATAGGAGGCTCGAACCCCCCCCCTTTTTCATCATGGCTAGGGTATCTACCATTTGCGCCCGCCTTACACACGTCTTTGGGACCGCATTCCAACAGTCCTATGGGACACATTGGCGGATGAGTCCTTCTCCCCGAGACAGACGGACGGGGAGCTGCTGGTCCTGATGTGCCTGCGCCAAGGCACGGAGGAGGAGGGGAGGAAGCTGGGCGGTGAGCCGGCAATCCGCTTCGCTCAGCTCCTGGAACTCTCGGGCATTCCGGTAGGACAAGACGACCAAGTGGTCCCGACGGACTACTTCAACGGCCTGGTGGCGTCGGCGGCAGGCAGGCTTCCCCAGCCTCTGTCCGCGGCGGACCTGGCCGACCTGTGGGACAGCCTATGGCTCCTCCTCCTGGCGACGGCGGATGGCAAGCCGAGCGAAAACTTTTCCCCGCTGGAGAATGAATGGGACCGCCAGGACCAATGGAGGTGGTTCTCACGAGATGACCCACCCCCACTCCAACAACCGGAGCTTCTGAAGTGGAGGCACTGGCGCCCGGGCAAAATAAGGGAAATGGAGCCCACGACCCAGCGGGCGCTGGAACTCCATATGCGCGGGAAATGGGCGGAACGGCTCCTCGCCCACTTCGCCCCGTTTGCGGAGCACATCGCGTACATGCAGGACATCCTGGGGGAGGACTTCCGCAAGGAGGCATTGGACCTCCTGAAGGACAATAGGTTCCGGACACTCAGGCAACATTGCCTGGTCTACGAGAGTCTCCGGAAGAGAGGCTTCACGGTGATTCCATGGCAGGAACGACATGTCCGCTCTCTCCTCAACCAGCTCGCCGAAGAGGAGGTCACCCCATACAAGCTACGGCAGGTGTGGAACACCCTCAAATGGTTTTCCAAGACCTTCGGTATGCTGAAGATAGACGAGCTCCATCGCCGTTTCAAGTCCAAGAAGAGCTCGTTGGAAGAGGCGCTCACGGACACGGTCACCCGGCCGCAGCGCAAGGCGGTGGTCCCCAGCAAAGAGGTCATATGGGGTCTGGAGGAAGGGGCTGGCTACGATCACCAGGGTGCCACCGGCCCCGGTACGCAGGCGGCCCCGGGGAGGAGCAGACACGAGGCACTGGACGCATTCATCCTGGGTTTCGCCCGGTTCGTGGGGTGCAGCGCTCGTTTCAATGACCTCCAGCATGTTCACCCCAAGGACCTTATCCACACCAGTAACACCGTGGAGCTGAAGGCCTGGCAGACCAAGACGGTCTCAGCAGCACGAATCAACCGCTGCTCCGAAGTACAGCTTCACGAGGATCCCCTGGTGGACTACCTGGGTGGCCTCGGTCCGGCGACTGGTATCCGAGGAGGCATTCCAGGACATGGACTACTTGCTCCCGACAGTGAGCAAAGACTTTGGCTGATCCCGAGATCTTCCACACCGGAAAGGGCTCTGAGATGGCTCAAGGATGCTATTCTCCGTCGGGGAGTTAGCCCGGGGTTGGTGAAGCCGCTGACGTGGCACTCATTCCGAGTGTTCATCCCGGACTGCGCTTTCCAGATGGGGATCCTCTGGGAGCGCCGCATGTACTTAGGCAACTGGCTCACAGAGAGCACAGCAGACGTCTATGTGCGGGAGAAGCGCAATGTGGTTGTGGAGATTTGGGGCCAGGTAGCGCAGAAGGTCCCCAACCTGAACCTCGGGCCAGGCAGGGAACGCAGGGAGGACCTGAACCACCCGGACTGGGCGGACCCGCTCCCGCCACCAGCAGTGGAAATCACGGATGCGGGACCGGACGGCCGCAAGGACCAAACCGAAAGGGAAGGGGAGGCATCCCCCACGGTACCCTCAGGGAGCGCACCATCGACTCGCTCATGGTCATTGGTGGAACAGGGAGCCGAGGACACACCAGTGAAGGCCAAGGACCTGTTTCCCACCACCCCGGACTTCCCCCTTCGTGTTGTTGCGGCGGTCAAGCGCTCAGGAACGCAGGCCAGGCCAGAATCCACCTGCTGAATGACGAAGGCACGGCTGTGGGGTGCGGGTGGCGACCGGGATCTTAGAGGAGCTCTCCGTGCTGGATTACATGACGGAGCAAGAGGCCTATGGCAAGTGCGAACGTTGCTTCAAGAGGTATGGCTTCCCGGCGGACTGGGTACTGGAGCCTGCGGAGGTCCACACTGCAGGAGGACTCGGACTCCTCGGCGGACTCGGGCTCTGAAACGGGTCGGAGACCGAGGTGGTGGCCCTACCTTTGGAAGCCTAGGTGCCCCCGGCCCTGGCGACCGGGGGGGGGGAGGCCAAGGACAGGGCTCTGACCAAGGCCCTCAGCACAGACTGGCAAGCTTCGGAAATGGCGGGTGTGCCAGACTGTCCTTCGGAAATGGCGCTATCAGTCTGCACACGTTCTTCAGTTTTTGAGAGTTTGTGGTGGGTGGCCCATGGGGCCCACCCAGCCGTAGACATCTGACAGGGGAAGATGAGTCCCTGGCACCAACACATTGCTTGGATAAAAGAGTTATCGCTTGCTTGTGTGGTGCCGTTTGGTTAGCTTACATACACTTTGTTAATGCTGAAACGCATGTGGAAACATGAACTGTGTGTGGAATGCTTGACCACAATGGCATGTGCCATTTTGGCTCAAGCATTGTTCTGGGTTCCTGGAACCCAAGCTGTTTGAAAACCCACCCACCCACACCAAGGTAAGAGGTCATGGCTGCTGCGCCCGCCAAACCACCGGAGGAGGTCCCAGCCGAGATCAAGGAGGACGTGGCAAAGTTGCAGAAGCCACTGGCGGCCATCCTGGTGGGCAAGGAAATCCCCTGGGTCATCCAGGCGGCACTGGGCGCATCGGGCTACGTCACGGTGGAAGACCTGGCGGATCGCTGGAACACCCCGGCGGCGGCCAGGGACAATGGTCCCCGGGACCTGGGATTCCAGGATGGAGAGAATGGATTCAACGCCCAGACCTCGGCCTTCACGGCAATGCGCCTCCTTCAGGCAGTACGGGTGGCAGCAAACTTGGTCAGGCGGGGGCAACCAGGGTGACCACCGGCGGGCCATGCGGGCCCGACAAAGGCTCCCTTAGAGGTCCTGTGTGACAGGCGCCAGCTGGAAGATGCTTACGTGGCCACGCATGGGGCCCCGAAGCCGAGGTTGGAATTCCAAGGTAGTGATGGCTACCTCAAGAAGCAATGGCGCTTGATTGCCAAGGGCGAATTGGGCTACATCCCGGCAAAACACATCGTGAGCGCGCTCCCGGAAGAAGGGGAACGCCCCTCATCCACCCACAAGAAGATCACGGTGGACGGCTGGGACAGGGAGGATGAAGAAGAGGTGAGGAGCCACCCTACATCTCGGCGCCAGCTGGAACGATTGCACCTAACCTTCAGGACGACGCTCCTGATGTGCACGGCAGCACTGCCGCAGTTTGGCTGAGGGTCACCAAGGAGGAGTTGGATGACTGGTATGCCTGGTTCTATGGGGAGGACATAGCCGGCAGGAAACCTCCCCCGAGCGACACCACCTTGCTGTTTGCAGAGCGCAATGCATGGCGCAAGATTCACGAGATGGTGCACCAGGGCACCACTCTCTCCGAAGCCCTCAAGAACATCAGGGGCGACTTCCTCTTCTGGCAACGGGAGGTCTATGAGCACCTCAACAGGGCGCCGACGAAGGGGAAGAGCAAGAGCAAGGCACCCAAGGTGTGGCAGACTCAGTGGGAGAAGCCCAAGAAGGGGGGAAAAGGATCTTGGCCCTCGGGGCCTACCCATTCCAAGCCGAAGGGCAAGGGCGGCAAAGGAAAGTCCCCCAACACCTCCTCGACCCCATGGCCAGACCACTGGGCTTTCAAGAATCCCAAAGGGGTGGCGTACTGCAGGGATCATCACCTTCACAACAAATGCCCTGGATCATGCGGCCGATCCCACAACTGCCCGGTCAGGAAGGATGGGTGGGTGTGTGATGCCCCCCCATCGAAGCATGTGCCACAGGCATGCCCACACCTCCCCAAGTGACAGGAGGCCACTCAGGGTGCCATAGGCCCCGTGGCTGCCTGGTCTCCGAAGGGATCACAGGCCACCAGTGCGAGAGTGCACATAGCGGGGGAGAGCCAATCCCACCAGAGCCACAGCGGAAGGCAGACAGAGTTGGGGAGGCCAGGGCGGCCGCAGGTGGGAGGGGATTTCTCCAGGGTGCCACCGGCCCCGGAAGCCCCTCCCACCGAAGAAAAGGAGTGGACCCAGCCAGGGCACTCCAGAAGGGCGGAAGCACCCGTTTCCCCCGCACCCACCAAGGCAGTGGGAAGAACCCCCAGAGAGACCCAGAGGTGAGGATCCGCCCGGCAAGGGGCGTTCCAAGGGCGGGCAGAACCGTCGCAAGCCCAGGGCCAGACGACCAGAGGGTCGGACAAAGACACGGAAACCCCCAGAAGGGACAAGCCCCACCTTCCCCTCCTGGATGCAAGACACCCCGGAAAGACTGAGGCTCAGACTAAGGTGGACGCCACGTGCCGGAGTCGTCGAAGCCGACCCTCATCCTGCTGTACGCTGGGAAGGATGACGCGGGGGCCCTGGATGCCTACCTCCATGCCTGCAACCCGGCCTTCTCGGAGTACATTTGGGCAGTGGACATTAGGCGAAAGGGTGGCGATCTTGGACAGGACATGCTGGGAGACGAGCCATACTCTACAATGTGCTCCATGGCCATGGCGGGCAAGGTCGCCTTTGTGGGGGGCGGCCCCAACTGCAGAACGTGGAGCATTCTCAGATGGTTCCCCAAACCGGGAGGCCCACCGCCAGACCCTGTCAGTGGGGCTTGGAGGACCTGGAGCCCCGGGTAATGGAGGACACGGACAACGACAGCGTGCTCATGCTCCGACAGATGTACCTGACCTCGCTGGCCTACCAAGGACTAGGTCAACTAACGGTCTTGCAGGTGGGCTCCTCCTTCCTGGAGCACCCAATGGACCCAATGGAGTGCAGCAAGAAGCCGAGCGCGGCGAGGTGCTCATCGATCTGGGTCACACGGGCCTACATTCAATGGGCGAACGCACTCCACCACTCCCTCATCAAGTTTGACGAGTGCCGCCTGGGCCAGGTGGTAGTGAAGTCCACGACATTGTCAACGGACCTTCCCCTTCACCATTGGCATGATCTGCGATGCATGGGGGAAAAGCTCAACTCCAGTGACCTCAGCCGGTACCCAGAGCAGATGATGCAGGGTCTCGCGGCGGCCATCCTCTGCAGAGCGGGGCCCGTCCTGGAGGCGCTGAGGCCGGGGGGCACGGGGCCCCAAGTGAACCCAACGACCCCCCCAACGAGGCGGCAGAGGGAACCATCTCCCAGCACGCCGGGGGACAACAAGCGCCAGTCCCTGAGGCTGAAGGCCGGCCAACAAGCGTTGGCGGAACTAACCCTGGGCTCACTTCCGGTCTCGGCCTCAGACAATCCTGAGGTCCGGACACCACAGCCGGCTGGCAGGACGGTCGAACTTCGGGGTGAAACTCTTCCCCTTCAGCCATGGGCGCGCCATTGCATGGAGATCTCGGATCGGCCCACCACCCTGCCGATCACGCACGACCCAAATCTCTCCGACAAGGTTATGTACCTCCAGATGGCCTTCAAACAGCGCCATTCAGGGACGGGGGTGGGAAGCCCTCACTTGGACGGCTGGCCCCGTGGACTAGGCCACTGTCCAAAGCAGCAGCGATGGGGGCCAAGATCTGTGTCCTCACGTCGCCATGGGGGGACAAACTCCAGGAGTCGCTCTCGTTGGGGGACGGGTCACACCCCTTCCCGGAGGATCTGCTGGAAGATATCAGGGAGATCCTGGCGCCAGGGCAGGCCGACCAGCGGAAGGCCAACCCTTCTTCCTGGACATCTTGCACAGCCTGGCGCTGAACACTCAGGACCCCGACCACCAGTTTCCTCGGGATCTGGAACAAGGGGTCCCACTGGGGGTCACGGACCCACCCCTAGCCTCGCCGGGCATCTGGCCACTCAAGAAGGAGCTAAAAGGGGAGGAGCCGGAGTTCCAGGAACTCCCTCATCCCACGGGCCGGGGTAACTACCCCTCAGCGGATCACTTCAGTGAGCTCATCCGTAGCACATTCCTGGAGGAGGTCCCCATGGGCATGGTAGATGGCCCCCTCACCAAGGTAGAATATGGAGGATCTTTGTCCAGGCCCCCTAGCGGGCATCGACGAAGGGGACAAGATCCGCACCATGTATGATGGCTCGGTGGGCGGGGCCAATGACACCATCAACAACCAGACGGTGGAAAGGACGACGGCTCCGACGGTGCTGGATGGGGTACAAGCTCTTCATTGGCTACATGCGGCAGCTGAGGAGGGACCTCCCTCTCAGGGTGCCCCCGGCCCCAAGAAGGAGGTCGCCAAATCTCCACCCGAGGGCTGGCTATGGCCGGAGCCGGGCACCAGGTGGGTGCTGCTCAACACGGACGTAAGGCCCACCGGAGAGTGAAGGTCCTCAGAAAGGACTGGCGGTTCCAGGTGGCTTCACTGGGGGAAGAATGGTGGGTGAACAAGGTAGGCACATACGGCATGGCCAGTGCCCAATCCTACTGGGGACGCCTGGCAGCCCTTCTACTCAGGGTCCTCTACGCACTTTTCCCTCAAGTGGATTGGAACTTCGTCTTTGTGGATGACTTCCTGTGGCTGCTTCGCAGCGAGGGGGCAGTAAACTTGGCGGTGGCGCTGTTGGCAACACTCCTGGCCTTGGGCACCCCGCTTAGCTGGAAGAAGACACATTTGGCGGAGGTCAACACGTGGCTGGGCTTCGTGGTCCACCCGAACATCCCGCAGGTTTCTCATGGCCGCCAACAAACACATCCTGGTGATGGAGGTCTTGCAGACCATGGTGGAAGGGCAGGCGATGCACTCAAAGGACATCGAGAAGGCCCTGGGCCGCATCCAATGGGCAACTGCTGCATGTCCGCTGGCGAAGTCGATGCTTCAGCCACTGTGGGCCTGGAAGATGGCCACCACCACGGTGGGGAAACCCCCCAAGGTGGTCAGGATGCTGGCGTTCATGCTGCGGTTCCTCTTCAACACGCCCTTCGTCCAGTACTCCCCTTACTTGCCGAAGTCCTCTTGGTGGGGTTGCAGCGATGCTAGCGCCTCGGACGAAGGACTGGCATTTGTGGGAGGATGGTGCTCCAACAAAATGGAGCCGGAAAAGAAGGAGGTGTACTGGTTCCACGAGCAGATCCACGTGGAGGAGTACCCGTGGGCATTCAAGAATGGGGATCCCAAGCGGAGGATTGCGGCTTTGGAAATGCTGGGCACGCTCTTCCTCTGTAACATGATCCTCACGCACCAAGGCCCTCTGTCCTCCCGGGTCCGACTCCCGGTGGGCAGTGACAATCAGGGCAACGTCATGGCGATGCTCAACCTTGGATCCAAGAAGCCCTACACCGCGGCTATCCTGATGGAGCTGGTCTTCCTGCTCCACACCCATGGCTGCTCGCTGGCGGCCAACCACGTGCCCCGGGAATTCAACCAGTGGGCCGATGAGCTGACGCACCCAGATTTCTCTGGGTTCGACCCTTTGCACAGGGTCCCTAAACAGGAACTCTGCGAGGAGTTCGTTTTTCTCCCGCGTCTCCTGAATGGAGATGCATTTGATCTCAGCGTGGGCCCACCCATGCTCCCGTGACCGGAGCCGGTGGGTGACTCACTTCCCCTGGTGGCAGACCCCCCTGTGGCCTGGGTGCCCCGGGCCCCGGCTCAGGGGCGGGCGCTATCAGTCTGCACACCCGTTCTTCAGTTTTTGAGAGTTTGTGGTGGGTGGCCCATGGGGCCCACCCAGCCGTAGACATCTGACAGGGGAAGATGAGTCCCTGGCACCAACACATTGCTTGGATAAAAGAGTTATCGCTTGCTTGTGTGGTGCCGTTTGGTTAGCTTACATACACTTCTGTTTTTCTGGTGTATATATATACACGTGTATCTATATATATATATATAATAATTATAATTATCATTATTTTGACTATGATTATGTGTTTGAGAGGCGCTACTCGGCTACTCGTTTTCCACTTGGTTGGCGGGAAGCTTCTTGTTTCCAGCGATTTCACCTTGTACAGTCAGTTATTGCGGACAGGCTTGTTGTTGGCCAGATGGGTTTTGTTCGACCCAAACCGAAAAAGCCGGATGCCGTGCTGCGAGGCCTGGCGCGGCAGCAGCTGCTGGGCTCCGTGCGCTGCGTCACGGTGGAGCTCCGCGGATCGCTGGCGCTGACCGGCATCGGCCACGGGACCCACAAGGCGCGGCGGCGGTTCTTTCTTTTGGGGGGGGGGGGGGTTGGATGGGGGGGATGGGGGGGATGGGGGGGGGAATGGGGGGAGGGGGGGGCGGGGCGGGATTGGGGGGGGGGGGGAGGGGATGGGGGGGCGGGCGGGGGGGAATGGGGGGGATGGCGGGGCGGGGCGGGGATGGGGGGATCAGGGGGCGGGATGGGGGCCCGTCTTCTTCGGAGTCGGTCATTACCATTTTTTGGGTGGTTTTGTATGGGACACCAAGAGGAAGACCAGTAGTTTGCGGCCAGTCACCCTTCTTTTGGGTAGCTCGTCTTTGGATTCGGTGTCCTTCTCTTTTTTTTGGAAAGCAAGAGGAACACCGCAGCCAGCTTGGGGGATGCCCCTATTTAAAGACACGCCCATCGAAGTTTAGGGACACGGCTTTTTGGGTTTTTATGCACCAACGTGTCTGCATTTTCCTTGGTCTTCGGCGCAAAAAGGTCAAGGAGGGTTCGAGGGGGGGTGAGGTAGTCGAACGGTTCGAGTAAATCTGCGCACACTTGTATCAGAGCTGAGCGAGGTAAGGTTGCTACGAGTCTAGTCAGGGCCATGATCTGCCATTTGTCGATGAGCGGCAAGTGGTGCTACTTGTTGGGCTGTTCCCACCAGGACCAACAGGGGCAAGAAATTCAATCAGAGCCCACAAACCCAGAAGCACAAACCAAACCACAGGGTTCTCATCCAACACAAACAGGACGTGACGCGTTTTTGGTTCCGTGTTAGTTTGCAGAGGAGCAGGCTGGCATCCTTTGTGAGGACGTGGAGAGGGCTCAAGAAGGGATTGCATGCCTTTCATTTCAGAGCGTCCTATTCGTGTCTTTCCTATAGGGAACTTCCCTGGATAGTTTGAAGGAAAAGCAAAGTAAGCCGATGAAGGTCAGGTTCCCTCCCGCAGTTGTTTTTTGAGACATAGGTTTGTCGTTTTGAGAGCCGGGTGGTTTTGTTTGGCAATCCCTTACCAATCACCACAAAGGGTCCCACCTCAAAGGGTCCCACCTCAAAAGATGCCACGCGCAGTCGGGCGGTTTTTTTGGGCTTCCTTTGTGTGTCTGGTGCCAAATCATTTCGTGCAGAATCTTGCCAAACTTGGCCCGAAGGATTGGGCAAACGGACCGACCTCATATTTCCTTGGATTTCCCGCGTATTTCCTTTGGACTGTTTTCTTGGCGTGGAACCATCTCAGCGCCTTAAGCGGAATTTGCGGGCCACACATACTTATTCCCCGCTTAGATATCCTCAAGTCACCGGAGAAGCGTTCGGGGCTTCTGACGGGAGTGCATCAGCCACATACCCTCCTACAAAGGACTTTCCTTAGCCTTGAAACAGAATACTCAAAGGGTCTGAATGGAAATTTGGGCTTCAACCATGTCTCGTGCATCAGCCCTTCGCTCACCAGCTTCCCGCCCGCGAGGCTTGCGTGCTGGGTTTGCACGGCATCGCGCCGGCGGAGGTGGATCCAGCTCCCAGGCATGGAACTTTTCGGAGCGTGCAACATGGGATTCAATGTATATATGTATCAATTTACATAAGAGACCCCCATACATTAATATATATATATATATACACGTATCTATGCGGTTCCCTTGGGTTGTTTTGCGCTTTGGAAGTTTGGCCCTTTGAGAGGGTTGTTCAATGGCCACCTTTTTTGGATGTTTCTATCGAACAGGTTTTTTTGGGGGGACCGGTAAACCAAAGAAGCTTGCTCCCCTCCCAGAAATCCCATCATTGGCGGGAATCTCCTTTTGGCTCATTCTTGTTGGTGGGTGTTTGAATTTTCAGGGGAGTTTCGCACATTTTCGTTTCGGCCACCTTGAAATGGCCCCGAAGGGCTCCGATTTTTGACAGACTTCCTATTGGTAACATGCGGAAGGGCTTCGTCGCGCATCGCGAGGGTTGACTTTGTTCTCTCCTTGCCGCGAAAGGGGTGAAAGCACCGGCTCCGGTTTTTGTGCAGGTTTGTGCCCCACCGTGGATTGTGTATTCTCCAAAAATGGTCCATCCCTAGCGAGCTTCCCCCGCGTCACATGGAGGTTCTCCTGGGAGCCCGTTCTCTGAGGACAGCATCACGGACTTCTTGGCAGAGGTTCGGGAACGAGGCCAGGTGTCAACGATTTGAACACTTGACCTGCAACTTTCCCGAAGGGTCCCAAAACGGTACTTTGACCTTTGACCACGCTGAGCCTAGTTTTTTTTTTGATTCTTTTTCTTTTTTTCAGGTACGTCCTTATTACTTGGAAATACCTTGGACCCGGGTGTGACTGGTTTCCTTGGCTTATGGTCCGTGAACTCCTGCAATGGGGACTTTGCAGCGGGTGCTGCGATGGTTGAACGTTTGAACAAGCGGTTCTTCGACACATGGGTGTGGCTAAGAGCTAGGGTTACGCAGGTGTTGGTCTTTTTGTTTCCATTTACCTCCACTTACCTAGCGGCCATTTTGGGTACATTTGTTTGTGGCACAGCCACATGTTTCTTCTGGGCCAGTGCGCGATTGGAACCAGTTTTTCCTTGAGCGACTCTGGCGTGTGATTGGAAAGAGCGGGTGTCCGGGTAGAGTCCAGGACGATGCAACAGGGGCGGTCAACTTGCAGCTCCCAAAAACACACAACTCGCCAAAAGGAGCTTTTGTTCCTCTCATAGACAAGGATCCCCTTGCGCCCCAGAAAGGCTCTCAGAACCCTTGGATCAGAGTCTCCAAGAAGGATTTTTCAAACCTTTGTGCAGCGTTGAAGCTGGCGGATTTTTTTGGGGGAAGGTGCACACCAAAGGGAAGGCCTTCCCCTTGCATGGCTTGCTGCATCAACTGGGTATGGGTCAAACTACAACCACCAGGGGATCGCAGGTTTTAGTCTTTGGTTCCCTTTACCAGGGCAACCCATTTTGGGTAGGCATTTTTGACCCATAGCCAGGGTTCCCAGTGTCGCCCCTCCCACTTTGGCGCTTTTCGGGCTGGCTGAGGCAAGCTGCTGCTGGGCTTTCAGGGCGAATTCCAGGAGATCGACTTCCTGGAGGAGGCCGGCGAGGTCTTTCGGGGGTTCCGCGGCCCTTTGCGCCTGGCAGGGGCCCAAACTCATGGGCCGAGCCTGGAGTTCGCTCTCGCCTTTCTTTTTGCGCTGGGAATTTCACGCTCCGTCCGAGAGATAGTCCCCTGCAAGCAATTTGTGGATGCAACTCGTTTGGAGTGCAACATATTTTTTGAGCAGTCCTCCTGCTGCAACACGTAAGATCAAGGCTCCAGCGGCGGCCGCTGGAGAGCATTGATCGAGTGACTCGAATTTAGGGCCGTTTTTGTCTCCTCCATGCCGTTTCCCGCAGGCGGCTGCCCTGCGAAGGGGGTGCAGTGGAGTGTTGCGCTGGCCCAGCGGCAGGGCAGGTGGCCTGCCAAGCGTCGCTGGGAGCGTGCGAATGAAGGTACAGACATGGACGCCGACCTTGCGAGGCTTGAGCAGATCCTCCCCGCGCAACTGGCCATCGCGGAGAGCAGCATGCATGGCTATGGCCTCCGCGCGCAGCAGTCCTTTGAGCCTGGCAGGGACATTGCCGTCGAGCATGCCTTGATTTGGGCTGGCTTCGGCAAAGGGAAGGGCCAAGAGAGCTTCAACGCGCTGGATATGTTTCCGGTTGACACACCAGAGGTTGAGGCGCAGCAGAGTGCGGTGACTTTGATGTTGGCCATGCTCCAGAGATCATCCAGCCAAGTGGAGCTGATGCAGAGCTGGTCCCGTTTGTGCTGCAAGGGGCCCCAGACCTGGCGCAGTTTGCCCGCCACCAAACAGGCGCTGGAGCGGCGCCTGCGCCGCGCCCGGGAGATCCTGGAGAGTTCCTCTGTGGATCTTCAAATCACCGACGAGGAGCTCATTGCCCTGGACCTGCAGCGCATCGGCGTCGGGGTGGGCCCTGCAACCGTCGTGCCACTCTGCTTCGCGCTGCTGAACCATTCCTGCTGCCCCAATGCCAAGCTGGTCTATCGCGGCAGTAACGGCTTTTTGATTTGTACAAGGGCAATTGAGGCGGGCGAGGAGATCTTCATTTCTTATATCAATGAGGTGGATGAGGTGTTTGCCAGGCGATATCACCTTCTGGAGCTTCATGGCGTGAAATGTCTTTGCTCTCGCTGCGCCGCGAACTTTGCCACCAGCGATTGTAAGGTGATGAACAGCTGGGTTTGTCCGTGCTGCAAATCCCCGATCGAGGATCAGGCGGTGCAGTGCTCGGGCGGCACTGCGGTGACGTGTCGGGATCGCCAGGAGCGGCGGCGGCGGGAGCAGGCGGTCTGGGCGGCGCTGCTGCAGGCCACCTCCTACGCTGTGAAGCTGGCGAGCGGGCGCCGTGATGCGATGTGGGACAAGGCCCAGTTGCCCAGTGGATTCCGCCCTTTTTTCCTTTTCTTGGGGAAGGGTTCCCCTTTAAAGTCAACCAACAAAACAGGAGGCCCTTCTTTTCCCATGGCCACTGGGCATCTGAGTAGGTGGAGAAAGATCGGATGACCGCTGCCTTGCGCTGTGTGAGCCAGGCTCAGTGGGAATTCACTGCTCTGCGCCCGCCGGGCAGCCAGGCCCGCGTGAAGGCTTGGGCACAGCTTCGCTCTTCGATGCGAGCCGTCCGCCACAACAAAGAGGTGACGAAGTTTGTCCGCCAGATCGAGATGGACTTCGTCAAAGAGTTGGCGCAGCGGCACTGGGCTATCTCGGCAGAGAGCGTTGGCAAAGATCTGTCCATCGGCGACGCACGCTGGGCAAGACGCCTGGTGGCGGCCTTGCGCCTCTATGAGCTGACCTGCGACACCCTGCGCCTGGTGCGGGTGGGGCCCCGCTCCGACGGAGGCCACGTGATGATGGACAGTGGGCAACCCATCAAACATTTTCTGAGCTACGGAGTGGGCACCAACATTGACTTCGAGTGGGAGCTTGCGATGTTGGGCACAAGAGTGCACCTCTTCGACCACAAAGTGGACAGCCTTCCTCGCCAGCATCCCAATTTCAGCTTCCACCAGGAGGCGCTGTGTGCTGAGGAGCTGCCAGGCGTGGGCTCCACGCTGGCAGGGGGGGTGCAGCTCCTCGGCACTGGGCCTTCAGCTCTGAAATGCGACGTGGAGGGCGAAGAGTTCCGCGCCATCCTCGCCACAGACAGCGAGGTGCTGGGCCGCTTCGACCAGCTCTGCCTAGGGCTGCACTGGCTGGGCCGGCCTCGGTGCGGCGACGCCCAGATGAAGGCAATGGCCCTCGAGAAGTTGAATGAGCAATTCGTGATGTTGCATGCTCACGGCAACAGCTATGCCGATGTCGTAGATGTCGCTAGGTGTCAGATCCCGGACATGCTGGAGGTGCTTTATGTTCACCGGCGGCTACTCGGCACAAGGTTCCGGCCCAGCACGGCTGGGCTGATTCCCAGTGAGTTGGATAGCAACCACTGCCCCTTTGTGCCGGATATTCACCTGCCGGGTCCCCCTTTTGGGGCAGATGTCCCCGACTAAGAAACTGAAGAAGTCGTGCAAGATGAGCGGGGCGGGGGAAGGGGCTGGGAAGACATGGCCACGGAGCCAGAGCACCAGGCAGCTTCCATCCGGTATTCTCGCCGAACATCCTGAGCTTACAACAAAAACCACTGCATTTCATTGTAACATGTTTGCTTCCACTCCATCCCCGGGACTTGGTTGCAGCTTCAGTGGCTAACCAGGGCTGTCATGAATGCTGCAAGCGCAGACCTTCAGTCCTTTGGCTCAAGCAATAAATCATTGATCCTTTGTTGTCCTAGCTTGGGGTCCCAACATGTTTGCAGTGCTTGAAGTTGTCCAGGCTTTCAGCTGCAGTCTGCAAAGTGAGGCTCCGTTTGGTTGGGGCCAGAGGGAGTGCTGCAAGCATCCTGGTGGTTGACTTCCGGAATCAAAGCGAGCCGGGATCGGTGTTTAGGCAAGACATGGTACAATTCACCGCTGGAGCCGAATCAAAAGTTTGTTCATTTTTCTCACACCAGTGGCGCCATGTTCCACATTTTTCTGGGGCTTGGCGCTTTGACGCTTTGAAGCCACGCCAAAAACGCCGAGTTTGCGCTAGCCCTCTGCATGGTTGTTGTGGGAAACATTTTACTTTTGCTTATTGTGGTTTAGGGGAATTCCCCACTTAACCGTTAAGATTGAAGTTTTTTTGCTCCCCTTCCAACGTCAACCAAGTCTGACGTAGGAAGACGTGCTGCTGGTGGCAGAGGAGCTGCCTCTGCACCCCAATGCCATGATCTGCAAAGCGCTGGCCCAGGACTTCTCCTGCTGCCCGGCCTGGGGTGTCGGGGTGTCGGGGGGGGGGTGGGGGGGTCACAGGCCATCAGAAGCCGCCGTGCACGGTACCCTTCCTCCCACTTTGCCATAGCACCTGTGGGAGGACACCTAGAAGATCAATTTCCTGGACCCCCTTTGTGGCAGGGATGGCATCCTTTCTTCAGGTGGGACCCTGTCGTGGCTTCGGTTTTTCCCACTTCCCTGGCGTACGGGGCATCCCCTTTTTGTCAGGCTTTGCTGTGCGTGGTGCAGTTGCGGCGCCTTTGTGGATCAAGCCAATCCCGAGAGCCGAGTCCATTACACATTTCTTTGGCAGTGGTATGCCATTTTTGCCCGCTCCCTCGCTATCGATTTGTCTCAGTGTCAGAAGCTGAGGATGGGTAACTTTGGTTGCGAGATGCATTCTGACCGGAGGTAGTTTTCCTTCGTTTCCCACGCTTTCCGTTTCGGTGCCAGCTTTTCTTTTATTTGGAGCGATCTGCCTGCAGTGGGCCCAGGCGTGTTGGAGATCCGCTACTACTCCACTGGCGGAGGCTTTATACTCACGGAGGAGGAGATGCTGTCTGCAGGACTGGGTTCGATCTATGCCCTACCAAATGCCTAAGGCAGTCTGTACCTCTCCGGGTTTGTCGGGGAGCAAATTGTGTTCGTGGTCCCCTTTAATGGCGACCTTTCAACACGATGGTGGTTAAGACATGTTAAGCTGGCCGTTGGGGGCTGGATTGAGGGTTGGGGGCGGGACCTGTCGATGGGTTTCGCTGCGAGGACCAGCAAGCAGCAAGGCGCCGTTGCCCATCCCTTTCCGCAGCATGAGTGACCTCCTGGAGATCTGTGAGGCGGGTTTCCTCGTTTCCACGAGCATGTCAAGGATGAAGAAAGCGCCGCAATACCACACGAGCGCAACAAACAAAAGCAGAACCGCTGTGAAACCACCATATAACCACCATGTAACTACTAGTGCTGTGAAGATTGGGATTTGGAGTTTGCTTGAGGTCTCGCTCTTGGTTGTGTAGAAGAGGGGGAATTGGATGATTTGGAAGTGTGTTTAGACGGGCTGGGGTCGATGTCGCCGATGTCTCTCTTGGGTTTGCGCGGCCTTTTTTTAGAGCCTGTAAAAAGGGGAACACAAAGGACACCTTTTTGAGACCCTTGTTTTTTGAAAACACCCGCACTGGCCTGAAAAGCTGTCATGTTCTCACATGGCTGGATGAGGCTGTTTTGGGAGACCCTCAGCCTGAAATTGATGCGCCGTTGTTCAGACGCGGACATAGGATTTCGGATTGATAGGGATCCCCCCTTTCCAGGCCTCACAGTTCATAAGTACCAAATCCACGGAGAGCCGGGATGCTTTTGAGGGGATCCACGCTTCGCAGCTTCTCACCCCCCTTTGCCCGGAGGCTCGAAAGATGGACATCGCCTCGGTGGTGCGAACGAACGAAGAGGCGAGCCGGTTTCAGGACCAAGCCATGGTTTGGGGGTTGAACCCAACTGTTCCTTTTGAAGCCAAATGGATATGGGTCAAAATAAAACCACCGGAGGACCACAGGTTTTAGTCCTTGGTTCCATTTACGGGGGTTGGAGTTTGGGTACCGATTTTTGACCCACAGCCAAATGGGAAGGTACCCAACGTCCAAACCACCAAACAACCGATGACGGGCAAGCTGATACAGTAGGGGACAATCCACTTCACGCCAGTTCGGATGGACGAAGTGTGCGAAGTGGAGTTTGACCGTCCCACGGATTTTGTGCTAGTGATGGGTGCCATACTGAATCACTCATTGATTGCCCAAGAGAGAACAAGAATAGCATATTTGTTCAAGAACCCTTAGATAACACCCAAAGTGGTTGACCATCATGTTGTTGATTGTTTTGCCTATGTTGTTCATGAGGGCTCATTTGTTTGATGGACCCATTTCATTGACGCTTGTGCCTCGGTTGCTTCCTTGTTGGGTTCGCTGGTTTGTTTCTGAGTTTCGTCACGTCTGCATTTTTCCTTGGTGGTTTGAAAAGCTCCCTTCCCTTCCCTTCCGTTCCCTCCCCTCCCCTCCCCTCCCCTCCCCTTCCCTCCCCTCGGTCTCTCGCTTTTTCGGTGTCTTGCTCTCTCGCTCTCTCTCTCTCTCTCTCTCTTTCTGTCTCTCCCTTCCTCCCTCCCTCTCCCTCCCTTCCCTCCCTCCCCTCCCTCCCTCCCTCTCTCTCTCTCTCTCTCTCTCTCTCACATGCATATATACATACACATGTGTATATGCGCTAGACAATATACGTATAGATATTATAGATATATTCATATACACATACATATGCCCAGTGCTTCTAATATGCTGGTAGACGATGTCTTTAAGGAAAGCCGGTGTTTACTCATGAATTCTTCATTGTCGAGTTGGGGGTCACAATTTGTTTATCAGTTGGGGTTAGAGCTTTATGCAACATCAGAGGTTTGGTGCAAGGTACAAGTTGTCAAGTTGCACGCAGTTTGCGGACTTTCACGATTCTAAACTTGTGCCAAGCGAACCTCCGGAAAATGTGATAGAAGACAAACTCCCATGGAGGTTACCTGGGCACATGCACGTGACATGCGTGGCTCATGCGTATGCATGATGACCAGGCTTGCTGTGCAATAAAAATCATCGATGATAGGTCACGTTGCTGAGTCGGATGCATGCGCCGTGTGCCATGTGCCGACATGGTGGTGCTGTCCCACCCTATGTCGCGCCTATGTGCTTTGTTGCAGTTTATCTTGGTAACACGTCGCCCAAAATACGTATTTCCACGCTGGCACTGCCCTAAGGCTGCACCAAGTGGGTCGAGTTGCGCCAGCTTGCAGTTCTGTGGATGCGCCGCCGCAAAAGTTTTGCAAACGCACGCGCGCGCGTGCGCAAGCGCGCATGTGCCAAGTTTCCATCATGACCATGTCATGGCGAACAAGAAGGCTCCTTGGAAGCGGCAGGATCTTGATAAATAGTGGGCAAGAGAATCATGTTTGGGGTTTTGTGTTGAGCAGTATGGCCCTCTGCCTGGATGACTCCGAAGTCCATTCATGCATGGTTGACACAGGGGCGGATGTTGTTGCTGCGCCTCATGCGCGCGCGCGGCCCGAGCGGACATTCGCTTGGCAGCCCTGGGCACGGTGAAGGCAGCTGTGGAAGCGGCCGTTGCCGCAGTCGAGGCCTCCTTGGCCAACGCGGTCGAGGACAACAGTGTGGAGCAATGAGCCGCAGCGTCGATATTTGAACGTTTGAGCGTGTCGGGCACCTTTGAAGAGGCTTAAAAGCATTGATGTGGCTCATCCTTGGCATTATGCAGCCCCGCATCGACATCAGCGTCCGCAAAAGATATACACCGAGTTCTGCCGTTCTGTGTTTGCTCACATGCTTGAAATCAAGACCGCTTTGATCGAATCTATCAACCCCCTAGCAGGCTGACGCCTTCATGGTTTGATCGCCAGCTGTGATGCTGTCCGGGTGGGCTTCGACAACGCGCTGGATCCGCGCAAGCGCCAAAACGTCCTAGATGGACAAGGGGTCCCCGCCAATGGTGCTGCAAGGGCTTCGACTGCTCGCTTGGAATGTTTACCCGGATAGCTGCTCCTGCTTGAAATGTACGTGGCCCAACTCAGGTGGAGGGGGAGCTCCGATTGATCTTTGGCCGCTCGGCCTCATGCTTCACCATTGCGGCTGCAGGCGCCGTATCGACACACTTCTCCACTAATCAACGTGATGAGAATCGTCATTGAGTGGGTAAGGGGCTCCTTGCAGCGGGATAGCGCTTGGCGACAATCGAGTCGATTGCCCCACTGCTTGCTTGCAATGAACCCTGGCTTCGCAATCGGATTCTCGAAGGGAAGCTGACGGCATAAACAGACCCCATGCTTTTCCCATCATCGTGGTCCCCCCTCCTGCCTTCGTTGCAGAGTACAGGGAACTGAAGCAAGGCCCTATGATGGAACGCAGCCCTTATCTGATCGATGGCCCTTACCGATCGATCTCTGATCATATTGTCTTGCGTCTTGTCTTGGCCCCACCACTGGATAGGAGCGTAGCGAATAGTGCTTGCGCCGATGATGGTCTAGACAATCCTTTTAAACAAGATGGATGGGGTTGCAGGTGTTGACACAACAACGTCATTAGGGGCAGCCCGACCCATATTCTGGAAAGTCTGTTTGGGCCAAGTTCTTGTTTGGCCGAGATAGCCCAAGCTGGGCCATGCTTCATCAAGGATCACCTGCGCCTCACTTCGAGGAGCGCTGCCAGTCCGCAGGTTGCATCGGTGCGTGTGTGTGTGTGTGTGCGTGCCAAAGGTTCATGGTCTCAGTTTTTGACGTGCGGGTTGCATTTTCGTCTTGAATTGGCAACCAATGGTCCCCCACAAGCACTTGCGGCGCATGTATGCGCAGAACACTTGGCCGCCAGCCCCGTGAGCCAGCGTGCAACCCACGCTTCATCACACGTTTTGTGGCGAAGATGGGATGATGCTTTTGAAGCCCGTAGCCCGCAAACAATCGGAAAGGCCGACGTGAGACCGCGCAGTGGCAGTGCAAGGTGGATGAGAGTGAAATTTCCCTCGGGTATGCTTACTTGATAAAGACGCATGAGATAGCGTTTGTTCGTGTTTTTGGATGCGCTGGGTCAATATCTATACGCATGTCTTTTTCTTGTATACATGTGCACTGATTTGTAGCCCGCTATACCCCATTACCCTCGCGCCTCGTTCTTGGAGGCGCGCCGCAGTGCAGAGGAGGTGTCAGCAGGTCTCCAAGAGCTGTGGGCGGTGATGGAGTCGTGCTTAGAACGGGGGTCTCTTGGCAGGGTGTGGGTGGGTGTGGGTGGCTGTGAGTGGGTGTGGGGGTGCTAGGTGTAGGGTGTGGGTGGGTGTGGGTGTGTGGGTGTAGCTGTGGGTGGCTGTGGGATTTGGCTGAGCGGGCGGTGCGACGCATTGTTTTGCGCTCTTGGCTTGTTACGCCCAACCTCCAATCCTACGCGCAGGTCACGTGCGAAAAGGGCCCGCTGCCCAAACCTTATTGAGCCGGGGTGTTCGAAGCATGATTGAGCGCTGGTTGAAATAGGGGACAGAGCGGGGATATGGAGCACACTGCGTCTATCTTCCCACGGCCGGGGCACTCAGCCCCGGTAAGGTTGCTTGCTTGCTTGCTTGCTTGCTTGGTTGGTTGGTTGGTTGGTTGGTTGGTTGGTTGGTTGGTTGGCTGGTTGGCTTGTTGGTAGGTAGGTAGGTAGGTAGGTAGGTAGGTTGGTTGGTTGGTTGGTTGGCTGGTTGGCTTGTTGGTAGGTAGGCAGGTAGGTAGGTAGGTTGGTTGGTTGCCTGGCTGGCCGGCTGCATCTCATCCCCGTTTGCTTTGTGGGCGGTCGGGTTGGTTGGGGTTGGGCGGCCCAGCATCACCAGCCTCGCCATTTGCTTTGATTTGTGGCTGAGCCCAACTTGTTGGGATCTGAATGGGGGCGGGTCTTGGTTTTGTTTGGATAAGGCTCACGGATGTTGTTGGGTGGGTTCAAGGTTGACTGTGGGTCGGTTTGGGTTGGCTTGGGGTTTGGGATTGTGGGGCGTTGCGCCAAACCACCAAAATCAGCCGAAAACCCACGCAACCACATCCCTAATAAAACCTGCTAAATTAGCTGCCACCTAGCACAAATCAGTCCCAAACCAACCCAAACCGACCCACAGTCAACCTCCTGGATCAGCAAGCCCATACTTCATCGGAAGCCAGCCCCGAGCAGCTCTCAAACCAAGGTTCGCGAGATCTCTGATTCTGGGGATGCGGCCGACTGACCCTGACCGCCAGCCTGTCCAACCACGCTCTCAGAGAATACCACCACCTGCTGTGGCACACAGCTTGGGCAGAAGGGAAAGCACTGATGGAACAACGGGCCCCAACCCAACAACTTGCCAAAAACGACCCAGCCACATCTGTCAAACACTCACCAGCACGGCAACCAGCACCAAGCAAACTTTACAGAACCACCTAACCACCTAACCACCTTCCAACATTTGCTCCGCTTCTTGTGAGGCTAGACGAGGAGAAGGCGAACCAATTGCTGCCGGGGCCTTTGCAGATGCGGCGCCAGGCCCCACAGCTCTACGCAGCTGCGCTGGAGGCGGGCGCCAGTATGTGTCATTGGGAGGCGGGGGGCAAGGAAACCGGGATGTCTACTTCGAGATGGTCATGGACCCCTTCTTACGGAATTGAGGCAACCATGCAGATTCAGTTTGAACAATATTGAATTTTGACCAACATGTGGTGATCAGGGGGGCGGCCAAGGTGTCAAGCCTCCAGAGATACAGTGCAGCTGGGCATGCGGTGCTTCAGCCGTGCTCCACCCAATTGAGCAGCTCTAAAAACCCCCCGTTACATCCCAAGCAAGAGTTGTGTCACAAGGCGCCGCGTAAGCAAAACCCTGCAAGGCGTAAGCCGGCGTAAGCACTTTTTGGGGAAACAAGCTGCGTAAGCACCTGCGTAAGCTCTTCTTCGTGATTGCTTGGTAAGCTTTGTAAGCATGCTCGGAAGAGCTGTGCTTATGAGATTATTGGTAGCTTGTGCTGTTGCAACCTAGTCGAGCTTGGCAACTTGCCCGGAGACTTTGGCTGCAGGAAGTCGTCTAAGACCGCTTGTGCACATCAAAAAGAAAACAAAACCAGCAGAACCTTGATTGGGAGCTCTTGGGGCTCATGCTAGGTGCTGTTGCAACCTTGACTAGGACAAACAAAGGCTTCTGAAACCGCTGCTCTAGGAAAACTAAAGGGGCTCGGGCGCGTAAGCTCGCGTAAGCAGGCGCATAAGGTCCGCGTAAGCTCGCCTAGCTGGGCTGCCCGCTAGCCCTCGCGATGGATGCCGCTGCCGCGCAACCCGTTTCTTGACTTGCAGCAATAACAACAACGCCAAGCCGCTGAGACTCGTGAGGGTAGTTCTTCGTCATCAGCTCTGGCGTCTGCATGAGAAGAGGAGCTCGCGTAAGCAATTCTTGAGGGGAAACGCTCAGAACGCCCACGCGTAAGCCATGCGTAAGCTTAACATGCTCGCTGACTGTCGCGTAAGCTACAACATGGGTCGCGTAAGGAAAGCGCAAGCTCGCGCGTAAGCAACTTGATACGACATAGGGATTCATGGGAGGTTTATAGAGTCGCTCAATTGCGTTCGTATCTTGTCATGCGGTCTTCTGTTTTCTGGTTGCCAGTGATCCGAAGCCAAGCTTCTGACGACCTCCCCGTTCGGCTTTTCGATGTCCACAATTGGACGCGTGACTTGTGAAGAGCCTGCCACTCTACTGGTCTTTCGAGAGCCCCGTAGTACTTGGGTGTTGCCGGTTGAACAGGCATGAGGGTGAAGACATATGCGGCTGATACGATAGAGGGTCACTTGTTATTGTGGCTGCATTGACAGGAGCAGCACAAGCAGCTGGCAGAGAAGGATGACACGTACCACGGTCGCAGGAGCAAAGGCAGGACTTGAGCAACGGTCCATATTTATCGTCAGTTCCTGTAGCACAGGGCAGGACTTGCTTATCTTGCGCATTAATATCTACAGTCAATTGGAAGTGATTTGGTTCTCCTCGACATGACAATTTCCTGTTTCTGGTCATGCAATTACCAGTAGAACCTGGGGTTGCTCACCAAGATCCACTGGACACAATGAATGTCCATTGTTCATTTGCGCCACCTTCCCAAGCAGTGGGTTAACTCGCGGGAGTGTCAATGGGAGTAACAAGACATGGTTTGTTTTTTGGCTCGGCAGCAAATGTGGCTGTGGGTCAAAACCAATGGTACCATTTTGAGGTAGGTGCACCACCCATTTTAGTCTATTTTAGAGGGGATTGGGATGTTCACTGGGGGTACGGGCTTTTGACCTATGGCCATGTTTTCATACCCGGCAGCCAAGGCGACAGCCAGTGATGGAGGAGCTGAGGTGGCTCAATGCCTATGCGCTGGCAACCATGGACTGGGGGACTGAGGGAAACGAAGAGCGGATGCTCCCAAAGAATCAAGTTCAAAGGGGGCCTGGAAAACGTGGTACCCATGTGGGAAAGAGCCCCTGTTTGGGTTCCAGAGGAACGTGTAACATGACTGTAACCAACGCGTCACAGGAGAGATGGAGCACAGAGGCAGGCGGTAAATTGGCTTCAAAGGACCCTTCCCCCGCCATTCCAATCCTCCGTTTGCTCTATTTTTGTTTTGAGTTTTTCCTTGTTGGTTTTAAAGGGAATCGGTCACTACCGGATAACTATTTTTTCCAGGGGCTTAAGTAAATGGAAGTTCCTGTGAGAAAATCCCGTTGGGCTATTTGTTCCTCTGTTCTCGCCATTGAGTCACAGGCCATGAGTCTGCGTTGCGCTGCGCTTTCGTCGCATGATCTTTTTCAGCCGATCCTAGGAGTCTTTCGCACATCTCTTGGCGTCATTGAACTGTTCTGGCGAATCCACCTCGAAGTTCATGCATGGAGCCTTCATCAGGCACCACCACCCCCGATGTTCCCATGTCCGTTTGGGTGGCTGCAACGCAGAACCAGAGAACCAGCCGCGCAGGAGGAGAACGCCTGCATGGGGCGCCTGGTCACTGCGCCCACCAACGGCGCGGCTGGTGTGGTGCCGGCGGTGTTGGCGTACTACATGAGGCCTGGATTGCTCAGAGCGCAACGCGAAGGGTCTGAAGCCAAAGCCCTCAAACCAAACCTCCAAACCAGCACTCCAAACCAGCATCCCAGAGCTGTCAATTGGCACCCCAAGTGCAACTCATTTGGCAAGAACACTTGGGGCCAGTTCGACCCAATTCAGAAGATGCTGGAATGAACGAACTGGTGTTTCTTGAATTCTGGCTGGGCCTCTCGAGGCACCTTCGGCCAAAGCAGCCAGAGGCGGAGCGCAAGGATCCGGAAACCTACCTGCTGACGGCGGCCACGGTGGGCGTGCTGGCGAAGGCTGACAGACAATGAGCCAAGTTTGGGCCGTTCCCTGGAATTGGCCCTGGAACAAGGGTTTTCGGCGTGGCAAAGGGAATCTCCTGAGTGATCAATTGTGAGTGGCCAAGGGAATCTCGCCAAGCAAATGATCGCATAGTCATGGGGATGAATCAACCAGGAAATTAAGGGCAAGGGACCTCCCTAAAGTGTAAGCCCTCTTGGGGTCGAAAGGTACGCGTTCTCCAGCAAGACCCCTCAATGAGACTTAGATGTTTGCGGAACCGCATCTTGAGTTTATGGACACGAAGCCTCAATAAACCCAACAGCTGAAAGCTTTGGGGTCTCAGCCCAGATAGGCTCCGAGCTAAGGCGACATCCTAAGCAAAACCGGCGGCGTGCTATGATTGGTGGCTTGACGGCGCAATCGGACCGGGGCTCGGGGAGCAAAACAATCCGGCCCAACGGCGCAATCGGGCCCCGGTCGTCGGCTGTACCTTTGTGCAGGTAAAGCGGCATCCCAAGCAGAACCGGCGATGCGCTATAATTGGTGGCTTGGATCGGTGGTTTGCTTCCCTGGCTGCGGTCAGGCCCGAGCACAAAAAAGAGCACCGCATGCTGTTGGGGATCTCACCTGAGCTTATTTTAAATGTGGGGTCAACATTCTGAGTTTTGCTTCTTGGAATCCAGAGCGGCTAAAGGACAAATCCTGCACCAGCTGGGTGGTTTGTCCCAGAATCCATCCTCGTGTGTTTCTTTTTTTGCCAGGAGCATGCTTGCATCTCCGGGGCCCAGGGTGGATGCCAGGCAGGGCAGACGGGTGGGCCGAATGCGGAGGCTTGGTGTGTTTGTTCAGAGAGTATCATATGCACCTGGAGTCCTGGAGTCCTGGAGTCCTGGATGCAAAACCAAGATGTATTTTTATTCATGTGACATCCCCTCCCAGTCAACCCCCATCCCAGCCCCCCAGCCCCTCACCGAGGCAGAGGTTGGCACCGCCACGGCCATGGCGGCGGCTGGGCTGATGTCGGTGCTCGGGGGCAGCCCGCAGCAGGCGAGTCTCGGGCGTCAGTGCGTTCCTGGCAGTTTGTTCAAATCCGTCGAAACCATGGCGCTCGCAGAGGCGCTGGCGCACCTTGACATGCACATGTTCTACAGGCATAAACAGCCCGGATCGGAAACCACGGGTGTTGTGACAGCAGCGACCAAACGCAGCCCAAGCGCATCAGGATGTTTGTCGCGCGTTCTCCTAAAATTTACCACGAGTTTCGCCAAGCTTCCAACGGGGCTTTGAGTGTATGAGAATTGCCTTGTTGCTCGTCATGCTGTGCGTATACAGAAAAAACTTTGCCAGCGAAGGTGACGGAATCATCTCCAGCACGTTCGTGCCGATATTGCCACATTCGGACTTTCTGTCCAGTGTGACGGCTGATCCTCCTAGACCCGACCCGGTTGATGGGCAGGTGCTCGGTGTACGGCTTGAGATTGTCTCGTCCTTGTGTTCAAAGTCGGATTTCCAGATGCTAGCATTCCAGTTGATTCCAGTAATTTAACTTCAAACTTCCCCTGTGGATGGACGAAACCCTAAGGAACCCATGATGGTTTCAAAGTGGTGCGACTGGAAATCGCCCATCCATAGTATGTCACTTCCCCTTCCAATTAACATGGAACCTGGCGTTCGGGACCCGGTCCCTGTAAAAGGAACACAATCCAAACCCGGCCCACCCGATCCGAACGTCAGCCAGGTGTCCGCGGCTGCCACCTCAGCGCTGGAGCACAGCCTGGGGATGACCTGCGACCCCGTGCTGGGCCTCGTACAGGTCTGCGGTTTTGGGGGGGGTAAGGAAAACACACTCCCGGAGCTCCGTTTCGGACTTGATACCTTTGCTTGCTGCGGTCTAAGTTCTGAAAGCCGGAAGAATCCGCACGAGAGGCGCGTTTTTGGGAACTCCGTTGCAGACTTGATGCCTGTTACGGTAGTCCAGGCGCTGGGCCTGATATACTTTGTGGGAAGACTGTTTTAGTGGTACATGAAAAGTTCAGACTCTCCTCGGCGACTGCCTTCCTCCGAAGCCGTGGCACCCTGTGGTGAAAGAGCGGCCGGCTTGAGCCGACAGTTTTCTAATATCTCGAGCCTGAAGTGCAGAGTGCTGTTTATCCAGCATTGAGAACCGGAGGCCTTGTTTATTGCATGGGGCACGGAAGAAGGGGTGTGTTTGTTTGTTTATGCGTGCCGCAATGTGGAACTTAGGGCACGTGATCATGGTATTGGCCATGCCTCTAGTCTCTAGTAAACACAGAGCTAAACGTCCCATTTCCGACAACATTCGCATTCTGAACAACTTGCTGGCAACTTTTTTCGGGCCTATGAGAGACAGGAGTTGTCAGCTTGCGAGCATTTCACACGGGCCGGTAATTGATTTCAGTTGGGCATGTTTGCCGTGTTGAATCAAAGTGAGGTCCAGTAAACGACGTCCGGCAGAAGGATTGCCGTTGGCATTTTAAGACCTGGGTTTGGCATAGGGATGCCGTTGGGACGCCTCCCTCGCCTTGGAATTCTGCCGTTGGGAAGCCTCCCTCGCCTTCTTCCTTCTCCGGGGGGAATTCCGATGCCACCGATCGCTTCGATCAGCTTGGGCCGTCGAGAGGCGCCGTGCATCGAGCGCAACTCCATGGGCGCCATCAAGGCTGGCGGACTGGGATGTGAGACGAAGAAACGTCATGGGGTACCAAGGGTCATGACACCCCTTTGGTTTAGAAGGGCCAACGGATCAAAACCAAAGTGCTTCGGGGTCCAAAAGTTATATGAAACCCTGTAGAACGTGGGTCACCGGCTTCCTGAGCAGTTGGTCAGGTCTGAGTCGATGAAAGCGGGATGGGTTGGACAATGTGGGAACAGTCCAGTTTGAGATGAGGCCAATTGGTTCTACAGGTGCCCTCCTTTTTTGTCGGTTTAAACGGAATTCGAAACCGCGAAACCTCCGAGCCACCTTTGTCGAAGCCCGAAACACCAGCACTCGCAAAGCCGCCCGCGAAGCGCGAAGCGCGAACGGCGCGTCGCAGGCGGTGAACGCGGTGGCGCTGGTGCGGTCCGGGGCCGGCCAAAGTTTGCTGGACCTAGACGGCGTGCTACGGGTTATGAAGGACCTGAACAAGGGAGGGGTTACTTTGTTTGCCGATTTTCTTCGATTCTGGGGGTTCTGTGTGTTTTTGGTTGTTGTTTGCTTTCAGTTTTGCTTCTTCGTTTTTAAACACATACTTGGGAAGGGGTCTTGGGTGCCGTGCTTTTGGTTGCATGGGGGAAAAAGGGAAACAAGCTCATTTGGAGGGTTCACCATTTTGAGAGATCCCCGGAAGGATCGCAGATTGCAGCTCTTTGGACGTGTAAAGGGTGTTCTCCTGAGGTGCAATGTTTGGGCTGGACATCAAACTTGACAGACTTGGATGTTGAAATCAAGCTTGATGAATGCCAGTCACGATCCCCCAGATTTGTTTCCTGCTTCAGGAGCGAGATGGAAGACTGTTTCAACAGGCCCAACTACTTGCCCTTGGGTAGATTTCGGTAGCAAATATGATGTACCTCTCATGAACCCAGATGTGCCCAGCATGCTGTAGGAGCCTGTGCGGTATATTGCAGTTTCACTGATTTCCTCAGGGGGAGGTGTTTGGGCCCTTGATCGAAAATGTTGGCGGACAAGTGAGGACGGCTTTCTGTGGCAAGGCAATCCCCTTCAGACTGATAATCAATTGCAGGCTGTTTTGAAGGGGACACAAATCCTTTGAGCTGTGTTGAATGGACACCACCCTTTTCGGGGCTGTTTTGAATGGAACCCATCCCTTGTTTAAAACTTGTTTTCAAGGGGCATCAACCTTTGTGCGGGATTTTAAAGGGGAACCGCATATTCTAAAGCAAAATCAAAGCGAAGCTATCCTTGCCGGGGCTGTGTTCAGGGAATCACTCAAAAAAGGTCATACCCAATTTGAGGTTTGCAGGCTTACACCCTCTTTCAAGGAGGATAACTACGTTCCCCTGGAGCACGTGCCCCAATTATATGTATATACATATGTACACCCTTAGGGTTGGGAACAACAAAACGCTACTGCGTGCTTCAGTGTTTTGTCACCAGTAAACTGTCAAAGGTATCCTCCTAACTCATGATAATGTAAAAAGAAAAAGGAATGCACAACCATCTGCACAAATTGTTTTGCTACACAAAAAACATATTGACTTTTGGCCCATCCGCTCAAGTGACACGGGTGACCCAGCCAGCCTCACCCCACAGGAGACGGGTTCGGCCATGGACCGCCGGTACCGGGAGACCGCGCTAGGGGGCCTGGCCGCAGACTACGAGCGCTCGCTGCAGCTGCGGCCCGAGCTGCACCTCGAAACGAAAGCGAAGGGGGCGCTTGTGACAGACATAGATAAATATGTACATATGTATGCATATATATATATATATACGTACACGGACCATATGCACATATATATATATATTGTTTTTACATATTATGTACATACATATATACACCTGTATATATGTATACATACAACGTATGCATACCCACATACATTGCACAACATGCCTTTGGAACACAAGTCTCTTGTGTGCAAGAGACACACAAGCAATCAGATGTTGGAGGTTGGTGATATGAGTACTGCGAGACGCCGGAATAATATGTTCTTATTGTTTTAGTGCTTTCTTAGTGCTTCCTTTCTTTCTTTTGGCTAAATATCGGTTAGCTAGAGATCAGCACAGCTGAATGTGCATTGATTGATATTGCGCAACTCATTCTATTACAACCGCAACCACAACCACATCCACAACCACAACCACAACCACATCCACAACAACGACAACGGCAATGGACAAATAACAACCGACCACAACCGCAACCACAACCACAAACACGACCGCACCAACCAAAGCACAACAACTACAGCCGCAGCAACAGCATCAGCAGTTCCCCGAACAACATGTTTAACAGCAGCAACAGCACACGTGCTGGAGTCTAGCACTGACATAGAAGATGAGGTCACGAGCCTTGAGGGCGGCCAAGAGAATGCACAGCATGCCAAGGCAGGCAAAGCGAAGACGGAGAATAAAAGCAAACGGTGCAAAAGGGAGAGGAAGGAAAGAAGGCAAAGAGCTCCAAAGGGCAGAAGGAGAAGGCAGAGCAGCGCGGGCAGGAGAAGAACCAGGCAACGGAAAAGGAGAAGGACAAAACCAACAACATGCAAAACAAAAACAGGAGAGCAACCAAAAGAACACTTTGGTGCATTTTGCTTGGATTTTGCCAACTAGTGGGTTTCCCACTAAACCGCTAAAAGTTTTCAACTTTTAGCAGGGGAGCAGGAAGCCACCCAAAAAAAACCAGAAGCACTTGAAACCGGAGAAGCCGAAGGCCAAGAGCAAGCCGGCGAAACCGCGCAGCGGTGAGCAGCGAGCCATCGACAGGATTTGATGGGGCGGAAGCTGAAAAGCCAAAGCGTTGGGGTCCTTCTTTGATTGTTTGATTGTTTGATTGTTTGATTTATCGTTTTATTGTTTGATTCATCATGGGCCCTTCTTTCCTTCAAAGAGTTTCCCCACATCAGGCGAAAAAATACATTCTCGCGTTGGGGTAAAAATGGGGGAGAGCGGGCTAGGGGGCAGCGTGCTGGAGGTCCTCACGGCATGCAAGCCACCAGTTGGATGGTTTTCCCAGAAGCTGCTGAATTGCTAAGGGTTCCGCTTGTATACTGCACAGACCCCTTAGTTGCGCAAGCTCGCAAGGTCCACGTGTGCACGTGCGCATGTTTACATGTACATATTTGTTGATGTATAAACATATACAGGTTACACACACATACACATAGACATTCCCATACCCATGCACATATACATACACCTGCATATGCACATGCACATACACATATACATGCATGCATGTTGCATGCATACACCCATGCATGCAAATGTACAGAAGCAGATACATACACGTATAAGTTCAGATGTACATACACACACACACACATGCACGTGCACATCCGCATACATGCACATAAACACACACACACACACACACACACACACACACACACACACACACACACACACACACACACACACACACACACACACACACACACACACACACACACACACACACACACACACACACACACACACACACACACACACACACACACACACACACACACACACACACACACACACACACACACACACACACACACACACACACACACACACACACACACACACACACACACACACACACACACACACACACACACACACACACACACACACACACACACACACACACACACACACACACACACACACACACACACACACACACACACACACACACACACACACACACACACACACACACACACACACACACACACACACACACACACACACACACACACACACACACACACACACACACACACACACACACACACACACACACACACACACACACACACACACACACACACACACACACACACACACACACACACACACACACACACACACACACACACACACACACACACACACACACACCCACACACCACACCCACACCCACCACCCACACCCACACCCACACCCACACCCACACCCACACCCACACCCACACCCACACCCACACCCACACCCACACCCACACCCACACCCACACCCACACCCACACCCACACCCACACCCACACCCACAACCACCCCCACACCCACACCCACACCCACACCCACACCCACACCCACACCCACACCCACACCCACACCCACACCCACACCCACACCCACACCCACACCCACACCCACACCCACACCCCACACCCCACACCCCACACCCACCCCCACCCCCACCCCACACCCACACCCCCACACCCACACCCACACCCCCACACACACACACACACACACACACACACACACACACACACACACACACACACACACACACACACACACACACACACACACACACACACACACACACACACACACACACACACACACACACACACACACACACACACACACACACACACACACACACACACACACACACACACACACACACACACACACACACACACACACACACACACACACACACACACACACACACACACACACACACACACACACACACACACACACACACACACACACACACACACACACACACACACACTCACACACACACACACACACACACACACACACACACACACACACACACACACACACACACACACACACACACACCCACACACACACACACACACACACACACACACACACACACACACACACACACACACACACACACACACACACACACACACACACACACACACACACACACACACACACACACACACACACACACACACACACACACACACACACACACACACACACACACACACACACACACACACACACACACACACACACACACACACACACACACACACACACACACACACACACACACACACACACACACACACACACACACACACACAGAGTTCTTTTTCTCCGCTAGCTTGCTTCGTGGCGCTTTTTGGGTGCCTTACTTTAAGATGACACTTGATTGTTTTTTGGGGGTTCTTTGCAGACTCTTTGCTTGCCAATCTCATGGGAATCGGCTGAACAAAGCCTGGCTTCCAGACTCTTCAGCTTTTGCTGCGGGGGGGGGGGGTTCTCGCATGGGAAAAACCATGGCTGGGAGAGCTGGCTGACTAGAGGGCCCGGGGGTTGACACAGTTTGACGATTTCAGCTCGGTGCAACCTTCGCTGACTTTCAGCCGATCTCCACTTCGCAAGCCCAGCAAACGAGAACATTCATTGCGCGCCAGGCAAGAGATGGTCAAGGCAGACATGGGCTTCAAGCGCATCCAGTGCCTTTGATCGCGCTTTCGAGCGACCACTCTTGCGTTTTATTGTTCTCCAAGTGGGCGCCCCTTCTCTCAGTGACTTGGAACGAGGTAATGACTTGACTTCGCGGGTGCTTTATCATCAACCTGTCCGCTGCAGGGAAATGCACAGGACACAAGCTGTGACATAAAGACCGCGTAAAGGAAGGGTCGTTTCTGTTGCTTCCCGGACTTCGAGTGTTTGTGCGATTTGTGCCCTGGCAGTGAATCGGGCGCCTACAACAGAGGGGCGGTAGCTCATTCAGAGCTCGCTTGCGATGTGGCCCAGTTGTTTTTCGAATGTGCATCGGTGTTTCCTATGACAGGGATGGCCTACATTGAATTTGGTTGGCCTTCTTTTAACGTTTTCCCTTCAAATGGCCTATCAAGGCACTGCTGGGAGGGGAGTTCTTTGGACAGCCCATGCGTCGCGGGAGGGTTTTGGTCGGCTTTTGCTTAGGCACGGAACCAGGAAGCAGCTGAAACGGCAGGTGACGTACGAGGCGCGCGACAACAACTTTTCCCGGCACCTTCAAATGGGTGTGTCTCTTTTTGGGGACCCCCCAAACTGGCTTCGGTTGTCCTTTTTATTGATGTCCCTGTACCGCCAACCAAGAGGTTGTGTACCCTCAAAAAGGGACGCCGAAATATTTTCCGTCTTCCTTCCAGTTCTTGTTGCAGAAGCAGCCTGTTGGCTCAGTGAGCAATGGGGCACCGGTGAACCGCTGCCCTTTGGATGGTCAACGGGGAAACTTCGCCAGGGCTCTTCTGGCTGCAACCCTTGGCTTTCGACCAACTGTGAGACTAGCCAAGCAACTGACGTTGTGGCAAACTCTTGCAGGAATTCTCTCCGGTGTGGTCTTTGTCCCGCAAATATGTGAAGCGGGCCCTTTTGTATACGCCTCCCATGGTATATGCGGGATCATGCGGGGCCTCGTGGCCTCGTGCGCCTTCACCGCTGAGCCTCAGGATCTGGAGCAGAGCCTTTTCGCGCGGCGCATGGAGTCGCAAGCCATGTCCAAGTGCTAAGCTCTGAGCCAAGGGTTGCTTCCCAGTTGGAAGGCCATGGGCCGAGTATTTCGGTACATGGTTGATGCCATGATGGCCAGGTTTGGTGCCCAAGTTGCCCTTGCCTTGCGCAACGCGATGGTTGCAAGAACCGACAGAACAGGTTGCTTTGCAGCGTGGCCGAGAGCGCGTGCGCGCCCGGAGCGTTTGAGTCTCAGGGGTCCGCGCGGTCTCGACTGGGCCAATGATGCCCGCGAGCCTCAGAAAAGGTGCACGCGCGGATGGTGGCGATTTTCCGCAGTTTGGTGCTGGGTTCTTTTCAACAGGGCAAGATCATCCAACACCAGGAATCCCTGAGCCACTTGCCTCACGAGGGTCTTCCGCCTGGTTGTGGCTGTATCCGAGACATTCCAAGGGTTGAAGTTGAAAGGTTTTGTGTGGCATCGGGCTTGCCAAAGGCTCCTGGCCTCTGAGGAAGTCTAGGATTCTGGATGTAGCCGGCAGTCCGTGAGCACACCCGAAGCCTTCCTCTCGTACCGTCGTACCCGGGCAGTTGTTGCCGGATGTTGCATGTTTTCGTGAACTGAGTCAGCCTTGGTTCCCAGGGCTCATGGCGCGACAAAGATGCAGACATGCAGCGCAACTGAAAAGAAAGTGGACCTCCTCCAAGGTCCGCATCTGCGTTGCCTAGCCTTGTGGCTGCCAAACAAGTTGAACAGTGTGCGTGTGCTTGTGTGTGGGCCGGCGCTCATTTTGGACATTCAACGTCTTTTTCCTTTTGCAAGAAATGCACACACACAAGCACAGGCTGGTCAAATTTAAATAGAGCGACTGGTTGCAGAGTCGTTTCGGCATCACTGTCATTATCCTTTGAACGCTCAGTTTGGTTGATGTTTAGATTCCACTAGTTTCAGATTGGTTTGATGTTCATTTGCCAGCGTCATCCATGGATTTGTCCGAAAGGATAGGGTTGGCCGCCGTTTCAACGGATGCTGCCACCGAGGGTACTGCTCATGCGGGGCGTGGAGGGCCAGCCCCGGCAGTACATGCGGGCCTACAAGGAGGCCGGATCTTGCAAGAGAGCGGGGTGCTGTCAAAGTATTTTTAAGCCATATTTAAAATTAAACAAATAATTCAATAAATGAATAAATCAACAAATAAATATCTCAATAGCTAGACAACTAGATACATAGTAGATACATAAATAAATAGCAACAATGTACACCCCACCGCAAAATTAGCATTACACCCAAAGAGCGGGGGGTTTCCCAAAAGGAGTGTCCTCTAAAACGATGATTTTGGGGGATTGCAGGTAAGTCTGCAGGGGGATCGGCTATGCACATTTTACCAGCTGGCCAAGTGGGATGAATCAGGGCCTTCTTGCAATCCTTATCAGCTCCTGAGTTGGCGGACCTTTGAATTTTGCTGGCAAGAGCAAAGGAACTCCTGTCGCTGTTGTCAGCGGGGCAAGGAGGCCCTTTGTGACGACCCAGGTAGGCCTCTTTGTTTGCTTGCCGAGACGAGAGCTCAGTGGAATCCCTACAGACTTCAAGTAGCCGGCTCCGCAGTGGCAACCAATTTATGGCAAGAGAGCTCCCAGCTTCCCATTGGAAAGATCGCGTCCTTTGGTTGACAACGTCATGCCCCTTTCTGGGATCGATCTTCTTGCAGGGCGGATGAAGCACACGCGGCCCCAGGCCCTTGGTCCGTATCGCAGTCTCGCTTGCCGATCGCTTGCCAGTTGCCCTTCACCAACCGCATCAAGGCAGGGGCCGGCTGGTCGCTGGTGGCTGGTCGCTAAGTCAAACTCACGGCTGGTCGAGGCCACTTGTCCGATGGGGTTTGAATCCGCTGCACTTGGGTAACTTTGAGACTGGTGAAACAGGAGCTAGTCGCCGGGTCTTTCAAAGCCACAAGCCTTGCCACAAACCAAGGGCCTGCGGGCATGAGCTTCCTGAGGATCTTGAAGGACGTAGAGCCAGGGTGTGCTTTTTAGGAATTTGGTTAGAAACTGGCGGCCCTGGTGCAGCTTGGTTTCATTCCATTTACCAGGGCCAGCTTTGTTGGCCAAAGGCCACATATGGATGTAGGAAGTATAGAATGACGGAAAGCGACCTGTAGGTCGATAGAGGTTGGGGTTGAAATGGAAAGGGGGGCAAGGTCCGGAGTAAAATGACAGAACGCGACCGTGTGAATGCAAGTTCAACTGCAGAATGCAATCGCAAAACACAATTGCAAGCTTGCGCCTTCTAAAATTGAAGACGATCTGGAAGGGGAACCAACTGGTGGGGATTTGTTCATTTAGAGGCAAACCCTTATGCCTTTGCCTTTTTCAGGGTTACCCGTTTTGAGGTTCTTTTGTATTGTGAAACACCAAGTTGCCATGGGTTACAACATAGCAAGGGAACCCCCCCCTGTAGTGATAAGTCGTTCGAACCAATCACTTTGGTATCACAAGGGCTACAGTTCGGAGAAAGTAGCTGGCACAATTCCCTGATGATGGTTTAGTCATCCCCTGCCCATGCTTCTACTTCTCAGGGATGCAAACCAACCAACAATGTTGGAAGCCACCAACCATTATGGGATCCAGAGAATTTTAGTAATCTGCCTCCATGAAATTTGGCTTTTGCCTCGAGGGCTTTTTTGTCAACTTCGCTCAGGATATGGCTGGTGGCATTGCCAACTCGCCAGCGCCCAAGCTGGGTTGGCCCGACCGAGAGGTCCATCGGAAGTTCACAGAAGAGTGTCTCCCTTCGAATACCAGCCCAACAAAGTCCACCATTTTGAGAAAGAAAGGCTATCTTTTTTACATGGAAAGGGAAAGAGAAACTCAGGTGGCAGACAACAACTTTTTTTTGCGCCTTTCCGCATACAGTCAAGTTTGTCTATACTCCCAGCATTGGGTTTTGTTTCTGGGTACGACATTTCGGACGCCTCTGCCTGCCTAACTCGCCCGCCTCGTGCAGTCCCGCACCTCGGAAAAAGCTGGTGGCTTGCTTCCATGAACGTGTCTTTCTTGGGTTCCTCATTTCCTGGTTGAAAACTTGTTGTGGTGGGATGTGGTGGGGGGGGGGGTTGTGGGGTTGGGGGATTATTTTTATTAGTTTGCTTTTGCGTTGGGCGAGGTAAACATTACTAATAGCTCGATGGAACATTCGGTTTTAAGTTCGCCACCCCGATTCCAAGTAGGCTCTTATGCATCCAACCATCCCACAGGAGTCACCCCGGGTATGTCGAAATAGGACCCCATGGCTGAGTCTTCCTTTGGTTTCCCTTAATTCAAAAGGAGAAGCTCAAAACGCAACGTACTGATGGACTTTAACATGCTGAACCACCAGTGACTAGGGTGGGTTACCACAAGATTTCTAAGGCTCATCCAAACCGTCGGGTGGAAGTACATACCGCTTGTTCATACCCCTTTCCCTGGTTTCCAACCCACTCTTTTTTGGGGGGGTATACATGTCCTTTGCGGAGAGTATGAACATCAGGCCTGGGGTAGACTTAGGATACATCTTAGACTTCAGACTTCACCAGTGACTCAATGTGAAGCAAATAATTTAAAATATACATTCTGTATCTGGGCCTTACTCTAGTCACGAGGGCCTTTTTGAGGTTCATTTGCCGGGAAATGAGCGAGCACCCCTGGACTGGATCTTTCAGATCCGAGGCTGTGGCTCTACGCCTCTGCGGACCGGGCAGACCTGGAGGCCGGCTTCATCTACTCCTACAGGCGCGGGTGGTGGGGGGGGGTGGCGGTGCGAGCCGCGGAGTTCGGAAGATTCTTACCCCAGCGATCCCAGGGTTTGGTGCACAGAGGGTCTGTAAGACGACTTGCCTCTTGGAAAAGGCCTGGAAGTGCACTTCCATGTTGGTTGGTGGGAGCTGAAAATAGATATGTTGCCGTGGGTCAAAACCAATGGTAACATTTTGGGGTAGGTTCGCCACCCATTTTAGAACCGATTTTAGTGGTTGGATTGGGATGTTCACTGGGGGGTAACCGGGCTTTTGACCCATGGCCATATGTTACCAAATAATAAGGTTCAGTCTCATTTTTTCCCCACCAAGCCAGCGAAGGCCCCAGGGATCCGTTGTGGAAACATCAACAGGCAGACATGTTTTCGAGGCCTGGAGCGTGGCACATTGGTTTTTGGTTGTATCTTGCATGTGTTCAGTCATGGGCCTTAAGTGGTCTGACTCGGAAAGAAGGCACCTGAGTTCGGCATATCTTTTGAGACACACACACACACGTTCACAATATATACGCCCGCGCACGCCTTTGGGCATAAGAAACGAGGGTTGCATGTCTGCATGAGCAAAGATCTGAAGCACCACGTCTTGGTTCCTAGTTCCAGATCACAGGTCGGGTTGGTGCTACATAAAGAAGCGCGAGGGCGACGTTTTGTTAACAGCTGTAGAGCTGGCGCCGATTGATCACGGCGCTGGCGCGGTGGTTCCGCAGGCTTTTGACGTCCTCGCAGCGCGCTCAGGATGCAGATTCGGCAGAGGGGGCTTTGGAGGGAAACGCGACATGCGATGTTAGCATGCAATCTGCAACGTTCAGGGGAGCTGCTTATTGAACATTGGCTCCCTTCAAGAAGAAATCACCCCGAATCCCTGCTGGGATTGATCGGCCAGGGTTTGTCAGCGGAAACACCATCCAAACTCACATGATTCGCAAGGGCAACCTTCACATCAGCAAGTAAACGTGATGACGAAATTACCCAACGACCACAGGTCCGGGACTTTTGTATTACCAGTTGTTTGTCGAGCACATCAATTGACTTGCTTCAGGGACATAGTTCTTCAGCCACACGTAGATCAACGGTGGGTCCAAGGAAAGATTTGGCTAGTAGGGCCTGGATCCCGCTAGTGAGGTTCCATTGTTAATTGGTGGGAGGGTATGTGTCATCTTGGCAGGCGGGGTTGTTTCCCTTTCGGTGAGAAAAAAACAACCGCGGTTTTGAGTCGGATCTGTTTGAGGCGCACCTTTGCCTCGAAGCTCACGCAGTACAAGGCGAGATGATGCTTCGACCGGAGACCGACTGGAGATCCAGTTGGGTCCCAGTGGATGGGTACAGCGACCCCGGGGTTCAAACGAGCATCAAGGCAATGTAGGTTAACATAGCCACCACGATTTACTTAAGGGTTTTCATCATCCAAATTGGGTCCAGCATTCTTTCGTTGGGGCTGGAACATCAGGGGTAAGCTTCAGAGCCTTCAGATCAAGTGGCTGCCTTTCCAGAGGCAAGTTCAGGCAAGCTCCAAGGCGTCAACAAGCGTGGAAGGCGCCAAGCGCCCATGTTGAGTTATGACCCATGGGGCTGTGGGTCAAAAATATGTACCCAAAATGGAATCCTGGTAATGGAAACATGGACCAAAACCTGCGGTCCCCTGGTGGTTTAATTTTGACCCATACCCAATGGGAGGAGAAGACAGGCGGCATGCAATCACCAAGAGTTGTCCGTAAAATAGGAGAGGACTCGTTTTGCGGATGGCCCTGCCCAAAGCACCACTCAACTCCTAACGTCCTTTCTCGTCAAGCTTGTTTGCTCGCCGAGGTGACATGATAATTCCTCTTGCCCATTGAAACATGAGCCTTCCCCATCCGCCGGCCGACTTTTCTGCAGATGAACGCGGAATCTAAAAGGGGGACGCCTCTCAAATGGGCTCCTTAAAAGATACCTTTTGCAACCATTTGAAACATGTTGCTTTTTCCGTGCCAAAAATACAGGGGAAACCACCATTTCCAAGTTGCAATGTTCAGGTGTAAATTGCATCCGGATCCCTGCTCTCAAATGGGCGTTTGGGTTGGGTTCCTGCCAATCTCCGCAGACCGAGCTGCTGGCTGCCGGCCGTGATTCCACCCAGGCAGGAGGTTCGGCTCCACTTGGGTAGCCTTTTCAGGTTGGTTAAAGGGGAACCCAAACCACCGCAAAACAACTAGGGGTCCAAATTGCTCTGTTGACATGTATATACCCACATGTAACATCAAAGCACCCTGGGTACTAGGGGTGGTGATCCACCTGTTAGGATGCTTCAGAGCCATCAGTATGATTCCTAGTAAGCGAACCATGAGGCAGAACAATGAACATGAACCACATATGGACTTATCAGCCCAGCATTCTTACGGCTGGAATGCCAACATGCGTACAGTTGCGCTAGTAGATATTCGTATTGATTTAAAACAAGTAGCATGGCCTGACTGGAGTGTGGAGCTATGGTAGCCCAAGCGGAGCCTGCGAAGGACATCCGTTGAATTTTTGGTTCATTGTAGAGCAAGGCTGTGTTTGCCCTGTCAAGCAAGCGCCTTTCTCACAACCGATTCACAACCATGCAGCTCGCCTAAGCAGGCGTTGAAGCAGCTTCCTTTGGGTGTATCATGCGCCTGGCGACTCCAGGCTTGAAGCCCTCGAATGGCATGCGGAATTGATGCCCGATCTTTGAGCCAGCACCGCCGTTGGGTTTCTTTCAACAGGCACAGAGCAGAATGCGCCATGATTAAGGGAGCTTGTGAGGCGATCGATGGAGGATTGTGGTACACTAGCTGCAATGTCAGCTGACCTGTCCTTACAATTAGCTTGCAAAGGCAGGAGTCGGAGAGCGGACGGCATCGAAGCCTCGGTAGATTTGCGGAGATGTTTGGTTTGAGGGAAGCACATGATCTCAGATGACTTCCGGTTCCGGGAAGTTGCGGGGTCTGGCTATTGGGACATTCCGATCCTTAGCTAATTGCTGTGGTTCACATGGCTTCCATTTGCTTAAGAATAGTTTTCAATTTTCGCTGGTAGGTTATAAAAGGAATTTATCACTACTGGACATATTCTTATCTTTTTGAGGGGGCTTAACCAAATGGAAGATGGGTTCTGTCTTGAAAACCAGCTCCAGGGAGTTCGATCGCCAAATACCTTGCCAGCGTGCCAACATAACATGGCGACGCCTCAGGTTTTTTTTGAATGCTATGAAACACCACCAACCTGGTTTTGTCGTTTCCTGCACCCCGGACCCAGTGATGCAATTTTTTAATGTCTGGTAGGAGGGGGTGTTCCTTTTCAGCTGCCAAGGGCTGGGGGTCTTTTTGTCGCAACCAAGGGAACCCTTTAAACACCCTCCATGTGCCGAAAAAGTGGGCTAGGGGTCAAGGTTTTTTTCCCCCCATAAACACACACACACACACACACACACACACACACACACAAAGCGTGTGTAAAGCAAATGTGAACTCGGGTGTGTTTTGTTCGTTTCGTGTTTACAAGTGGATGCTTTCAAGGCGGCTGGCCGGGACCTGAGCTCAGAGCCCATGACAGACCCGCCCGGCGCCCTGGAGTCGAGCCGGGTGGGTTTGATGCAAGGTGAAGTTGATGTAAGGGAGCCGGGGAAACAAGGGATATGGCCGTGGGTCGAAACCAATGGTACCATTTTGGGTAGGTGCACCGCCCATTTTAGTCTATTTTAGTGGGGATTGGGATGTTCACTGGTACGATTTGGGTTTTGACCCATGGCCAGATGGTCTAGGTCCCCCCAGCTAGGTGCCCTTTCTCACCGTTTCTTTTTTGGTTGGGAGGGTTCCCCTGCTAAATTAGACTACAGAAAAAAGGGTACCCTTATAGCCGTTCTGGTCCAAAACCATTAGGGCTCAGGGATCGGGCTCCCAGGGCCTGGCGACACTCCCCGGTGCGTCAGGCGTCCACCAAGTCACGGTCTCCTCCGTGGCGCCCCGCCTTCTTTTGTGCGCGGCCCCCCTGGTCTGCTCTGCTGTGTGGCGGTGGTCTCTTGCGTGCTGGGGCTTTGCCTGTTGCTGGCTGTGGCCAGGACCCGGCGGTGCTGCGGGCTTTGTCTGCCCTTTCTTCCACCACTCTGGCCACACTCGATGCCCTGATGTCTGAGGTGGTTTTCTTTCAGGATCCCGATCCTGAGGCCTGGCGTGGTCATGCTGACCTCCCCAACGGAGTGGGTGTGCTCTGCCTTTTCCCCTGGCCTTCCACCTGACCTGCAATGCCACTCACCGGGTGCGCCGGCTCATGTTTGAGATGCTTCTGAGAGCCCCGGTGCAATTCACCACCCTCCTCAACCGGCCTGGTTGTCACTTCAGGGTGAAACGAGCGTCCTTGGTGGCTGGCACCATGCCTCGTGTGGCCCTGGTGGACCTTGATTCGCAGGTCTGGATTGTCCCCGACCCGGACTTTGATGCACCCACCTGTTTGCGGGGTCCTTTCATGGGTGGGGCCAGGCGGCTGAGGCCATCAGGCAGTTGGTGGGCCTGGACATCCAGCAGGAGCTCATGGTGGACTTCTCGCCACAGGTTGTTGTGAAGCTGTCTGTTGCGCTGGATGTTCCTTGTGTGCTCCCGGTCAACCTGACCAGTTGGGACCCTACCTCTTCCCAGGCAGTGATCCTTGCGGATGTGGCTGACCGGGGGTTGTTGCATTGTGTCCCATGGGTGGGCACTCATGTTGCCACTGCCTGGCCGCCCTACCCTCCTTGGTCTCGAGCTGGTGAACAGGATGGTCTAGGGGATCCCCATGGCATGTCCTTCGTGGCCGCCTTGGCGTGAGCTCGGGCTGCTGCCCCTCTGGCTCTTCTCATGGAGTGTGTTGATGGGTTGACGGATCATCCGCACTTCCCCATCATACTTGCCACTATCCAGTGGGCAGGCTATCGGGTCCATCACTCACTGGCACATGACCATGCCACCTTTGGGTCATGCGCCAGACGCCGTTGGCTTGCCACTTTGCTGCGGTGTGATGTTGAGGTTTCTGAGCCTGCCCCCACTGCCTCCTTTGGTGACCCTGTGCCTGCGCCGTGGACACACCAGGATTTTCAGGTGCAGGAGGCTCCTGAGTTTGACTTTGCGCGATTGCTTGATGACCAGGTTCTCCGGCACTATACCAACCCTGCCTTCCTGCCTGGTGCCGATCCTCACTTGCACTCTGCGCAAGAGGTCCTCCAAAACCGCTGGCCCCTACTGATCAGCCACTGCGCACGCTCTGTGCTTGGTACTCTCAGTGGCTGCTGCTACCCTGGCTGACAGGGGGCTTTTTGCTCAGCTCACCCTTGTTGATGGCCGCCCAGCTTTCTTCTCTCCCGCGCAGTGGGCTCTGTGGCTTGGAGCTGTCCGCCCCCTTGTCTTTCCTCCTACCTTGGAGGAGGCTTTCCATGGCTTGGGCAACTGTATCTCTGTCCCACAGGCGGCCATTCCGTGGACTGTCCTCCTGCGTGCGGTCGGCCTCATTGCTGAGGTACCTGAGCACCTTGTCCTGCGTGTGTGGCGCCACCCGCTTCGGGGTACTGCCTTGCGTCCTGCGGTTGTGCGAGGGTGGTACTGTGTTGGAGCTCTGGATCAGCTCATAGACTTTGCCTTCCATCCTCAGGCTCCTGCGCGGGCTGACCGCCAGTTGTGGTTGGTGAGGAGGCTTTCTGCATGGGTGCCGCTCGATCCATTCTCCACTCACCCTCTGGCTTGCGTGTTGAGGTAACTTACCCTGTTGGGGCGTCAGTCTCTTTGGTCCTACTGACGGCTCGCCTTCCTCCAGTTGTCTTGCCCCTCCTCGCTGTGTCGACCTTCGCTCGTGTGTGGCTTCCTCGCGACTCGGCAGGGGACCTGACCGGACATGACTTGGCTGTGGTCCCGGCTCAGGAGCCGGTACAACTCGCCCCCCAGCCCCCCCTGTGCTGGTGCCGCCGGAGGTGAGGGTCCATATCCATGACCCCATGCGTCGGGAGCATGTTTTTCATGTCCGCAGGGTTGCTACGCTCCGGCAACTTGTGTGGGCACTGCCACTCCCTGACCGTCTCCTGATGCACGTCCGACCTTACGTCCAGGGACGCCCGGTTAGTGACACCACTACGGCTGAAAACCTCGCTGGACAGCACGTCGTGCTGCGCCTCTTTCCCCTGCCTGGTGGTGGCTTTGGCTCTAGTGAGACGGCCGTCTCTCTGGCTTCTGATGATGATGAGATGGTTCCGGTTGATCCCTTGACCATGCATGACCCGTGAGCTCCCCCCCCCAGGCCCGACCCCGACTGCCAAGTGTGCGCCAGCTGGCCCCAGGAAGGGGCACGCCAAATAGGATCAGCTCCTCCTGCTTGAGGACCATGCCTTTACCCTTGCCCCTTGCTGAGCTTGGGTTGCGCCTGTCTTGGTTCCGCGAGGACAGCTGGGGCCGCTAGTGTCAGGCCTTGCCTTCTGCCCTGCTTGCTTGCGGACAGCCTCAAGGCCTCGCCGGCTGCCTTGCCTGTGCTTCCGTCTTCTGTTGGCGTTGAGGGCCCCCTTCAAATCAGCGTCCTGGATCCTGTTGCAGCCCTCACCTACAAGCGGCAGGTTGTGCTTGTCCACCTTTCCCCGGGCATTACCTACCGCCCCTCTGTTGAGGCTGCTACGGTCATTGACACGGTTGACTTCGTTGAGCTTGCGGTTGAGATCTTTGAGGCCCTTGCTACTGATTTCGCGGGCATCTTGGCCAAGCCTGCTGTGGACCTTCGGGCGCTCCTGGAGGCCCCCCATCAATCTGTCTATGCCCTCCGCGTGCTTCAAGGCACTGTTCACAACTTGGGTCGCTCTGACCCATAGGCTTGCTTTCCTGCGTCTATCAGGCACTGGACCCTTTTTCGCGCGGGACTTGGAGCGGACGGTTCATCGTTTCTGGCCTTTCAACCCGGAGGGCCTTCGCGCGGCCTTGGCTGTCTCCCGGGCCCTGGAAGGGTTTGCTGGCCTCGCCCCACTGAAGCGTGGTATCACGGTGCGGGTTCTGCACTCTCACATCGCTGATGCTCGCAGAGCCTTGCTGCAGGAGGATCCCCGCTTCGTTGAGGCCAACCGCTCCCTGATCCCCCGTGTCACTTTTCTGGCTGAAGGTTTGCCGTTTGGGGCCACGCCTGGGTGCTATCGTTGAGGCTGTCCATAAAGCTGTTGGTGCTCCATGCATCCCCCTGCGCTCTTTCCGGCGCAGCGGCATCCTGGTTTGGGTCTTGGCCTTTGCCCAGGCCCCTGCTCTCACGCCTACTCCAGTCGGCCGAGGTGGAACCCTTGTGCGGCTTCCAACACGCCCCTGTGATCCTGCGCTTTGCAGCTCCCAACGAGGTTCCACGGGCTGTTGCCTTTGCCTTTTGCCCTGCTTGACCTTACTGGGCTTGTCTCTGAAGACCAGCGTGCTGCTCTTGCTGAGGAGATGTGGCAGTCCACTTACCACCCAGCCTTGGCTTCTCTTGATTCTGTGGAGGATGCATGGACTCTTTTCTGTGACTTTGCAATTGCCACCCTCCTGCAGTCCGGTGCCCGGTGGGGGCGCGGCCGTCCCCCCAGAAGGCCCCCTTTCCTATTGCCCGCCTGGCGAGGCTCCTGTCTTTGGCGCGTGAGCTCTTCTACCGGTTGGTGCGGCTCCCCCTTACCTCGGTTGCCGATGCCCAGGTCACGCACTGCACCCTTAGACGTTTTTGCCGTGTTGCTCGGGAGCTACGGTGTGTTGCCCCCCTGTGCGAGAGAGTCGAGGCTGCTCTCCGTGATGCCCACCTCTCGAGGCAGCGCGCCGCTGTTGCGCGCTGGAAGGAGCGCCTCCGCCACTCGGCGCTGCACTCGGGCAAGGAGGTCTTCGCGCATCTGCGCAGTGCCACCCAGGCTACCCACTCCAATTCGCTTGCTGGCCCTGACGGTGTCCCTGCCTACCATCCTGCTGTGGCCCTTGCGCATGCTGCGGACCAATGGAACACCGTCTTCCAGGTGCATGCGGAGGACTTTCCGGTGGACCCGCTCATGCGCCCTGTCCAGCATCTCCTTGAGCAACGTGCCTCTCCCTTGGTCCTTGCTCCTGTGTCTGCGGAGGACCTTGCTGCGTCAGTCGCCCGCCGGAGCCCCGATTCGTCAGCTGGCTTAGATGGTTGGAGAGCTGTTGAGCTCCGCGCGCTGCCCGTCCCTGTGTACCGGCTCCTGGCATATCTTCTTTAGCAGGTGGAGCTTGGCCGGTGGCCCATACCACGTATCTTCGGCACCGCTCGGTTGGCGGTCCTGGACAAGGGTGCAGGCCCCGCCGCTTTGTCCAAGAGGCTCATCGCCATCCTTCCTATCTGTTACTTGGCGTGGTCGTCGGCGCGGTTTCGGGCCTCCACTGAGTGGCAACGTGCTGTCCTACCGCCTGAGGTTGTTGGTTCCCTGGTCGCCGTGTGGAGGATATCACCCACCACATGGCTTTGGATTTCCATGAGGCGCGTGCCACTGATGCTCCTTTTGCTGGCATCCAGGTTGATCGCTCCAAGTGCTTCGATCGCCTTATGCCTAGGCAAATTGTGGCGCTCCTCACTGCCTTGGGCTTCCCGGTTTCGGTCGCTTGGTGTGGTAACTATGATGGCTTCCGCCGCTTTCTGTCGTGGCGTGGTGCTGTTATTCTGAGCCTTTGGCCAACAGTAATGGTATTGCCCAAGGGTGTTCCGTGTCTGTGCTCGCGGCTAATGTGTTGATGACGGCGTGGTCCCTTCTTATTCGGCACTTTCCGGGTGTCACGCCCAGGGTCTTCGTTGACGATGGGTATATGACCGTGACCACCTTGGATGCAATCCCCAACCTGGTTCAGGCTGTCCGCGCTACCTCTCTTTTTGACGCCTTGGCTGGCCAGCAGTTCAACCTCCACAAGTCAGGATGGTGGGCCACTCAGGATACTTGCGTGGCGGAGCTTCAGCCTGCGTTGCCTCAGGCCCCCCGCCTGAAAGCCCTACGTCCCTTGGGTGTCACGATCAATCTGGATCTCCGTGGTACCGGGATGCCCGTGCTCCAGCTGTTGCGAGCTTTCGGCGGGCGCTCCGTGCCATCCAGAGTCTCCCGCTCTCCGTCGGAAGGCCATGCCCATGCTGTCGTATGCGGCTGAGCTCAATTTTGTGCCCTTGCTTCGGAAGTCGCTTCTGTCCTCTGGGATGGTCGGCCCATGTGGAGGTCCCGGGAACTCCTGCTTGCTGTTGTTCATCCGGGCCACTTGGTCCATCCGGAGTATGCACTGCCATACCGCACTATCCTTAATGTTGCGGCCCATCTCCAGCGTTCGGAGGTCTTCAGCCTCAAGTGGAGGCTTGCTTTCACTAATCAGCGCCTGATGCCTTCAACCCTTGTGGCGGCTTTCGTGTCGGCAGTCACTGCTTGCGGTCTCCGTTTCCAGGCCCCTGCCTCTGTTGCCTTTGATCATGGCCCTTGGCTTTCCCTTTTCGGTATGTCCCTGCGTTCGCTCAAGCGTCTGCTCCAGTGGACCGTACCCCAGCATGCCTACACGAGGGCCTGCCGGGGCAAGCGTGCCGACATTGCCCATGGCCCTACGCGTCTCCTGGATGTCGCCTTTTCTCGCTGCCCCTGGAGCGTCCCTCCCTGTCCTCGACCTCCTTTGCCCGTCTCTTTCCTTCCAGGAAGGCTGTGGCCCCGGCGGTTGTGGTTGGTTCGGCTGTCACTGCTGACCGGCTCCATGCCTCGGGCCTGTCCGGCGGCTCTCTCTGTCGGTATTGCGGTCGGGAGCAGGAGACCATTGGTCACCTTGTCGAGTGTCAGGCCCTGCCCGGGGAGGTTGGCCAACCCCCCCCCCTTGTTCCTGAGGACTGATGGTAGTGTCTACTTGCCTCAGCACGCTTCTGTGCTGCATTTCCCCCGCTGGGGAAACCTGGCGACTGGACTACGGGTGCCTCGTCGTGGGAGGCCTGGAGCAGTTTCCTTCATGGTGCAGTATGGCTGCTTGCGGAGGACTCCTTCCAGCCCGGCCTGGCGGTTGCGTTGGTGGTGTGGAGGCGCTACCCGGTTGTCCTGCCCTATCAGGATGGCCGCGCTGCCACGGTGCAAGACCTTCTGGTACACTTCAAAGCAGCTCGGCGCTGTGTCACCCGCAGAGCCCCACTTGCTTTTCCAGGTAAGTGGGAGCCCCGCCTGGGTGCGTATGCGGGCCTGGCTTGGCCCCGGGGGGCCTTCTCTGGAGTGCTCGGATGCGGGCGGCCCGGCTGGGCCACGTTCCTCGCGATTGGGCCTTTTCACTTGGGTCCCTCGCATGACAGTGCGCTGGGTGCAGTGGTGGTGGAGGCCTGGAGCTGTAGGGCCCCGTTTCTGGGGTTGCTCCTGGCCGCGGCGATGCTGGCCTTGTGGTGGGGCCCTTCGTGGTGTGGGTCTTGGAGATGAGGGCGACCTGCCCTTGGAGGCTTCGTGTTTCACCTCGTGAGGAGTGCCTCTTTCTGCCACAGTCTGTGGCATGTGGGCACCTGTCCCACCAGGCCTGGACAGATGGTTGGGCGGCATGCCCCTCCGTCAGCCGGCGAATCGTCGCCCGCCGTGTGCCAAAAGGGTACCCTTATTCTCTACTGGAGGACCTAGTGGTGGATGGCTGCGATTCGCACCACTTTGAAAACCTTGGTTGAAACCATTCCTTGTTGGTATTTATAGGGGAATCATCCTTCCAGGGTTTCTTTGGTGCAGGAGATTGAACATCCACAGCATGAAACTCAAAACTCACAGATTAGTTTTTGGTCGGAGTTTGAGGAAAGCGGAAACCCTACAAGTTGCCGTGATGTAGGATTTTGAACATCCACAGCATGAAACTCAAAACTCACAGATTAGTTTTTGGTCGCAGTTTGAGGGAAGCGGAAACCCTACAAGTTGCCGTGATGTAGGATTTTGAACATCCACAGCATGAAACTCAAAACTCACAGATTAGTTTTTGGTCGCAGTTTGAGGGAAGCGGAAACCCTACAAGTTGCCGTGATGTAAGACAGTTTTGGGGTTGGATGTGGTTGGTTTACCTGCCATGTTCGAACTGTTTGGTGGCAACGTGAGCAGTTTGGGAGTGCTCAGTACTTTTGGGGTACCTTTGGAGGCGACAAATAAAACGTGCCTTTTTTTTTGGGGGGTGGGAGGGGGGTAATTTAGAGTTCATATTTGAGATTCGGTTCACTTGAAGGATCCCGTTCGGCGAAAGGCCCAGTTCGATTCGGCTCATCAACCGTACACTCTTTGGGGATTTAGAGCCATTTTGCAGATGTGTGCTCAAGTTGAACAACGACCACTCACAACATCATGTTGAGGTCGCTTGTAAAGCGGGAAATCCTTGGGAGATTAAGTATTACTGCATATCCCACTTGTTTGCTGCGGTAGGGCGGAGCATGTCTGGGTTTTTTTGGCAAAAGTATTTCACATTTTCAGACTAAATATGAAACAGACCTTCCCCAACGTTTCCCTGTTTTCCTTGCTTGTTCTAAACTGATCGCGACCATGAACCTCTCGGTTCCCGAAGAAAAGAACCCAAGAGCGCGGTTGGGATTCAGGGTCATTCAACCACATTCCCTAAGAACACAGTAAGCTTTACTCCTGCAATGCCGTGGGTTTCACCTTTCCTTTTTGGCAGAAAAGCCTGTCAACCAGGTTATTCAACATGAACACAAACAAATATCAATATATACATATATGTGTATATAAGGCATATTATATACAGTGTACATTATGTGTATATATATATATATGTACTCATATACATCTCCCGAACCTCGATTTTTTCCCGATGCTTGCGCAGGGAGACCATCTCACTGCTGCAAGTGGACAGCGCGCCCTTCGGAGTGCACTGGGGTCCCATGGCGGGCACGCTGGACGTGTGCGGGCGCCCAGCGACGCAGTGACGTCACTCAGACGCCCAGTGGCTTGGGGGGGGGATCGCCTGGGCGCAAAACAATCTCAAACCTTCAGCTACACGGTGCACGTTGCAAAGAAGACACAAAAATGCGAAACATTATAAGCTAGCTGGACGGTGCATTTTCTTGAAGGGCAACAACAACATCCGAAAGGGCTGTTTGAGGGGAAGGCCTTGAGAAGGAAAACGTTAATGTTGGCAGAAGCAGAGAATGTTTTAAAACATAATACATTTGTTCAATTCCAGATAAATGGAACAAAGCCTAAACACGCATTATAAGAATAGGTTCAGTGAGGTTGAATGCACTCTGAGCAATGGCAGAACTCACCAAATAAGAGTTCACATGAATTATGTAAAACATCCAGTATTTGGAGATAGTCTGTACTTCCGCAAGGAACACCGAACTTTGCCACCCTTATAATTTTCGTATTGAGACAGAGCCACTTCACATGCTTGGACGGGTCGGAGAGGACATTTGCTTCAGCTCAAACCTGGCGTGAGGAGAACCATGCTTGGTTGACCGAGTTTGGTTAAACGTAGAGATTAATTCCGCAGGGAACAATTTTTGTTTTAATCATTTGGGACGCGCTGCAATCAACCAGAAGGACAATGAAGCAAGCTCTTTGTTTTCTATGCGTCGAGTCTGGCTGAAGAGATGTTCAAGGGGTGGTGGCAACCTCGAAAGGTGCAACTTCACTTTGCAACGAGTCTCCCTCTAAAGCGAGTCTCTGACCCGCTCGACCCGGCGCGACTTTGGGCGCAATGAAGCATCCATCGGCTAGTGGCCAGCGAGTAACGGTAAAGAATTTAGAATTCACCCTGCTTCCATTTGCTTTAGAATGTTTCATACTTTCCCTTTTTGGTTTTAAAGGGAATCCATGACTACTGGACATTTGTTTTTCTTTCCAGGGGGCTTGAGCAAATGGAAGCCTGCCAGACTTAATTGACCAAGTCGTGGAAGTTCTTCATTTTCGCTTGATGCCAGCCCTTGAAGCCCACGATTTTGGCATTTTGACCCAGGGCTGGTGTGGTTAGACCCCTGGGTCGATACCCACCCGGGAGAGAACACCTTGTCATGGTCTGGCGCTGTTGGATGGGCTGATGTATGTATGTGTGTGTGTGTGTGTGTGTTTCTTTTGGCTGTTTTGTTGGTGTCTTTGTCAGGAAACTCCAGAGAAAATAGCAAGAGACCACCCCTAAATCTAAGCTAGCCCAAGATGGGCCAAATTCAGAGATGCGGCTGTCTGAGTCGCTCCACACAGCTCTTCTCACAAGAAATCAAGCGCTCTACTAAATGATTAGAATGGTTTAGCTTTGCAGATGGTAGCGAACGATGGCCTAACAAAGTAACAAAACACATATTGCATCCCTCACTTCCCGTTTTCGGGCTTCCTACTCTTCGGGCAGACATGGGCCATGGGCAGACCATTTCAGTAACCCTGCTCGGAGGGTTTTGGTCTCCACGTCCGTCCCTTGCCGCAGGCTGGACCCCGTGGGTCGCATTGGCATTTCAATGTCAGCCCGGGACCCGGGACCGGTTGGCACATGTTTTTGGGACGCAAGGATTGGGGCATATCGGTTTGTTATTTGGAGCGCAAGACATTTCGGATTCCGTTTGGTGTCCCCTGTACTTCAACCCTCACCAACCTAGAAATGGGGGAGGGCTCGACTCGATTTGGCTTTCCAGAAAGGAGATCCGACCCATTGGAGGACACCCAAAGTGCCTCAAAACAAGGCCCTTGTGCCCTGTTCAAAGTCTTGAGTTTCGGGACACCGGGAGGGGTTGAAGCCAGGTCCCTCATTTCATGCTAGTGTCTGTTTTGGAGCAGGATGGTCAGCAGAATGTTGCATTGCACCTCAGAAAGGAACTCTTTTCCCGGTGACTTGCACCGCATTTGCCAGCTCAAAAGTGGGGGCGCTGTGTGGTCCTTTTTGGCGTGCTTTGCGTTGTCATTTTTTTTTTCGTCGAAGTTGACGAGATATGCTAGTTCCACCCCGGGCCATTGTGGCCGATGAGGACAACGCAGCGGGCGTCTGCAGCATAGCCAGTGAAATGTCAGAGAGAGTTGTTTCCTGGCAACAACCTAAGATTTTGAGTTGGTGATCCTTGTTTTTGGTGACACGCCCCACCGGACCCGTGGAGGCGTTTCTTTTTGGAGGGTGGGGGGGGGGGGGGGATGACAGCGACCATGTCCATGTGGAGGCGTTTCTTTTTTGAGGGGTGGGGGGGGGGGGGGGGGGGGATGACAGCGACCATGACCATGTTGCCAGACCCGGCAGGCGCGGCTTTGGTGTCTTCTGCGTGTGGCGGGGGGGGAAGAGGCGGGCGAACTGCGCCCCCGCAGGCACGAGTTTGGCTGGAGCAGGGCATGTGGCATGTGGCAAGCGGAGTGATGGGCACTTCAAAAGCAAACCGCATGAATACACACACAAACATCCCATCCAACAACAACAACAACAACGTCAACAACAACAACACACGCACGTCCTTACTTTCGCACTTCGTTGGGCACCCATGGAGTCGGTCTTGGAGCCAGTCGCACTGCTTATTCTGCTACGCCTGGCACGGGTGTCGTTGCCTCCTGGTTTGGATGGCTGGCGGGCACGCAGCAGATTGATCGCTGCTGGCATCACTTGAAAAATATCATGCCCAGTGAGATGAAGAGCCGCGGTCCCAGCGGCCTGATCAACAGTCGCCTGTGGACGAGAGCATACCAATTCTTGTATAGACGGTCTTTGTGTGCCTGACATATTAAACATGTGGTCTCTGTGGCAAAGAGATAAAACAAGCAGTGCCCGATGCCAGCATGTCAATGCATGAAAGCTGCTGTTAGATACAAACGAACTTTTTGGCACCTTGCGGCATGCTCCTTCAGCAGATTTGAATGGTAAACGCGCGTTTTTGCGCGGGTCCTGCTGAGCGTGCGACCTTGTTTTTGGAGAGTAGGTATTAGATCAGTTTGCCTTTCTGAGCGGAGAAAGTCGACTTGGATTCTGTGCACAGTCTCGATGTGGACATGGAATTTTGGTGTGACCAACGACTCATCAGGATCCACTTTTTGGCGCACGAAACTCGCGAAGCTTGGGCTCAACGGAGCACGGGCTTTGGTGGGGGCTTTTGCACGCCAAGGACGTGTTCCGCCTGCAGCAAGCTTGGTCTACGGATGCGGGGGACCCAAGCGTGTTTTATTTGCGTGCCGGTCAGATGCGTATTTTTAAAAGCATCTGGAAAGGCATCTGACCGGAAATATTCCCGGTCAGATGCTCGCAAATGTCAGATCCTGGAAAGGCATTTGCGAGCATCCAGGACAACGATGACTACCTTCAACACTGACGTCAATTTAAAGCTTGAATGTCATTTTTGCCATGGCTCCGCCAGACGAGCCGCATGCTCGATTTCTATTGTTCGTTGCCCACTGCTTGGAGCGCTGTGATCAGGCTTCGATGGCATCTGCATTTTATTTCATTATATATATATATATATATTTAAGCAAGGAAGTCGCGAGGTCATGAATGAGAGTTGTCGTATTTTCATTTGGCCGTGTGCATGTTTTGTAATGGGGGACTCTTTTTTTTGGTTGGCTTTTGAAGGGACGCCAAAAGGAAGACCACCATTTTAGGGGATCCTCCTGGAAAAAGACACCAGCTGGTCTCCACTGCCAGAACCCGCCGCTGGAGTACACCTACTACTACGGCGAGGCAGGGCGAGGTGGGCACTGGATGCCGTCTGGATGGCTACCGGTGAACACCCAGAAAGCCTTCACAAAAGACAGTGGAGTGGTACTCAAAAAAGGCACCTTAGGTATTGACCCACCGGATGAAGCAGAACGAACGCGTGAGAAGGAGCCATACCTTTCTTGCGTGCGTGGCGGTCACAGCTTCCCTAGACAATGCCACAGACACAAAAATCAAGAGGGAGGAGGGTACGTGGCTGCGTCCTTTTTCCAGGGGACCCGAAAAAATGGGGGGGGGGGTTTACCAACTGGTTTTGCTCCAAGGTCAACCAAAATGGAGTACCAACTCCGAAGACAGACACGGCCACGACGCCAATCAGGTGCCCGAGGAGATGCGCAATGATTTCATGGCCGGGACACCTGGCACGACTTTCTTGGGTCGTTGAGAAGGGGGACCCAACCGGAAGCGATTTGGCCTTGCGCTAGCCTTCAAGAGGTGTGCCTTTGTCTTTATGTGTAGGGAGACGCATTACTTGTTGGAAAAGGAGAGGGCGTTTAAGTCATTTGTGCTTGTAATTTGTTTGAGTTGGTTGGTTGGTTGGTTGGTTGGTTGGTTGGGTGGGTGGGTGGGTGGGTGGGTGGGTTTGGTTGTTTGGTTGTTTCATTGTTTGGTTGTTTGGTTGTTTGGTTGTTTGGTTGTTTGGTTGGTTGTTTGGTTGGTTGGTTGGTTGGTTGGTTGGTTGGTTGGTTGGTTGGTTGGTTGGTTCGCTTGATCAACTGGGTGGCTAGCTGGCCAGCTGGCTAGCTAGCTGGCCAGCTGGCGTGCCGGCTGGACAGGCGTGCAAGTGCGTAGGTCGTTTTTGTCTTTGGTTGATTGGGCTTGTGAACCCAAAGACCCACTCTTCAATCTCACGTTCTTGACAGGATGGCCAGCAAAGAGACCTGCCTGCAAGAAATAGAGGTCCCCTAAACTGTACATTTTTTACAGTAGCCCAAAAAGCACATTTGAAGCCTGTTCTGACGGGATGACTTGGCCTCCATTCTTCAATCACACAAACTGACGCAGGCACCTTGGCACTTGGACGTGTTTCAAGGTCCCTTTGCCCGGCTTCATCTTCCGACGGACCTGCGGACGCCTGCATTTGGTCTCATTGGAGTCACCATAAGAAGCTCAACCAACACTGCCCTGTCCATTTGCAAGAGCCCAAAGGGGGTCTTGCCTTGCTTTGTTCAACATATGTCCACGAAAAGACGCCAAAGGCCAAAGCCCTGACGGTTTGTTTTATTCTTACGCACACTCATTCTGGCAATCTTCGAAAGGCCACTGGAGAGACGTGGCTGGAAAAGGACTTGTTGGAAAAAGGCCGAAAACGCGTTTTGTTTTGTTCCCCCGTTTTTTCCTTTCTTCTCTTTTATTGAGAGCGGCCGGGCATGGGGCCTGGAGTTGTGAAAGCATCTTTTTTAGGACTTGCAGGACATTTGGCCTTCACAGCAGAAGAAATAATGATCTAGTTGTGATTTTAAGACATGTTGCACCCAGGATGAACAAGCAAAGCTCTTTTTTATCCCCTGGCGATCAACTATCGTGATAGAACAACTATCCATCAGTACGCTCTATGGGTATGAACGCGAACCCCTACTACTCAAAACTTGGCCGGACACAATGATCTTGTTATAATGACAGCAACATTGTACAACCTGTAATATCATCAGAAACAGTCTAATCAGGCCATTGAGGGTTTCAGACATGGACATTGCCAAGAAGGCTACTCAGCGGGCAGCTGGCTTCTTCGAGCAGCGGGCAGCTGGCTTCTTCGAGCAGGCATAGGGAGTAGGAGCATGCTTGCGCTTGCCATGGCTGAACTGGTTCAAGTAGCCGGTCTTCTTGTCCTTCACAGCTTGGTTATGCCATTTTGCAAAGAGCAAGGCCTTGAATGCATGGCGTGATGGGGATGAGATCACAGGGGGCTCCTTGGCGGCGTATGACAGCTTCCTTCATGAGAAAGTTTTTCCTCCCAGAGATCGCTCGAAGGTACGAGAGCTTGTCGCAGATGGTCACGCCAAAGTTCACGTCAAGTGCTGCGCGGCAAAAATCCACGCAGGGAGGCCACGCGCGAACGGCAAGAGCAAGCCCTACGGATACGGATGGTTCATGCTGGTTAACCCTTCCAACCAGCGCATCCTATCCGTTGTCTGCATGGACAAGCCAGAGGGCAACGAGGTGATGGTGAACGCGCTGGACAAGATCCTCCACAAGCACAAGCAGGTGAATGGCATCGTCCTCGACCGTGCTTGCTCCTTCATCACGCGGGCAAAGAGCATCGAGAAGTTCCATCAGATTAAATACTGGTGCGTGGACTACTTCCATGCTCGCGGCCACCGCAAGTCCTGTCCATGCAACCCACACTTTGTCACCAAGCTCCATCGTCGCTTCAAAGATGTGAACACATCCGCAGCTGAGCAGGTCTTCTCCTGGTTCAGAAATTACTCGCGCATCTTGAATGAGTCTCGCCCGATCACAATGGAACTGTGCAACTTCAGAGGGGTCAACTCCTGCAATGCCATCCAGTAGCAGATGACATCAGAGTGGCAGTTGCGGAACCAACTGGAAGCATCGCTCAAGTCCACGTTGAATACGCTCTGGTAGATATCCTGCACCGCTCTGGTGGATGCAAAGGCCCGAAACTCGAGCATGCTGTGCTACTTGAGATAGTCCACCGTGAAGCCCATCTTGTTGCTCAGGAAGAGTACCTCGTCGATATCCTCCGGCGTCGCCGTGTTGATCTTGCTGCCGGCGTCCACGAAGAAGTTCGGGCCGAATGTTCGACGACAGGAGTATGAGGTGCAGCGCATGGTGCGAACCTGGACGTCAATACCCCCGGTCATGCCATAGACGATCGCTTTCACGTCGTGGGCCTTCGCGCCTTGTTGCCGCACAAGCACTTCTTCATGTGAGTCGTGAAGACAGACTTGGAGAGAGCTCCTCCACGAAGGCTATAGGCACAGTGCGCGTACTCCTCATCCTCCTGCGAGCGCAGGACCAGCTTCAAAACATGGAAGTCTGTGCTTGTGCTGATGTGTGTAAGGAATGACAAAGGCATGACAGATGAAGACCCATGGTTGTGCACTGACACGAAGCCATCGACATGCTGGACAGCAAAGAAGTGGTTCTCATGGACATTCAGCACCACGTACTTGCCGTTGCGCATAGGCGACGACTTCTGCATGAGGCGAAGACTGGCGCCCAACGGAGCCAGCGTGTGACACCCATCTGCGGCGCAAAAGGGCCCATCAGCAACACAAGGAATTGGACATCCAAGCATACATCCTTGAAGTGACCCTTCTCGGTGGCGCCGCCTTTTTCCGAGTAGACATCCATGTCATAGTCAAGCTGGTCGCCAACAGCAGGCATGTGATCAGAAGACACTGGACTCGAGAGGTCTCCCTCCATCCCAGCCAATGTGTCAGGGTTCGCGACGGACTGACTGGGAAGGCATGCACGCTTCCGTGGAGGGCTTGGGGAAGGGGTCTCAGGTCTCAACATCAATGACTTCAGTGGATAGGGGCTGCAGCCGACCAGGAAAGGCAACACGCTCCCGCTTGACCTTGACTTCCGGCTGGTCTCCCCAGTTGGTCCATCCTTCACTGGCACGGTCGGTGTCAACATCAATAGGATCCATCCGGGTGTCTCTGGCCAACCCATCATGTACATCATGATACTCTTCTTTTTCCATCTTGACACAAGGGATGCTGTGCCTTGCGAGCTCGTTCTCCTGCTCCCTGGCTTCCTGCTCTTGCAAGATGACTCGCTCCTCATGCTTGCGAAGAGCCTCCTGGAGCCATGCCTTACAGGACAGTCACAAAATAGACTGAATACAAATCAATAAGGTGAACAAAAGGTAAGCAGATGCAATTAGAAAATGAAGTAATAAGGGCTAGAGGCAGATTCCCAAGCGCACTGCTGGTCATAGTCCACTGGCACAGGGCCACCCTTTTTATAATTCTTTAAGATGCCCTTGGAGGAGCCCCTGATGATGTCGACCTTGTTCCGCCGAATGCGGTTGGCTTCGATCTCCTGTCCCGAAGGTAAGCGGAAGGTGATGTGGTTCTTGCCAAAGATAACGACGACACTACGCTTCATGACGGCCATAGCATCGGTGTTGGCCATGATTCCAAGAGCGGGCCTGATCATGGAAAAGAAGGCAGTGTGAGAAACCACCAAGTCCTCGTCGTTCAGGTTGTCCCCGGGCTCCGCATCTGGGTTGTAGGAGTTATCCAGAACAATCCGGAGCTGGTTCCGAACAAACTTCGCGTTCGTCCATCGGGCCCGGGTCATCGTCTCCTCATCTGCGACGTCCGCAAAGGCTTTTTTTTCTTGGTTTCCTCATTGCCGATGCTCCCGTCATCGTACAAAGCGGGGGTACGCTTGGTAAAGGGCACACCCTTGAAGAAGTCGAGATCCGAAGTGGTTCGGAACTCTCCGTCTCCTCTATGGAACCGCGAAAACACCATGGCTATGACTCTGCCGAGGGGAGTTTTGCCTTTGCCCGGCTCGCCCAGAAGCCATAGGGACTGATCCCGGAGGTGGGGGACAATCTCCAGCACTTGTCGCACTTCGGGCTCGAAGTCTTTGACGGTCAAGTCATATCGTCTGCATAGCTTGGCTGTAGTGGTATCATTGGCCAGTGAGTCCAGCGCCTTCTGCACCAACCTCTCAAACCAACCTTTGATTGGGCAGCCCTCGGCATTGATGTGGTGATGAATCCACCTCATTTGCTTCAAGCCACTCTTGTCCAATTCTCCATGCTCTTGGAGGAAGGCCCATCCTTCGTCTTCCGACTGGGGCGCTGCAGTTACTGGCTTCTGTTTTTCTGGGGAAAGAGTGTAGCGCCTGAATTGCGTGCCACACAACTGCTCCAACATCCACTGGAAGGCCTTGCGCACTTCTTGTTCCCTGTCCCCCAGGATATCTCGTAGCCCTTTCCCTGAAGCATCTTAATGACATACTGTCCCGTGACCTTCTCATCGACAACGTAGGTGTGCTTCAACAGACAAATGTTTCCATCTGTCTGAGGCAGCAAGATATACTGGGTCGCAGTGTCGAAGATAGGCCTGCTCTTCGGCTTCATCACAGCCGGCAGCTCGTCCGCTTGATCACGGAAAATTGCCTTGATGTTTTCGATGTTCATGTCACCAGCTGGGATGTCCATGACCACATCGACAAAATGCTTGATGGAGGGGGCACCGGCGTCTAAATCTCTCAAGGGCAACTCAGGGAGTGTGAAGCCACCCACCGGCATGGGCCCGACGCAGACGTGTGCAGGTAGGTCACGAAGATAGAGTGCCTTAGTTGCCTCGATGGCGTCCTGGAGGCGCATCTCACCCGGGTCCATGGAGACCGTGATAAGATGGTAGAAGCGGACAAGAGAAAGAGGGAGAATGTGTTTTGAGGCTAATGATGGCAGATGTCTCGCTTTAGATGACCCCGTCCCCAAAGGTGCAAAAGAATCTCGAGAAAACCAAAAAACAAAAAATGCAGGCCCTATGTCCCCAAGCTTGGACTGCCCAGCCATGGGGTCTGCAATTTTTTTTGGTTTTCTCGAGGGTTTTTAGTTTTTCTGGAAAAGTGCAAAAAACCTCGAGAAAACAAAAAAACCAAAAAAAACAAAATTGCAGGCCCTATGTCCCCAAGCTTGGACTGCCCAGTCATGGGGTCTGCATTTTTTTGTTTTTTTGTTTTCTCGAGGTTTCTTTAGTTTTTCTGGAAAAGTGCAAAAACCTCGAGAAACCAAAAAAAAGCCCAAAAACAAAAACCAAAACTGCAGGCCCTATGTCCCCAAGCATGGACTCGAGGTTTTTTAGTGTTTTACTGCTTTGCCAAAACGCAGGCCCCATGACCGGCCCTTCTGGATATATTTGGGGGGAACCTCAGAAGGTTTCCCTTTGGTTGCTGACATGGTTTGACCGTTTGGAACAATGGTCGCTGGGACATCCAGCCCTTCGCCAACCTCCGTCGTTTCGATCCGTCGGTCCCAGGCGCAGCTCCAAACCTTTGAGGCAGACATCTTCACTGACCAGCGCCTGCCGGGCGCCTGACCCGCGGGTCTTGGCACAGCTTTCGTTGTTTTGATGGTTGAAGGGGAATTCGAGTAGGCGCGGGCGGGGGTGGGGCTCAACAGCCCAACAGCCCAACAGAAGCACAACAGCCCAACAACCCTCCACAGCCCAACAGCCCAGCAAAAGCAACAGGAGGGGTCCGAATCGATGTTGCCTTTTTAGTGTTGTTTTTGAAGGGCAAAGGGAGGCCCGCCCATTTTGAGGGGAGACAAACCTTTATCTCCTTTCAGCGGTAGCAGCACCAGGGTCCAAAAAAGTGCAACAACAATCATGTATGGAATCCATAGAAATTTAGTATACATTAAAACATGTAATGTACATACAAACGACATGTACTCAACGGTATTCTTGTTTGCATAGGTGTCGTTTTTAGGTTAGTTTGATTACACATAGATGCCACTGGTTTAGGTGGAGTTCCTTCCATTTACCAGGGCCATCTATTTTCCCAAAAGGCCACCTATGCTTGTTTGGTTGTTTTTGCTTAGGCTACCTACCTTGGTGTGACTTTGGAACACATTTTGGGTCACGCAATCGGTGATGTCATTTTTTTGAGGGTACGCTTTGAGTTGTTTGACAGCAGAAAACACACACAACACACACAATCCCATTTGGATAGGTTTTGTTAGTATTGGAACTTGGAACACCCGGCATCAGGGTTAGTGGACGCGCGTACAGTTTCATATCCACCAAAGGGTCCAACCAGTTCATATTCATGCACACCCTTTGGTCACCCACAAACACACCAAACCGAGGGCGGCGCTGGTCCCACAGGGTGCCATGGTGCCTTTGTCGGCCCGGGCCCTTGGGGCCTTGGGCCGATGCCCCCCAAAAAAATCGGCCGAGTGTGCGACGAGGAACTCGGGAAGTGGAGGGTTTCCCTGTTGCAAATGAACTTGCGCGCTGGGTTTGGATTGCCCGAGTTCGATCTCGCGCATGAGGGTTGCTTGCTTGGGGATCCCTAACTTTTGTGTGAAGCATACGGAGTATTTTGCCAAGAGCACTGACACATGGGGGACGTGACTGCAGGAACCGGAGACTGCCATGGTCGAATCTTGTGTGTTTCCCCGTGTGCCCCAGGGAACCTGTTTGCCCAGTGTCCATGCCCGGTTCCTGCTAGTACTTCACCCACATCCTTTTTGCCCAGCGGCGCTTTCGACAAATTGCACCATGTCCTCTGTTTGGCTCGTGGCCGACGTTTTAGGTTCAGCGTAAGAGCCGGTTGTGATTGCGAGCGAATTGTGTCGGAGATATGCAGCAGTACCTTTGCACACTAGGAAGGTCTTATCATTATTTGCGCTTCTTTGCTTTTGCAGCGCAAAAGAACAGAGCCTGACCATACGAAGGCTTTTTTCAGGCGAGACGGCTTTCGGTACCTCGGAACTCCTCAGACGCTTCAAAGGGCCCTGACAACCCGCCAGTGTGGTTCTCGCAAGCCTTCAATCGGAACCATGCCAAGAAGGTAAGAGCCTTTTCTGAGTTGGGCAGGAGGTTGCACCTTCCGAACCTTTCCTGGGGAGCGGGGTCCTGACTCCTCTGTTTTGGTTTGAAGAGCCCTCCCGAGGCAAGTTGAACTTCTGCAGTAGCCGAATGTCTTACTAGCGCCCTTTCCTTTGGAGAGTCTTCAAAGGAACTACAAAAAGAAGGGGTCAATGGGAAACGAGAAGGCGAGCAAAGTGGGTTGAAGGTTTCCACAGGGAACGATTTCCGCTTGTTCCCTTCAAGAACCCCCAAAAGGGCTCGGAGTCAGCCTGCTGACAAGCGAGGATTGGTCGCGATCGCCCACTCTGGCCTTGCCGGGCGCCAAGCCTTGGCCTGCCAAAAGACTCGCTCGGCCAACTTGTAGCGCCTCTTCCACGAATCTCCAAAAGTCGCAATTGACTGATGGTTTCCGTTGACATGGTCTCATCAAGGCGTGGTTTTTCTTTTGTTTTTTCCCCAACAGCTGAAAGCTTTGGGGTCTCAACCCAGATGGGCTCCGGGTTCCACCAGGGTTCCACCAGGGTTCCACCAGGGTTCCACGAGGGTTCCACGAGGTTCTGAGAGGGTTCCACGAGCTTCTGCGAGGGCTGCGGGGTGGTGCGAGAACTAAAGAGCACCGAATGCTGTTGGGGATATCACATGAGCTTATTTTCCTGTTCCGTCAGTGGGAAGTCTTCTGGAGAGATTTCGTGCCCACTGACAATGATGCTGTACACGCAAAAATGCAAAGCCCATGCATATGGCCATGGCTGCATTGCCACCTGGAGCTTCCGGGGGAAGGATGCGCGGACTGAGGCCTCTCAAGGAGGGCATGTACGTCTTTGAGGGCCTGCGCCTCAAGTGAGTTCCCGACCAGGGGTTTGCTGTAGAGGTGCGGGCTCTTGACAGAGGTCACTGTTACCGTGAATCTTTGGAGCTTTTTGAGGGAGGTGTTTTTCCCTAGCAATGAGCAAGCGGGCCATTTCATGCCAGATCTGTGGCACTTTATTCCATTCTTTGGCTCTTCAAATGGGCAGGGCAGCGGGGATTCCCTTTGGGGTGACTGGGCGGTTGCCGGGCTTAGTTTGCTTTGCACTGTTTTGCTCGACCTTGTGTGTAAATTGTTTCCGCTGGGAACCTGACGACACGTTTGGATGTTTTAGCAGCTAAACATTTGGAGTAACATGGTCCTCCAGGACCCCCGAGTCAGTTCCATGTTGCTGGATATGGCGACTAGGGAAAATCGGATCATCAAGAATCGGCGTGTAATGTACCAAGGTTTGGTGCTTCCCTCTTTCCGACAACGTGGAAATGGGCAGAAGACCGTTTGAACATGATGATTCGGTACTAGCGCGTGATTTCCGGAGAGGAGTTCATTTCGCAATTTTCCGCCTGCTACGCAGTGTGCTCAAGAGCCAGTGTGCGTTACCCAGGTGATGTACCCTTTCTGGGGCTGTACCTCAATCTACCGGAGTTCTTTATCGAAATGGTCCTTGTGGCCTTCACTGGTGGGGCACAGCCAAATCCTGCTTATTCTTTCCGTGTGGTGTCCTTCAACTCCGCAGAACGTCGTGTTCTTTTGGTCTCCCTTTCCAGCCACCAAAAGATGGGCCTCAAGGAAGGACACATCCGGACGGGGGACGGGGCTCCCCGGAGTGCCTCCCGCAAACCCAAAAACCCAACCCGCCTGTTGCCCGAGGCCGCGCGCGCGATGCTACGGGCGTTGAGGTCGCGCGTTGGGAATGGTTCCCTCGCGTGGGGGGCCAGGCCCTGGGATCCTTTTGGTATTTTTCGGGTCAACGTTTGGGATGAACTTGCCACTGACTGTTGGCAAAATCGTCAGTTGCCAGGTATCCCAAACGGGGACTGCAGAAAACAATGGATGGTTTGCGGGATTCCATGTTAATCTGTAGAGAGTACTGAGGATGCGATGCCATGAAGCACGCCAGAGTCAAGCTCCGTGTCGGTGGATGGGAGGGTGAGTATTTTGCAGAAGCATGTGGCCCATGCGTAACATGTCCGGATATGCTTTCCGGATCAGCAGCTGAAGGCAACCACTCTTTTTTTTGTGGCATCTCGACACAGGAATCCGCAACAACAATTGGGACAGGTCGCAACATTTGTATCATGAGCCTTGTTTCATTGTCGGCATGACCCTGCTTTAGATTGGAGTCTGACCTGAAAACCAGTATTCATTGCCATGTGCCATCGCTGGCGCTTTTTGCATGGATGCAATCGCCACCCGCTCCTCTTTGCGGGAAAAAAAACGCAGGCGAAGAAATACGTGGTGGCTTGGTCCTACCCAGCCGGGGTGCTCAGATGGCCAGCTTTCACCAAACTGCGCATGTCTTCTCTTGGGTAGCGACCTGAGGATTTACGACCTGCTGAATGGGAGTGTCTCCAAGTGGAGGATTCTGCCTTGAATGGGACGCTCCCTATCAATCGTTCCTGGGGTTCATTAAACGAATCTTGGGTTCACAGGATTGCTTTGGCGGCACGGGACCGGCGAGACAGTTGCGCGCGTCCGTCCTTGGCGTCATGCGAGGCCCACCAGGCCTCGCGTTTGGATGATTGGATCGCAGGGTCGCAGAAGATGGCAAGCTTGGCTTCTGCTTTTAACTTTGCACAGATTGTATAGGGTTGGGTTACATGAGAGGTGTTCACGAGTTTGCTTCCACCAGCAAAAGGACATGTTTCCAGAGATTTTCCTGTAGTGAGTCCTAGCCGTTTAAGTCTAGCCAGTGCTCTTTGCAACCTCCACGCGGGCTGAGGCATACCAAGAAGAGGTCGTCACCTCCTTCGACCGCGTCACACACCTGCAGGCAGTTGCGTCAGTTGCGTTCGGTGTGTCCGGTTTTCAAGGCGTGTCCTTGGATCCGGAAAAGCAAACAGTGAAAGGAGTCTTTGGGACTATCGGAATTTCCACTGATCCTCAGGCAGATTGAAGATCGCACATGCACCGCATCATAGCATCAGACCTCTCAACACTCCCAATGCGCCAAAATGTAGACCAGTTGAAGAGATTCGCGCCCTGCCTTCGGTGTGTAGGGTCGTCAAACGGACTATGTGAACTGGCAGAGGTAGTGGTGTGAACCGAGTTGAAACCATGTTTTCCGGGGAATCGGCAAAAGGTGGGGGAGTATCAAAGGTTCTCCAAATCCACAGAAAAGTCAGGGCCAGTCAATCTTTCGGGAGCTCTCAACGCCAAACCAATCAAATAAAGATCGTGGTTTGGGTTGTTACTCGACAAAACTAGAGAGAGAGAGAGAGAGAACAAACACAAGTCTCACAGACAGTGTGTGACACGCACACACAGACTCACAGGCATAGAGAGACAGAGAGAGGGCACACAGACATTGCACGGGGCGAAGGTAGATCGGCAGATTTGTCCAACGCCCCTGGCTCGGCCAGGCATACATGCGCCAATCCAGGCAAGCCATTTTGCAGGCCGGGAACGAACCGCTGCTAGGGTTCCGTGGGGCATAGGATGGACCAGGTGAAAGTAGCCATTCGCGTTTTGGCAGGAGCTTAAACAGGATAGCATGGATGCGAGCCCTGATATGAACCTTTATGCTGGGCGTTTCTCCGGCCAACTCGCGTTTAACGATCTCTTCAACAGCAGCTTCCGTTTCGCTGCCCTTTTTCTAGGGTTGGTGAAACCATCACTCCAGAATGGCCTGTCTATGTCCAATAGCGTTTAGCCACGGGTGTTAAACTCCATTGCTTGGAAAGTGCGTTGTTGTGTGTTTGGTGGTGTTTTCGTGGTGTTTTGGCGGTGTCCCGGTTGTGTGCTGTGGTGTGGCGTCCCGCTTGTGCTTTTGGTGGTGTCCTGCTTGTGCTTGTGGTGGTGTCCCGGTGGTGTTCTTGGCGGTGTTTTGGTGGATCCTCGCTCCAGCCAATGTGTGATACTCATTTCGAGAGCGGCTGGCTTTCGAGGCCGCTGCTGAGGTCTATCGCTGGGTTAATTGGCAGAGCAATCGAAGTGACGTGCAATGGTTGGTCACGGGACCGGAACATGTCGCGCATTTCAATTGCCCACAGGTTTTCCCAATGACGTTGGACTGGTCCCAATGACGTTGGCCCGGTGGAGGCTGCGGGACTATCAGGCTCACAATTTGCCAGATTGGTTAAGCATCGGGGGTTGGATCTTTCTGCTTTCAACCACTTGCCCAAAGCCGACCTGTTGGCTTGTGTTGTTCCCCGGTTTGTTGCATTGGTCAAGCCGCAATTGCAAAATGTGTCCAGCCTTTCAGAAAACACAACATTTAAAACCCCAACACACCCCTCTGCCTTGGTCCGCTGCTTGTGTAGGACCTTTTGTTGCGACCAACGAGCCTTGCTGTGCCGGTCTTTTTTGGCGTGGTTGGCTTCCTTTTGGCTCCCAAAAAGGGGTTCTCCCCAAAGCAGATGCATTTGTTGGGCAATTTGGGGTTTGTTTCGCAGGTCAGGGCGTACAACCGCGGCTCCGTGTCCGTGGTGCCGGCCGCTCTGGCTGCACACTGGGCTGAGCTCTTTGGAGGCCCATGGTTTGCCAGTCATGGCCAGAGAAAGGCAATGTGAACATGGAAGCAGCAAAGATGTGGACATCTGTCAGTTTTGTTTTGTGTTTGGGAGCGGGGCACCGGTTCCTCTGAAAATATCTTTGGCATTTTGCTGTGCTCTTCAAAACGATTGGTTTGGGCGCAAAACACTCCGTGCGCTCAAAACATGACATTCTACAGGAAACTAGCTCAAACCCGCGTTTTTTGTCGGAAGTTTGGCTAAGTTTTTCAAAAACTCAGCCAACCTCCCGCAACAACACACGGGTTTGAGCTAGTTTCCTCTAGAATCTTTAATGAACAGTTTCTTGGATTAGATACAAACGACCCCGGCCATATCTGTATGGTCACAAGTGCTCCTGGATTCTCGCTAAGCACCTGGCAATGTTTCTGTCTCTCAAGATGGTGAGTTCCCTGTGGATCCCTTCCAAGCATCGCTAGGGGTGCCTTCGACCCATATCCGCATGTTTGTGTACGGAGAGGCCAGTCTCGTGGAGCTAGTCTTATTTTGCGGATTTCAGACGTTCTTGCCCTTCGGAGCGGGGGTTCTCGGAGTTGTGACTGGCCGCAACTATTTGCAGGTCTGCGGTTTTGTGATGTTTTACAGATCGAAGTGACCTTGGCCCCACTGGAAATCGTTTGAGGTGTGCGCAGCGGTCTTTGCTTTGCCCAGCATGTACGACTACGATTTCAGGCCGGCTGAGCGGCTGCGGGGGCGGGTCGATGAATGTGGACGCCCCATTGACCATGACCAAGTTGCCGTTGCTTCGTGGTAAATAAAGGTGATTCTACGCATGAAGTCAAACTGAGTATGACTTTTTTTGAGGGTACTCCATTTTTGTGATTCAAAAAGGGAAACCAACGGAAAGCACCATTTTTGCTGCGCTCGGAATATGAAGTTTTGGCCTGCGACAGGGACACCCCCTTGGCTCATTGACCAAGATCGATCAACCCAGGAATTCCCCACGAGTTCGAGCTGCTGCTTTGATTCTAGGGGTACCTTCCCCATTCTCTCCAGGGATCCTTCTTTTCAGGAAACCATCAAAATCCCAGGGAAAGCGGCTGGTTTTTGAAACGAAGGATGGTTGAAGATAATGGAAGAGGAATAAACCTCCAGATTCACGGGGGTTCATTCTTTCCAATTGCTTAGTGAAGTCATGCTCTCCCTGGCAAGAGTTGGGATTCAACTTTTTCCTGCCATTTTTTTGTCAAGTGAACAAGACATGTATGGATCAAAGTTAAACCACCATAAACCGTGGGTTTTAGTTCATGTTTCCGTGTGTATATATATATATATACATGTATTATATATATATATTATCATATATATATATATTATCATATATATATCAGGGTAAACCGAGTGGGGTACCTATTTTTGACCCACACCCATAACGGATGCGAGTCCCACAAACTGGGTACAGACAACGAACTCACCCCTTGGGTGTCTCAGGAATTGCTATGCCGATCCGGTCGATCCTAATGGAGCAAAGTAACTTTGCCTCCAAAGGGACCCCCTTATCGATGGTGTTGAAAGGAAAACCAACGAAACCAAGTTGTTCTATCCCTTTAAAGGGAACGAACAGGAATCCCCGTTTTTCTGTTCCCAAGGCAAACCCAAAGGAAACCCAAACAAAATCCCCTTTTTGAAGGTGACGGTTTGTGAAATCGTGCAGAATTCATGAGGCATCCGCGCGTCTCGCCAGGTCCATGATCGAGTGGAATGCAGCCAGCGCTCTGTCCAGAGCCCAGTGGGCTTAGGCATCACCTTTTGTGGGACGTTTTAATTCATTACCTAGGGGACATGAATATGGCACCCCTTTTTGGTTGGTTTTGTTCTTGGGAACCATCAGGAAACCGTCGCCATTTTGGGAGGCTCACTAAAAAGCACACCCCATCTATGGCCACTGTTTTGGAGGGACAAGGAGGCTGTCTAAGTTCCCAATCCAACACAGGACTCTCTCTCTCTCTCTCCCTCCCCTTCTCTCGCTCTCTCTCTCTCTCTCTATCTCTTCCCCTCTCTTTATATCTAATTCCTCTATTTCCTCACGTCTATCATGGATCATAGGGGAAGTCACTCACACGTCTATCATGGATCATAGGGGAAGTCATTCAATTTCCCACAAAACCAGGAGGACTCATGAACTGTCCTTTGTCGTCTTGGTGAACAAGTCATTTTGACCCTAATATCTTGACTTTGGCTCGAATGGCTTGTAACGAGCAACTGAGCACCGGGGGTCACCCCAAGCAGTTCCGGTGGCTGGCTCCAATGGGTCGCGACTTCATTGGGCACAGTAGGTGTAGATACTTTGCCGCACGGGACTTCAACCTGGTTGAGTTGAATCGCGGCCGCATGACTTAAATAGTGATTGCCCCTGAAGGCGTTGTTTCGTGGCAGTGCTGATTTCAGGCTGGTGAGTTGTTAAGATCCCACTTGTACCCAGCGTATTTTTTGCGGAAGCATTGCTCTACCCTTATCAAAGTCAGCCCCGAGTGGTTAGGTTCAGGGCTTAGCGTATGTGACCCGACGTGGAGCTACAGCAGCACAACCAAGGGGATCACAGTCGTCTCAAGTATAACCAAGTTGTGGGCCGCCCTAAAGCAATCTAATGCCTACCCTCACCGAAGCCTCTAAGCATCCTAAACATCATCAAGCCAACATTGAACCAACTCTCAACCCGCATTTGACTCAAGCTAAACGCTTGAGTTAGGATAACCCTTACGCCAACCCACCCTTATAGTATGGAACCAACCTGAAATGGCCCTGAGCTAATTGTCAATTCAGTGTTCCATGGTCGCCATGGTCGCTGGTGAGTGGAGGCTATGTTCGAAAGTCTGATAGCTTTATTTGTGTCTGGCGCTAAGTCATTGAAGCACCTGGATGCCCTTCTGGGGAGTTGAGGCGACTTCGGAGCTATCGAATGTGCACACTTTGCTTCATGCTCAACGCTCAACTCTTTGGCTTGATTGTGCCGCCTCCACAGGGAGCAAGGCAGGTGCTCATGTTGCTCCCCAGGATTTGCAAGGCGTGATGCGTCCACAACTTTTGCCGGTGTTTCAACACGAAAGGTAGGGCGCTTGCCCTTTCTCTCCATCAGCAACCGCTGTAGGGTCTTAACCAATCCTGTGGGGGATTCTTGGGCTATCCCGATTAGAACAGTGAACAGCAAAGGCAATGCATTCAGGCAAAAGGATGCAGTATTGCAGGCGAGTACGTCAGAAATAGGCACCCCTTTGTTCTGCTTGGCTTGCCATGCGAGGCCTATGCCAAACCTCTCCCAGCCCATCTATGGGTCACCCATCGTGTCCCGCGAGACCCGCGCGGAGGCGGGAGTCCCCTAGTGCAGGCCAGGAGAAGTATTGTGCTAGGATAAAAACTGCTTTTCCTGGCTTTCAATACTTTATCCTGGCGACTGACTTACAAGTACTGCTCTTGGATTTGCTGCTAAGTTGCGATGTTTGGCAGTTTGTTTACCTCCATGTGCTTGGCTTCGGACCAGTTGTGGATGCCCTGACCCGCACCCCGGCTAGATCTTTGGGCTAAAAAAGGGCACCAGTCAGAGAGTGTCCATGGGCACGGCGGGCACGACGTGATCCCATTGTCTTGCTGGCAGGTGATCACCTACCTTTTTGACATCATGGGGGCCGCTTGCTGGCAGAGTCGGATGGTCCAAATGCAGAGGTTTCCGGGCCAAAAGCAAGCGAGGCGTTTTCGGCTTGCGAGGCTCGGGAGGTCGAAGATTGCAAAGCGAAGGATGTCCTTTGGGCTTCCCCTGAAATACCATCCGGAGGATGTCCGCATTTTAGACACTCCATGTTGGGCCTTGTACGCATTTTGAGAATCTTTCAATTTTGTTAAGTGCTTCTCCATGATATTTGCACGACATGCCTGACGACCGCATTTCCAGGGGGCCCCAAAAAAGAAGTCTGAGTCTTTGCTGCCTCCCTGTTTGCATTTCGCTTTTGCCATCTGTAACCCTTGAAGACCAAGCCCTTGTTCGGTGGATCACACCGCAAATCCCCTTTTTTTGCGGCTGGCGGCTTTCTCACAAAATCATGGTCCCCGCAACAGTATGTCCCTTTTTCCTGTTGAACTGCTCAAGTCAGTCAAATCTTCCACCCTAAAATGCTGTTTTCTAGGGGAACTCAACGCCAAAAAGGGCTGCCTCCAAAGAACAAACACCACATGAAGATTCAACAACTCTTGTTCTTGACCTCGCAGCTTCCTTGTCAAGAACTCAAGGTCATAGGTGTCCTTTTTGGTTGTTTTGCTAGAGAAATGGATGGCGCTGGTTTACCTGTTGGTTTAATCATCTACCAGGGCCATCTATTTCCCCTAAAAAGAGACCTATGCTCAAGATGGTCAAGTCACTTGCGACTGGGCTCGTGTCCGAGGTGCTTCGGGACATCATTTACGCCCTGGAGCCTGACTCGCTGGGCGCCGACACAGGCCGCAGGCTGCAGGCGCCGGCGGTAAATGCTTCATTTCCTTTTTCGCTCACACGTGCATATGTGTACACATGCATGTATATATACACTTACAACACAGAGCCAGCAAAGCCGCTTGTCGGGAGTTTCTCAAACACAGAAACGATAGTTACGGCCGTCTTTCCGTTGTTCTTTTTGTTTTCTCCTCTTCTTTCTCTTTCCATTTATTTTTTTTTCTTTCCGTCTTTCTTGCTTGCGTTGATTCGTTCTTTCGTTTGTTCGTTGGTTCGTTCTTTGATCATGTCTTTCTTTCCTTCTTTCGTTTTTTGTTTCTTGTTTTGTTTCCTTTCTATTTGCACATCGATATGTCTATCAATCAATCTATCAATCAATCAATCAATCAATCTATCTATATATCTATCTAATTTATCCAATTTATCTAATGTATCTATCTATCTATCTATCTATCTATCTATCTATCTATCTATCTATCTATCTATCTATCTATCTATCTATCTATCTATCTATCTATCTCTCTCTCTATCTATCGATCTATCCATGTCTCTCTCTCTCTCTATCTATAGACATACGTATCCATTTGTTTCTCTATCTGACCTTGCCAAAGTGCTGCGCCTGCCACACAATCTGTACCCGACCTTGCCAAAGTGCTGCGCTTGCCACGAAATCTGTGTTGCGCCTGCCAGGACTTCTGTACCTCATCACCTTGGCAAAAGTGCTGTGTGAAATCTGCACCTGACCTTGCGAAACGGCGGCCCTGGAAGTAGCTTCGCTTCCAACAATTGAGCAGCGCCCAGCAGTGCCCCCTATTGCCATAGGGGTTTGTGCCTGGCTCACGGGTTACCGGGTTACAGAGACCCTATATAAGCTTTCATGAACACGCAGACGAAACCCAAGGTCAATGAAGTTCGGCCGCTTTGCAGAAGTGCCAGGTTCATGAAGCATGAGGGACTCACGGTTAAAATTTAGCAGAGACGATGTGTCAGTTGGGTTCCTTGACGCAGGGGGTCCAAGGTAGGAGCTGTTGCTGACGAAAAGCACCGGCGTTGCGCCGCCATCAAAAATGGGGTTCAGTATTTCAGAAAATATCAACATAGGCTTGTCTTGTCTGATTGCCTTGTGTAGTTTGTTCAACGAGACACAAAGCAGAAGCCTCCAACATTGGGTGCTTTCCTCATTTAGATCCGTACCCTCTTTCCGAGAATCGAAGAGGGCAAAAGGATATCTCTTTACGTTGGTAGTCTTACAATAGTCTTTAGTCCACTTGTTGGACAGAGGACAAATGGAAACCACATGGGTGTCGGGTGTGGACCCCTTTTGTGAGGGGACCCTGTTTTTAAAGGGACTCCAAAAGGATGGCCATCATTTTGCGGGGTCCCCCAAAAGAAGACGGACCCACCTATCTTTAAGGGTTCCCCAATTTCGAGAGCTCTGATTTCCCTCTATAGCGGACCGGGCAGACCTCGCGCAGGAGCAATACTTCGAAGACACCACCTCGAACATCTCCACGCCGCTGCACATGGAGGCGGAGTCCGGAGTCCGGATTCGCTGCGCCGTACCGGCGGGTACCGTTTTGGGTTTCAAAGAGAAACCCAAGCCGGAACAAGCAAATTGGGGCCATAAACAATACAGATTTGGTGGTGCTTTCAATGGGTGCCGGTGGTTTCCAATGAACCACGAATCCGGAGGCGAGCAGAATCAGAACTCAGGGCGAGACAATTCGTTGGATTTCCGCATTCTTGACCAGCGACCACTGTATCTCTACCCTTGTGCCAAGCAGCCCCATGTTTGGGTTTGTCTCCAGGCAAATGCAAAGGACACCTACCATTTGCACTGGTCTGATTCCCAATTTAGGACATATAGAGGAGTCTGCCTTGTTTTTAGATCTGGGATCAATGGAATTGGGTCCGTTGCATTCCATCTAAAGATCCTCGTCCTGATTTCATTTGTGATCGTCCCAACTTTGGGTTTGCAGTTCCATCAATTGGGCTGGTCCCATTTATTTTGTGTCGTCGCCCTTCGGTTTCCTTGTTCCCGAACAGGCGACAAAGGGTCGCACAAGTCTTTCCACGGATCTGACACAAGCAAAGGGACACCAAGCAGTTCGCGGCTCGTCTTTGAGCTAAGCACAATTCCTCCCCCCCCCGGATTTTGGTTAGCCGTCTCCTACCATCATCTTTCCCCTGTGATACTGCGGATGGTTTCGAAGTCCCTTTCGCACCGTTCAGAAATGCGAGTTTGGATTTCGCAACCATCCACAACATTCTCAGGACCCCTTGACCCTTCTCTAAGGCTCACGAGGAATTTTGGGCCCTCAAAATTGTGTCTTGTTTTCAAGGGCCATTGGACGGGTCCGGGTTCTTCATTGGAGGGTCCTGGGGCCTGCATTGGAGGGGTCATGAGCTTTGGGGTCGCAGCTCGGGGATCACCTTGAAACGACCTTAAGACCACCTTCAAACCACCTTCAAACCACCTCCAAACCACCTTAAAACACAAACTGAAAACCGCATTACAGCCACCCTGAAAACCACCTTACACGTCCACCTTCGCTGCTTTCGCGCTTTGCTCGCGTTGATCCCTCTCTCAGGTGGTGGCTGGAGCGCTGGCCCACCTGGCACGGACCTCGGGGAACTCTGGTGGGTTCCTCGGGTGCTGTGGGTTTCTTGAGGGTTCCTTGGGACAGGAGTCATACACCACTTGTTGACTTTGAGGGAGAGCAAGCCATTTCGCTGCCCTTCGTTCTGGTAACGCCCTCATTCCGTGAGGTCGAGAAATCCTGGGTCAACATCGGATTTGTCCGAAAGCAGCTCCTTTTGTTTCCGGATTTTGATTTGCCTTCTGTGTTTCTTGAAACCTGAGGTTTCATTGGGCCATGCTTCGGGCGGCTGGTGGTTTTATGGGCTTCGACCAGCACACGTCTCCATATTGGGCAAGTATCGAGCATACGTGCCTAGCAGAACAACCATGTTGTTTTGGATCTTTTTGGCAGGTGACGGATACGGTCGCACCGATCCACCATGTCCAATCAATAGGCTTGAGCTGGTGGTCCATGTCTGTGCTTGCATGCTGGATTGTGTCCCAGAAATGCGTCGACTCGAGGGGCAAGCACGCCTCCCTCCTTAAAACACCGGGAAGCTCCAAACGGGGCACTCCCCTCTCATGGCCTGCGCTGGTCACAGGAGATGCCCTCCGAGTTCGTAGGTCAACCTTGGAACGCACTCATTTGCTTTTGATGTCTCATAGTTTCTGTTCTGCAGATTTCAGCGATGTCCGGTTCGGCTTCTTTGGTTTGGGAGCTGCAGGATGGATGGGGGTAGGGATTGGGGGTCTCAGGGATACTAAAGCTGTTGGATGTGTTTTCTGGGACACGGCTCGGACAGCGTTTCTGTACGAAGGTCAGCTAACACTTCAGAATTTGTGGGGATATGGGTTTGTCTGATTTGGAGAACGTTTCCATTTAAAATGACCCAAGGCATCAAACAAGCCAATATGGACGTTTCCTACGCGGAATCCCCAAAGAGTTGCCAAAAACCGGCTCCAAGTCCGGCAAAAGACATCCACCAGCTGCTCGGATCAGCTCTGAAATCTCGCCAAGGCGGCCAACCTGGCGCCCATTGGGGATCCCGAGCTTTTCGTGTTCCTGGGTACGCTCACGTCAGGCGCCACCGAATCAGTGTGGCTCCCCGTTCCAGTAAACATAGTGGGCTTTTTGCTGGGAAAGGAGAAACATCGTCGCCCAAAACAGCGCAGTCGTCAGAAACCGAAGAGTTGTCCCTCCTTTTCGGGGTCCCTGAAACTCCGAGTGGTTTGATTCCAAACTAGCCTAACCTTCATGCTGGCTTTGCTGTTGCTTTCCCAAATCTTCACGTGTTTGTCTTGCCAACCATCCTGACGTGTGTGGTTCCTTTTGAGCTGTCGTTGAGAATCCTGGGCTGCGCCGCGGTGGATCAAAAAATGTTCCATAGCTGCATTAATCAACCATTGCCAGTTTCGTCGTGAACCGAAGCTGTCAGCAGATAAGACCCCTTCACATCGGCGTTTGCCAGCCCTGAAAAATTCGATTTGGCGGGGCTGCCAACGCCGCAGATATCCTGTTTTCCTCTTGTAGTCCCGGTTCCGGGTGCGATGTTCGCACGCCGAGCTCCCGTAGCTGCCTTCTTTCTGGAGTCTGTTTTGGCCTTCCGGCTGTGATGAAAGTTGGCACAGGTCCTCCATGTTGGTCAATCACCCGCTTCCGAGACTAGCGTCACAGTGCCATCTACTTTCACCCTGAGGTTGCCAAATACATTTGGGAAATCCATGAAAACAGCTAGGGCAAACCGGAGGTTTTCGGCTTTTGTTCCAGTTTTCTTAGGTGCCGTTTTGGTAACAGCCATTTGGCTGTGGGTCAAAACTAATGGTACCATTTTGGTTGGTAGGTGATTTCACCACCCATTTTAGTGGGGAATGGGATGTTCACTGGGGGCTAACCGAATTGGATGGCCATTTGAGCGACCAAAGGGCACCTCCAGAGCCCAGCGCAGGCCTGGTGGAGCGGGTGCGCCAGGCCCGCGGAGACGTGAGGCGCGCGGAGACGTGGACCGGATGTCGCGCCGGTGCTTGGCGTGGGGCTTGGGCGTTGGTTTTGGATTTATGGCTTGCGGCTTTGAGGTGGCAGCGGGTCAAAAATAGATTTGGTAACCCCAAAATGGAAGCCTGGTTCATGGAACCAAGGACTAAACCCTGCGGGCCTTTGGTGGAATAGTCTTGACCCATACCCATGTGTGTGTTGTTTGGCTTGTCTGCTTCCTCCCAGAGTTTCAGCACCGGCTTGTGTTGTTTTGGAAGTTGACTGGGCTTGAAAGGGCGAGCGTTCGATGCCAAAATCTTTATTGCATTCTGATCTTTTGATGAGCTGGTTCACGCACTTGGCTCAAGGCCCCCCCCCACTAGGCTACTTCGATTGAGGCAATGTACTTTGTGATCATGAGAATTGAGTCTTCTTAGGGATATCACTCTAGGCATCTCTGACCGTTTTGGTGCATTGGGCTCCCTTCCCCTGACAGACGGTCAGCCCAAATTCCTGCGCAAATCAGCAAGCTATTGGCCTTCCTGGTGCGGTTTCGCCTGTGACTCGACCCGCAAACTTAGTCTTTGGGACCAGCGGGACTTCGCCGCAGTTATGTCTGGTTGCCGTTTGGCTGAAATGATTCGGCACGTAGCCCTTGGGCTTGAACTTGACTGGGAACCCAGGAGTATCGCGGTGTCTCATTGGGGGAGTCCTGCATTGTGAACGACTAATCCGTCAGAATTCCAATACAGCACTAGCCCAACGGCCCCTGGTCTTTGCAGAACCTCGGCAGGCGAGCCGGCAACGCTCCACAGGAGCGCGGGAAAGGGCCATGTGAAAGTGCCGTGGATGTGAAAGTCCAGCATCCCTTGAAGCCCTTGTGTCATATCCTGGTCCGTGTAATTCCTAACAGCCAGGAGCTTTTGCTGTATTCAAACCAATCTGGGCAATTCATGCCGCATTCAATCATGAGAAATCTCTGCAGGCGGGCGTCCAAAAAATGCGCCATGGTTTGGGGAAACCCCCCAGAGCAACAGGAAAGGTCATGTGGGCTACAATTCCCAGGCAGCTAAATTGAGAACGCCCCAAATGCAATGTTTCTTTCTAGAACCAGGACCGGCTCAGGAGCGCCAGCGCGCTTGTTCAACTCACAGCCGGCTTTGCGAGTCTCCGAGTGCTTTGGCCGGTGGCGTATCCCACCAAATTACTCGAACTGAAGGTTGCCAGCCCCAAAACACGACCAGAAAAGCACCTCTGCCGCACAAACATGCCCAAAAGAAAACGGTTCACAACTCGAGCGCACGAAGAGGCGACGCAAAACCCGAAATGCCGCCACCGAGATCCGAAGACTATTTCTTGACTAATAAAGCTACAAAATGGAGCACAAAATCGACCACCAGAAAATCTAAATTAGACAGCAAGAAAACCACCAGAAAACCTCCGAGATCTGACGGATCTGCTTTTACCCAAAACATACCACACATTAGAACACAATCAATTGCCAGAAAACCCAATCAGAGCAAAAACACATCTGATAATTTTCAACATTACTCTGCCGCCGGACTGCTTTTGCGGGAAAATACTCAAAGGGGGCCGGAGGTTGGGGGGAAGCCCTACAAAAGGCTGGCAAGGCATTGGACAAGTTCTTGTCCTTGCCAAGGGTTTGGCAATTTGTGTGCATCCAGGGTTCTCACAGCAACGTTGACAGCATCAGCATCAACGCCTAGATCACAACCTTCGCCGTTGTTGTGACAGTCCCATCCAGTGGATCCCGGTTTTCACAGCTTTCTCCCTTTGTTTATCCTATTTTTTGCAGCTACCATGTTGACAACCGGACAGTGGTGGCAGATTTGAGGGCCGTTTCTGCTGCCCTCGTTTTTGTTTCTTCTTCTTTTTCGAGGACTTGGTGAAAGCCTTGTCCTTCTTGCTTGCGAGCGTGAGGCCTGCATTTGGGAATCGGTTGTTTCCCTTTGTGCGTCGCTGACTGGCTAGCTGTAACGTTTGCTGGTAGCCCATGGATCTTTTGACCCACAGATCGTGTTGTTTTGCTGGGGGCACTCTGCAATCAAGAGCGGATATCCTGTTGCAACACTCCAGGTTTCAAGGACGTCTTCGGTGGCATGGCCCTTCAGACTTCAGACGGGAAAGCCTCTCAAGTAGTGCAGTGCTTGAAACTCATGAGCTACAATCAACACTTAGGCAGATTGGGTAGATGAAGCTTACTTAGCAGGGGACAGTCTCAAGCATTGATACTTGCGGCCACCCTGTTGATTTCGCCATGCGACCAAGATCAAGGAATTGCGTCACTTACAAGGTGCTTCAGGTCCTTTGTTCCACAAACATGTCACGGGTGTTCAAGTGACCGCGCAAGAAGCGGTCCCGAAACAGAAATTTGGCGACCTTGGTGACGCCAACCGGTGGACTTCCGCTGCCAACCGGTGGACTCACATTTTTGAGATGGGGAATTAGGCAGGAGGGCACTTTGTGTTGTATCACAGAAGTGGTCACTTGGAAGGTTCGGCCATACGAAGGGCTTGGTGCCCACGCGTAGCGCCTTGCAACTCTCTGACATTCTAGCGATGTCAGTGTGGAAACGGACGCATGCACTAATTGGTAATTTGGGAACATTGATGGCTCTATCTTAAATGTTTACGATACCCTGTCATTTTGTTGCACTTATATACATGCATGTGTATACATATATGTGAATCTAATCTGTAGGTCAATACCAGAACATATACATGTGTGCAGTGGAGTACAATACATTGCATTGCATTGCTTTTCTTTGCATTGCGTGCCGCTGCGTTGCATTACATACCATCGCATTGCGTTACATTCCAGTACATCCGTACGTGCACGATTCATTGACTATAACACCGAATAGATATTCATGACATAGCTTTGCTTGATATAGGGATACATCACCGATTCAGTCCGATTCTTGATGCGTTCCATTCTTGCACACTCTGAAACACCTACGGATTGGAGCTCATTCCCAGAGGGCGTTCCAGATATGCTGACGCATCAAACTTCCTTTCCAGGCGATATTGAACCTGACCAATGAAACGACGGAACTAGTCAAAAAGTAATCGCATACTGGTTTTCAAAGAGGTTGCAGCAGATGTTCATTTCTGCGATCCAAAGTAGGTTTGTTCGGCTTCCCCGCAATTGGCGCGGATGTTTTCCAGGCCCATTGACAAACCGCGGGAGGGCAATTTGAGCCCGAACATCTCAGAGCACGTGCAGGCTCGGACAGGGGCCAAGCCTGGGTGCTTCCGATTTTGGGATTCCCCGGCTAGGGTTGGCTCACGTTGGTTCCATTGAAGGTTCGAAGATGCGAAGATGGGTGAACCCTGAATGTAGCTGGGGCATTCTACAACGTGTGTTCTCGCTTTTCTGATTTTGGGGTGGATTAGTTGGCAGAGGGGAACATTTGCCGCAGCTCTCCTTGGAGCAGGGAGGGAGGGAGGGAGGGAGGGAGGGAGGGAGGGAACGGAACCAGGCGGCATGAAGCTTCACTACATATCCCTTAATTAACCAGTTTGTACTCTGGCCATACAACCTCCTGGGACCGATTCCAGATTCATATTTTTCTCATGAGCGCCGTCTCAAGCGTCTCCCCGAAAGGCATGCGGTCAGCTGGCCGGCTGCGCAATTTATCAAAGCTAGCTACTCGTCCCAAATCGTAGACTGTTTGCCCACCACCGCCATCCAGAAGAACGCATCATTTCTTTCTCTTTCTTTTCCGCTCTGTTTTTGCCGTGCAATCCTCCGCTCTTTTCTTGATCTTTTTTCTCTGCTCTCACCCTGTCCCTTGTCGCCATGCCTTTTCCCACAAATGTATCCGTGCTCTCGCCCTGGTTTCCGCTGTTCTCACCCTTGCCTTCGCACTTGCCCTTGTCTAATCTCTCCTTTTCTCGCTTTTTCCTCGCGGCGAACATTTGCAACTGTTTTGTCCAATCCCGGCTGACCGAACCCGGAGGTTCCACTCGAAGGACCCTCGCAGTGAGAGAGACTTCTTTCCGCCGAGGGATGCGCAGCCAGGAGTGGCATGTTCAAATATCACCCACACCGGCGTATCCGTACACCTTCAGCAAACTGCACGCGTCGCCCATGGTCAAATGTAGAAGATTAAAAGGCAGCAAGTATCAAGTGCAGCACTTAGCCACATGCCTTGCACATCTATCACCCATTTCTAGTCTTTGGGTTGTTTCTGTTGTAGGCATCCTCTTTGGGGTTATGCAGAAGTAGCTCGTCCACCCATTTGTCTAGGGGAAACTTCCCCATTCTTTCCAGGGATCCTTCTTTCTAGAAAGCCACCAAAAACCCTGTGGATTTGGCCGGAATTTGAATCAACTCCTAGAGAAATAGCTCGTCGACCCATTTGGGGGTTCCATTTCCCGGTGGAACGCTCAAGGCTGACCCGTGCAGGCCCGCCTCTCGGCAGAGATCACCCGCACTGCGGTGGCGCTGGGTGATGCGGGGGCGCCCTTTGCGTTGTAAATTCGGTGAGTGCGCAGGGCTCCTCGTTGTCTTTGTCTTCCATTTGCTGAATAGAACTCCATTTGTTTGTTTTGTTTTTGTCTTCCATTTCTCTTTGTCTTTGTCTTTGTCTTCCATTGGTTTGTTTTCCCTTGTTGGTTTTAAGGGGAATCGATTTCACTACTGGACATATTTTGTTCCAGGGGGCCTGAGCAAACGGAAGTTGGCTCGGTTTTGACCGGGTGATGTTTAAAAGGGCCATTGCAAGGATGAACCCTATTCGGCACCCTAGGGAATGCAACCCCAAGTAGGGCGAATAGCGTCCATGGATTTTAAGGCGCTTGACTCAGGCAAGCCTATCCATCGTCAATCCATCGATATCAACCTGTCAGTTCTTACTCGGCCCTTTTGAGTGCGCTTTCCTCCCTAGCTTCATTGGGCTAACATGAAGCTTGGCGGCCGGCTTGTTCTTGCATTTGTGTGAGAGGCTGTTATCAACTTCAGCACGGGCCAAAGCGCAGATTGTCAAAATGTTGCCTAAGACCATAAGACCTTGTTGATAGGAAGGTGACATCGGCGCGAAGATTGTCCGGTATCATTCCTTTGATGAATAACCCCCCCCAAATGTCAATCAGGAGCACTGTTTTGAAAGAAAGAACTTCAACTAAAAAGGGGCCGCCTTGATGTTCTTGTTGGCACGGTGCGCAGTACTGACCAGGCCTTGTTGGATGTTGTCGACTCTGGCGCAAGAGATCTGACGATAATAGGATCCCAAGACACAAATCGTTTAGGATTGCTCCTTATGTAGAAGTAAATCACGTGAGATCTTGTATGTATTCTTTCTGGTTGAAGCATTGCCCTCATTTAAATCTCTAGACCAGAATCCACATGTCAAACTCATAAGACATGTTGCCCCACAACTTTGCAATTGCTGATGTGCATGGCTGACTTCCATTGGCAATTGCGGCGGAGCAAGCTTCACAGTGGCCAGATGAGACATGGGCCTTTGGAGAAGTTGGTTTCCGGGTTCCTAAGAGAGACCTCCATGTGCCATGATCGTGGGGTTCCCTTGGGCGGAGGTTTTCCTGAGGCTAGGCACCGCTTTGCGCCCCAAAGTGCAGTGGTTTCTAAGGTCCCTGACTCTTGGCTCCCAAGTGGACATTTTGCGGGTTCTCAAAATTACCGTACTGTTTAAACTTTAAGCCATCATTTAACGGGCGATTTTGGGATGTCACTTCACTGGACCGGTCTTGCCAGAGCCCAACTGGAATGGCGTGTCGCGAGGTCATGGCGAACATCGCCGCGCCCAACGGTCCGCCCATGGCGATCAAGCAGGCCTCGTGCGTGGCAGTGCCAGTTTTCAGCACCTCATGGTGTTGGCCGAGACTAAAGGAGTTTGGACGAAATCCATTTCGAAACCGTTCAGGCACCCTGGAATTGATTCGATTCGCCTGTAAATAACCACAAGCAATGGTTTTCCATGGTTTCAAAATGGTGCAGGAATTCGTCCATGCATAGTATGATGATACAAAGGAATACACACAAAGTAATTTTTACGATGATATGAATGGATTGAAAGCAGCAGGGTAACATTAAGGATCTGCATTTGGTTCCTTTGTTCAGATCTCAACATGTCACACACATTTGAGCGATTTCTTGGCTGGCCTAGGCTGGCCAAGGAGCTCGGAGCTTTGGTTGACCCGAACTCACTTCCCCAGTTTCTCGACTTTTTGGGCAGAATTTGAGTGGCAGACGAAAAGGTTAGGCCAAGCCCGGAAGTGGGACAGCCATTTAATTATTTTTGCTAATTCGAGGAGCCATGTGGAGAGAGAGGGGTGAAACACAGCTCAGGCGATGCCCAATGCTGAGTTCCTGAACTCGGTAGGCGGGGCGGCTTGCCAAATCCAGCTGAGCCCGTCACGGTGCGCATGGTCATTTAAGGAAATTCAAAGCACGAAAGCCAGGAGAACTCGCTTGTTTCCCTTTTTCTTTGGTGTAACAACACGCGTTTGACCGGAGCTCGCGTGCCCATGACGCTGGGGCCTATTTGCCGGAAGCTATTTGGGGTCACAATGAGAGGTGGATGGCGGAACAGGAAGCGGGTGTAACATATCTTCAAGTTTTGTTGATCAGGTGTGCGTGTGCCACCAGATCTGTCGCCTCGAAGACAAAGCTGAGAAAGGGCACGGAGAGCGGTCCTTTTTGGACCAGATTGGTGGCCTTCAACACGCAAGAGGACTCTCGCGAGGTCGCCGGGGTTGCCTCTCTTTGCATGGGGCTCCCCCTTGGAAGCACTGGACTGGGGTCTGGATACCTGATGTTTTTGGTTGCCTATTGTGGATGGACAAGATCCCGCACCATTTGGGATGGATGAGAACCTGCGAATCCGAGGTTTCTTGGATAAATCACCTGCCAACTGGTGCAAAGTGGAGTTTGTGCGTCAGGGTCGAATGAAGCTGCCTTTTGAGGGAGGCTAATCCGAGGCCTGCCTGAGGCTGAAGGCTTCCTAAGAAAAACAACAAATGCAACTTGCTGGCTCTCAACAGGGAATGAGACTTGGAATGACCCCTATGAACCATCGCCTATGGCTGCCTTTCAGGGAACCCCCTTCCGGTTCATTCCCAGCACCCGTCATTCCCTAGCCAACAGCAGCAGCCCAAAAAATCATCCGGACCCGGTGACCCACTCCACACTTTGGAGGTGGGGATCTCGTCGTGACCATCATCAAGAAGCCGCTGATTGACATCATCCAGGAGGGCGCCTTTTGGCAGCAAAGAGCGGCGAAAAGGTGCCGGGGGGAAGAAATCACCATGCCGGGGGAAGCCTGCTGGCTGTGGCTCAAAACCAGCCGGGAAGGTCCTGGTTTGGACCGTTTTCCTTTTTTCCTTTTAAAGGGAGGCGCGATAGGCAGTGAATGAGGGTAGGGGTCATTCCCTCAGTCCCTGCTGGGCACTAGCAAGTTTTCCTACTGCCATTTTCTGCTATGCTGCTTTATTATGGATTCCGCGCTTCCTGCTTCCCCGCATCCCTGGACAAGGAAGTTGGGCCCACCCGATATCCGAACGAACATCATGCCTACCCAATCTTCCGATGTCATTGGGTGTCACAAGGCGTTTTGATTATAGCTCCCAGATCAGCGACTGCCTATATTTGCAGAAGACTAGAGTAAAGGGTGACATACTAAATAAGTCCAAATTAGACAGTACAGAAAGCCACCAGAAAACCTCCAAGATCCGAAGGATCCGATTTTCTTCGGCAAAAGCAGCAAAACACTGCCAGGCAAGAACCTCGGAAAAAAGATGTTTCCTCGTTACGCATGGCCAACTCTCTGTGGAAGATTTCAGATAAATAAGCAGAGTGGAACTTACTGGCCCCTGCAGAACACCCTTCAGATGAGGCCTTGCAGTTCGGACTCTGCAAGGAGTAAACACGCGTTTTGCGGAGACAGCTATTTCAGTTGAGTCTTTAGATCCTGCGAGTGTATTATTTGAGGAAAACAGTTGCTCGCTTGTGAACTAAACGGACTTTTTCTTACATCCCTACATCCCTCCGCACGGAGCAGCCCCAAGGTTCAAACGCAGCCGGACTACCAGAGCATGCAGCGCAACATGCTCAGCTTTTTCTTTGGGCTTCGGAGCGATCCATCTCGCAAAGACCTGGGGGTTGATCAAAAGGTCGGATGGACATGGGATGACCATCAGGGAAGCCACCAAAAAAATTGACTTTCCCCACTAAAGCTACCCATGGTCATTTGGGGGCTGAACAAACATATTGATGAACCCCCAGATGGGGTTGTGTGTTTGGGTTGTTTTAAAGCGAGACCAAAAGGATAGCCTCCATTTGGGACAGTTGAGTCGGCGCCAAAAGGCGCAAAGCGAGCGGTTCACTGGCAGTTGGCTAGACTCCGGCAGCCAGGCAAAGGTCTTGAGATGAGTATGTTTCCTCAATGGGGGTTGAGTCAAAGTGGCCTCGCCGACTATGCCCTACCGTCCCAAGAGAGGGCAAGCCTTTCGATACTTGACGAATGCAGGGGGTCTGGTTTCGGTGGCCAGAAGGCCGTTGCCTGTTCTGGACGGGACTTGATGCTCCTGAGTCTACTCCCTCTCTCAACGAGAGCAAATAAAGCGAAAGCCTTTTGCGTGCAACAGATGTCAGCTAGCCTATCGCTTGTCCCTGTGCGCTTCGCTTGGTATTTTTTGGTGGTTTTTTGAAGGAAGCCAAAAGGAAATGAAGGCTTTGTGATTAGTTGCAGGTTGGGTCAGATTAATCCAATGCAGCCTGGGGGGATGGAGCACCACGTAGCTCTTAAGCTCCCTGAAAGGCCCTATTAAGCTTATTTGGGCTCCCTCCCCTCCCTCCCCCCCCCAGGCCCCATGTGTCTTGAAGACCAGGACTGGTGGAGACAGAAGGTCCAAGGTCAACGCAGAGCTTGTCTGAAGGCTAGCGAGCCCTTCCATTTGAAATGAGAACCCATTTGTGTAACCAAGCTCCTTCCGGCAGCACCTTGTCCACAGAACAAAGAGGCCAAAACTTGTGATTGGGAGGCCTAAAGTTTGGATTGAGCCTCGATTTGCACGATCCCAGTTGATTTATGATATCAGTTTGAGGATGTACAGTCTTTTTTGGTCCTTCATTGGAGAGGAAGGGCGACATGCTGCTGAGGCTGGGTCTACCCTCAGATCAACGTCGCAGGCAGGGTATGCAATTTAACAGCCCAAAAACTAAATTTTACTGCATGCCTTCATCATAGGTTCTTCATCCAAGAGGCAAAGCTTGCAACAGCCACAAGTAAGTCACTCCTTGAGTCGTTCCCTCCAGTACGGTTCAGGTTGGGTTGTTCTTTTGACCTAAGCCTTGGAACTTTGGGGAAAACGGCACAACGATTCCTCAGCTGCCACAAATCAAATCACTTGCCCAGCTGAATGTTGACCCCATATTAATCAACCCCGGTTCATTCCTGGGTTTAGTGAGGAATCATCACTGTTGGAGGGGCCCCCGGCCCCTGTTAATAGACGGGGCTGACCAATCTTGGGTGGCTCCCAGCCATCCCCTTAGCTTCTTAGCCTTTTTAGGGTTTAGTGGGGGTTTCCACACGAAAAACAACAAAATCAACTTTCGGCAGGGGATCTGAGGGCAGCCCAGCAATATGGGTATGGGTCAAACTTTAACCACCAGGATACGGACCGCAGGTTTTAGTCCTTTCCATTTACCAGGGCAACCCATTTTGGGGTCACCCCATGTTTGACCCACAGCCACACTGAGGATGGACAAATTCCTGCCCCACTTTGATACCCTGGAAACCATCCACAGTATGGGGTCGGCACGACCGGTGCTGAGCCGAGCCTCGAGAGGCTTGGGGCCACCGGGCTTCATGGGTGTGGACTGGGCCGGCGAGGAGGGCATCCAGGCAGACCCCAACGCGCCTTGGTCCATGGATCCAAGACCTGGTGCGAGAGGTGCAGGGAATGAGGGAGTAGAATGACCCCAAAGAAAACATCCAGCTGGTGGGTTCCTTTAAGGAAATGCCCAGGCTCATTCCCTGATTCCCTACTGAGCACCAGCAAGAAGAGGAAGGCTCCAAAGACTTTGGCACGGCCTCCCTTTTGTGCGGGTCTGGTTTGGCCAATTTGCTCGGCTTGCTTGGGGCATGTCAAATGAAAACGACCCATTCTGGGGCGGTTCTCATATGTTGGAAATACAAATATCATTGGCTCTGTACCGCTGACCCTGAGGAAAGGCTTTCCAACTCTGAGTTAATTGCGTCACAGATCTCTGTAGCACACAGTTGGATTCCTATGAGCTCCATAATGATGGACCCCCAAAGAACAAGTTCTCTTCACTCCTTCCATTTGCTGGAATTAGCAATTGCCCCTGGTTTTAAGGGGAATCAATTTCACCACTGGACATATTTTTCCTCATTTTTCCAGGGCGAAAACGCAAATAGACGCCTATGTTAAGCCACACCCTGCGACCCATGGGACACGAAGCCGAGGCCATCCAATGCCAAGAGGCCCAGGAAGGCTTCCTGCAGACCATCACCGTGCCTCGGCTGCGAGGTCTCGCGGCACAGCAAAAGCAGCGCAGCGGTCGAGCGCCGGTAGGATGGGATTGGTTTGGGATTTCAGATGCAGGGTTGCTTTGGAACCTGAGGAACAAGCGGTTTTTTTTGGCATTCATGCACAGGGTTGCTTTTGGAGGTAATGACCAAGGCGCAAGACGAATGGGTCTCCGAATGTTTGTGATTTCTGATTCTGCCAGGGACGTTGCGGTTCTTGAAGCACCCCTGAACATGCAGCGCAAGTAGCACTTGAAAGGGGCACGTCAAGATGTGACACACCTCTTAGATGGAACCAGTTTGGGTACAATCGAAAATAGCAGTGACATGCTGGGTTGACATGAAGCGAAGGTGCAGACGATGTTTGGGTTGGCACTCGCAGGTTTCTGGAATGTGTTTCTGTGACGGAAATTGCTGAGCTATCCTCGAGTGAGAAACCTTGTGCTTGCGTGAAGGGACATCCCAGGTGGCAGGGTGGAAAAGCCGGTTTCATCGGAGCGAGCCTCTGTTTTTTCCAGGCGGCCCGTCTGGTTTTGTTTTGCTCGTGGCTCTCAGGGTTGGCGCCAGGGGTTATGAGTTGTTCAACCAGGCCCTGGGACCTAGGGAAGCCCAACGAAGTTTGCAATCTTTTGGGCGTGTCTTTGTTCGAGGGTACCCTTGGGGGTTGGCTTAATGGGAATTCAAAGGGGAAGCCACCCTGGTTTGGGGGCCCCTAATTTGATAAACACCTATGTAGACATGTTCAAGAGCTTCGGCCGACTTTTTCGCGCCCAGATGACCACCATCTCCTGGCCCATCAATCCATTCACCTACGCCACCGGGACTCAGATCGGCATGAACGCGGACGTCACTGTTCCGTGCCCCGGATGTCTCGGTATCATCCGCCTACACATGAGCTCACTATGATGTGGGGACTCCTGATTTCACTGAAATACAGGACAAACGTTTTGAGGTTTTTGGATTCCCACAAAAAAACACCAGACCCTCTATTCGATTTCAGACCCCGAAATTTCCGAATGAGGCTCAAGGGCAGCTCTTCTTTCTCAAGCAAAGCCGCAGAGCTGTGCAAAGCAGAGCTGTGCTAATGAGGTTTCAAAACCTTCGAGCCTTTGTACAATGATGGTCATGTCGCGAGATATTTATACATACATACATACATATATATATATATATATATGTACACAATCTCTATATATATATATATACACATCCGTGTATATATATATATACACATCACATGTGGTTGATATGGGACCGAAAGGCCCGCCTGTTCCCCTTCTTAGTTATGTGGCTCTGGCTTGGAGCCATGGGCAAAGTAAAACACATCACCCTCAAGCAGGTGAGTACATGTCAAACCCCCCTTGCTTGAGGCTTTCCTATTTGACCTGTGGAGCAAGATGAGTATAGCGCATTTCTGACAGTGTCAAAAACTGGGGGCTGTTTTGTTGTCGTTTTGACAGAAGGAAACCAAAGAAGAAAACAAGCAGTTGAAAATCCCCCAAAATTTAGCACGGCAAGTTGTTTGTTTGCCACAGTTTCCCATAAAGTGAAGCTATGGACAACCGGCGCAGGTACACGGTGCAGATGCGATCTTGTGGGCAGCCAGTGGTCATCCAGGCCCGGCTTTCATTGAAGAGTGTACTTTGTCCAGATGCAAGGTTTTTGTTAGTCATCCTGATTTAAGCCTTTAGCCTAGATGGGTGATGCCATCTGAGATCTTCGGGGTTTTAAGTTTTTAAGTGTTTGCTGACCCAAGTTATTTGGCCTGTGAAGATGTTGCAAGAGACACGTGTTTCTCTGCACTTCAGCTTCACAAAGTTGTTGCACGCCTGGAAAGCCAGGGCGGTCCGACGTTTAAGTGAGGTTGCCCATAGCTGCAAGTAGGCGCGGGGGCTGTGAGTGTGTTGAACTTTCTGCCAAGTTTTGGAAGAAGATCATACTGGATCGTGCACAGATTCTTCCCTTCCTGCTTCGCTATGCTCTTGCCTCACATGTTGGAAGGTCTTGTTCGTTGGCCACCAGGTAGCTTGTTTTGGATTCACTGGTGGCTTCTTAGCGCTGGTGCTAAGCAACACAGTTCGGTGTTGCATGGAGCCGCAGCCGCTGGGGCCCATGCGTTTCTTCGCTCCGCTCAGGGCGTGTCTGGAAAGGCGAGGTCTTCGGGGTGGGTGGGTGACGGTCGGGTGCGTGTTGGCCTCATTGGAGCCTTCTCCTCGGCACATGGGTCTGAACTGCTGGACCCTGATAGCGCCCATCGAGGTAGAGTCTGAAGGATTGTTGCTTTTTGCACGATTGTGTCAGGAAGGTGATGGCACAGCATGTTGAAAGTTGAACAGAATGGCACAATTTGCGACGGTGCATTCTGCTCATGCCCATGTACCGGATCAAACATTGGAATGTTAGTTTTGCTGCTTGGCCCGTTCGCACGCTGTCGCCATACATACGGATTTGAGTAAAGTGTTCCTCTCCCTGCAAAAGCAAAATTTCACGCTGCAGGAACGTGCGACCGTGCATGATATTTGGCTGCTTGACCAATTCAGGGCCATGCTGGGCATGGTGACTCCTGCAGTCCGTCCGCACCTTCGGCTACTTGTGGAGAAGATCTTAAAACACTCACTCATCTTGAGCGAATCCCAAGCTTTCTCATGGCGGAAGTGTGTCCGATACCAGAAAGCGATAACCATTGGAGAAGTTGTACCCACACAGGAATGCCACGGTCAGAACGTAGTGACGGTTTTCCTCCTGAATTTCCCTATGTCAACCTTCGCGCACGAGCTCATGCCGTCCCCAGAACAAGTAATCAAAAGTGTGCTTCCGCTTTTGTTACACTCCCTGCATCACTTTCCGGGGGTTATGTCCGCGCCCGCGGACATAACTGGAGGGTTTCTTTCCAAGTTTTAACCGAAAAACAACCACAGCCCTGAAGCGTAAACACTAAACAATAGCTTTTCTGAGCGGGTTCCATTTTTTGCATCCGGAGAGCGGCTCAGATCCAGCTGACCTTCCGCCTGTCGCCGAGCGTGGTCCGGGACCGGCGCTGGGGCTACGGGGACACCACCCCGCCCGGGGCCCAAGTTGAGCCAGATCGGCGAGGCGCGAGGCCGGACGTTCCAAAGGCGGCCAGATGGCAGCTTTGCTTTGCCGGTCTCTGGGTCGACTTTGATGCAAGCTTCAGTCTCACTGCTTCAGCCCAGTTTTGGGGTTTCTCTTCAAAATCGACTCTCGAAAACAAGGGGGAAACCAGGGCTTTTTTTGGACACTGGGCAGGGGTTGCTGTTTGTGAAACCGTTTCATGGCATCTTAGCAAGGTGGCCATTTCGTTCATATCCAAGCTCGGAAGCATCGACGCAATGCTTCTGTCGCAACTGTTTCTCACTTGTTTCTTGTTTTCTTGTGGGTTTACTGAATCAACCAAAGCAAGGCTGTCAGTCCTACCTGGCAAGTCATGGTGGATGAATCAGGAGAGTCTCCTGCAATGTCTGGACGACCCCAGCAGCCCGTGAAGGGGTCTAGGTCCTATAGGTGCAAGCTGAGGTGCCTCCAGCTTTTGGACGCCGAGAGGAATCTGAGTACTTCGCGTTGAGAGGATCGGATCCGTGCGAGTCAACCACAACAGTAACTCAGAGCACTTGGTTCCCCACTTGCAACATGTCCCAAAATGGCACGCCCCCATTTGGATGGTTTTCAATGGAGGCAAAAGGAAGCTGAAAAAGCAGTTAGGGGTTCCCGTTCTCCGGTTTTCCGATCCAGAAATACCAGCGGCACGTCCAAGGTACCGCGTGGCTTGGTGGGAAGACATCCCCGGCATCAGCTCCCAGGCGCGACAGAACTCAACATGGTGGACCCCCTTTTGGTTGATATTTGAAGGACCGCAAAAGGAAGCACGTCCCATTTTAGGGGACAAATTCCTATTTCAAGCCACCCAAATGTGGCGTTCGAACGGTGCAGCCACCGAAAACTCCGGGAACCGAAGGAACTGGCATTTTACAAGACGGCCCCTGGGCGAAGTTTGAGTTTCATGCTGACTTCTTCCCAATGCCAACCACGGAATTTGGGCGGCATGGGAAGGATGGGCCTTTGAAGGGCTAAACTAGTTTTCCGCCTAGTTGAAGGGTATGGGTCAAAACTAAACCATAAAACTGCAGGTAGGTCCGTGTTTCCATTGTATCCATTGGGTTTTCCATATTTTTGAGCCACAGCCGCAAAAGACACGGGTCCCAAAGTTGCACCCGGAGGCGGACCGAATCCGGCGCTGGACCACCCACGGCTGCAAAACCTTCTGGAGCCGGACGCAGGAGGACCACTGGACGTCCGTCTCGCAAGAAAAATCGACACGGACCTTCACCTGGGCGGTCGCCCAAAAGGGTCAATCCTATTGTGCCGCAATGGTTACGTGTTGATATGGCCCGAATGATATGGCCCCCATGGAATGGCGATTTACGCTACAAAACTGGGAACCAACATTTGGACAACCAGCCATATGCATCTTTACAATCCTTGCCGACGGTTTAACCCTGAAATGGGTGGCTTCCATCTAAAAGGGTCCGAGTCCGAGTGTTGTGGTCTTTCCACAACGGGCTATCCGCAACCAGCTACCTTGCTTCAGATTTTGTCTGCTGACATCAAATGAGATTGTGTCGAGGCGTGGCTAGCAATCACTTGGCAACCTCTTGTCTAGCTGATGCTCGTGTTCTGTGTCTGACCATGCGGAAGGCCTGCGTAACGTCAAGCAACACGGCAACTCTATCGAAAGGCGCAATATGATGGCGACCTCTTTGGGCCGGATTTATAATGAAGGTTCCTGACTTCACAATTCAGTAGGCGAGCCACAGTCAAAACGCGGGTAGATCAAGGTTAGTAAGAGACAGGCCCAACCAGAAACAGGTGCAGCCGCCCTTGACATTTATTACGTGGATTTGGCTAGACCCTGTTAGTAACAGGTTTGATTATGACTCAGGTGTGTGAATTATTATTCTAGGAATACCTGGAAGCCGTTTGTGTTCAAGAAAAAGGGCGCGTAGCTGAAACCTGGGTTTACAGGTTATGAGCCCAAGGAGGACGCGGTGAAGCCATGGCGTCTCCAGGAGACCTCGGACGGCGAGAACCGGAAGAGGCGGAGGAGAGCCTGGAGCTGGTTGGGCAGGAGCTGGTGCCGGTTGGCGCCAAGGGCAAGGGGAACTCCGGTGGGAAGAGATCCGCGGAGGAGCTCGACGCGCCAAGGAGGTCGACTTCGGGAAGAACGGCCCTTCAAGAAGGCTCCCGCGGTCGAGAAGGCAAAGGAGACGGAGAAGAACAATGGGCAGGTGGGCCACGTGGCGACCCTGTGGTTCTGGAACCCTTGGTCAATGAGGCCCAGATGGAGACCCTGACTCGGTGGCGGAGAGAAGCCCCCTTGATTCATGGCACCCGGATGGACCAAGAGAGACCTCGGCATCTACCTGAACCTATGGAGGCGGGTATGGAGCTGGCGGGCGCTACGAGCAGGATGTCGCCGGCGGCAAGAATGCCTGTGGAGAACCAGGAGTACGTGATGCGGCTGGTGAACGAGCTCATGGCGCAGAACCAGTGCCTGATGAGGGAGATTGAGAGCCTGAAGAACGGCAAGGCGGTGGAAGAGAGCTATGGTACCCCGGACAGTCGGGACAAGAGCAAGGTGCTTAGCATCGAGGACAAGAAGAGTGGGGACAACAGCCGGAAGCCCATGGAGGTGATGGGAGGTAACGTGGACGTGAGCTATGGCCAGAATGTGCGCGACCAGGGCATGAACCCGGACATGGCCAACGGCAAGAACAATGGAGGTGAACATGAAGATGATGATGAATCTTCATCAGAGCTGAGGCCGGCATCGGTGGCGGGCAGTGGAAAGAACGGGAAGCAGATGGACGTCATTCTGAAGCTGCTGGAGGGGATGCAGGCCATGCAACAGCAGTTGATGGGTGGTGCCGGGAAAGGAAATCAGGAGACGGTGGAGGTGGTTCGCCCTGGCATCACTGAGCTGCCGAAGCTGAGTGAACCTACGGCGGAGTCAGGCCCCATTGATCTGGGTGACTGGATGATCATCATAGAGCCGCTCCTCGCTGATTTGAGTGATTCGAGCGCTGAGTGGTGGCAGCTCATGGTCACCGAGGCCAAGGAATGGTATGCCCGCTACTTGCAGGAAGTCCCCATCAAGCGGATGAACATGATCCCGGAGACACCTACATCCCTGAAGGTGAAGAAGTGGAGTCGGGTGGAAAGAAGAGCGGTATCGATGCTGATCCAGGCGGTGCCGGAAGGAATCCGTGATGAGCTGATCTCGTCGCAGGCCGTTACGACGTTTGCGGTTCTGTGCAAGCTGATGATCGCTTATCAGCCGGGAGGATTGGCGGAGAAGGCCGTGGTGTTGAGGAATTTGGAGGAGCCAGGGGAAGCTCCATCGGTGGCGGAAGCGGTGAAGGGGCTGAGACGTTGGGTCAGATGGCGGCGACGTGCAGGAGACGTTGGGTTGACCCTGCCGGACTCAAGCATCTTGATGAGAGGCCTGACGAAGCTCACAAAGAAGGTCTTGGAGGCGAACCGGGAGTTGACTTTCCGAGTTTCGTTGGCGAGGAGCACACTGCAGGTGGACTCGGTTCCGACCCATGCGACGGTGCTGCAGTATGCGGAACACTTGCTGGCGGAGCTGGAACAGACGGCCTTTTTGAGCGAGAAGAAGGCTCCGACGAAAACCAGCACGGCAGGAGGAGACACCAAGGTCCGGAAGCTGGAGGAGTCCAAAGAAGGCCGCGATGGAAAGGAAGGAAAAGAAGGCAAAGAAGGGAAGGGCGACGGAAAAGGAGGAGCAAAGGGGAAAACCCCCTGCCGGTTCTACATGTCCGACAGCGGCTGCCGGCGAGGTCGAGGATGTGATTGGTTGCACCCGACGGACGAGACGGCTCGAGGACGCTGCTGGGACTGTGGGTCGACGGAGCACATGCGGAAGGATTGCCCGCGCAAGGTCTCCAAGCCTGGAGGAGGAGAACGGACAACGGCACCGGCAGTGAAGCCATTCAAAGCTGAGGAGGCAAGAGGAGTGGCAGAAACTCAGTCGGTGGTGGACCAGGAGAATGACAAGGACAAGAAGAAGAAGGAGGTGGTGGTAGAGGAGACAGCTGCCAGCTCCGTTACCAAGGTGTTGGAGGAGGCGGGTAAGATGTTGAGGAGCCTCAACAAGACCAGCGGTGTGAAGAATGGGAAAGAAAGGGAAAATCGGCTCGAGATGTTGCAGAAGCAGCTGGACGAGATCCGAGGAGACCCAAGGCTGAATAAGGCCCAGGTGTCGAGTTTGAGCCGAGCCGTTGGTGGATTGCTGGACTCGGGGGCCACTCATCCACTCAGAGGATGCAAACCTTCGGAAGACCTTGACACCATGGACGAGGTAAGAGTAACCCTTGCCGGAGGTGAAGAGCGGTGGATGAGAATGAGCCCGGGAGGAATCATCATCCATGACGACCCGGATGTGGACCCGATCATTCCCTTGGGGGTGTTGATCAAAGCCCTTGGGTGCAAGGTGGAGTGGTCCGGCGTGGAATGTTCAGTGGAACACCCACGAAAAGGGAAGCTGAAGGTGACTATGAGAGATGAATGCCCCTATGTGGACAGGGCCGTGGCGATGAAGCTTCTCGACGAGCTGGAGGAGCTGAAGACAGAGAAGGATAAAGGTGAAGTGCTGGTACAGGCGCTGATTGAGAAGGAGAGTATCCAGCAGCTGGTGGATTCTCACCCGGTGTTCAAGGGAGTGCCCGACAAGGTGAAGGCCATGTTGGTGGAGGAGCCTGCAGAGGATCTTCGGCATCTACCCTGGAACCGGAGGAGGAGGAGGCTGTTGGAGAAAGGAGGAGATCCCCTCTGGTTGCACCTCTACGCAGGCGCAGAAGAAGGTTATACTCTGTCAAGAGCAGTGAAGGAGCTAGGAGGAGACAATCGGTTCCTGTTGGAGGTGGATATCCAGAGAGGAAAGGAGCACGACATGGTGCGAGGCCCGCTCTACGGCACGCTTTTGAGGCTGGCACAGGATGGGCGTCTGGCGGCAGTGGTTGGAGGACCAAACTGTCGAACGAGGAGTGTGCTGAGGCATTACCCGTTGCCGGAGGCTGGAGGAGGCCCGAGACCGGTGAGGGGGCCCGCGGTGCAGGAGCAGTTCGGGAAGGCAGACCTGACCGAGCACGAAGCTAAGGCGGTGTTCGAGGACGACGTGATGATGTGGAGGATGATGGTCATCTACCTGGCGGCGAAGAAGGCAGCACTACGAAAGGGAGGTGAAGAACCCCATTTCCTCGTGGAGCACCCAGCCAGCCCGGAGAAATATATGCCCGAGTGTTGGTCGTGGTGGCGAACGCCGCAGTGGAGGGCAATGAAAGAGAAGGAGGGCCTGAGTGAAATCACCTTCTTTCAGAGCGTGTTCGGAGGAAAGGCCGCGAAACCTACGACGATGGGCACGGACCTGGAGTTGGCGATCCCTGAGGAGAGCCAAAGCAGCAAAGAAAGGAGGTCTACCCGTACGACCAGAGCTGCAGCAGATGTGGAGGGCTCGAAGGAGCTTGCGAGATGGGCGCCGGGACTGATGCGGTCCGTCGCGAAGGCGTTGCTGGAAGCAACAGGAATCAAGACAGCAGTGAGAAAGCTGTCGTGGGCCGAGCATTTGGCCAACGGCCATACGCCATACAGGCGAGACTGTCGTGTATGCCAGGAAGCATCCGCACAGGGACGAGCACATCGGCGCATTGCTCATCCCCAGGCACACATCTTGTCTGTGGACTTGGCGGGACCTCTGCGTCGAGGGCACGACATCGACGGCAAGAGCTGTAGGTACTTCCTCATATATGCCTACACCCTACCTCGTGGTGGAAAGGAAGAGGTGTGGGACGAGGAGATCGACGGATTGGCTCCGGGGAGTTGGAAGGTCCCTCAACGGGTGCAAGCCATGCGGAGGTGGAAGAGGATTGATGAGAATGCGGTATCTTACCGAACCACCCGAAAAGGAGGACCGCCCTGGAGGAGCGTGAAGTGGAGAGTCACCGTGGACAATGACACCGGTGAGGTTCTGGAAAGCGTGGAGGTGACGAACCTAGAAGAGGAAGACCTTCATCGACTCTTGGACAAGACCCGCAACCTGAGGACCATCCTGTTCTACGAAAAGGGGACCAAGGGCCAGGAGGGGGAGATCCAGGAGGAGAAAGGGAGGCTGGCGGACTACTGGACCAAGAGCATCGATGGGCGAATGGTCATCAGGGTGCACAAGTCCCACCGAAAAGGGAAGTTCTTCCCGGAGGAGGCTGAAGAGTCCACGGATGTGAGGCGCACGGTCGCGAGAAAGGCCAAAGGAGGTGCGTATGAGACGGTGACCGATGATTGGAGAACTGCAGGAGCTGGCGAGCGACTGTTCGAGGATGATTCAAGATGGGCAGGAAGAACAATCTTCATGATCAAAGGAGCGCCTGACCCACCGCCTCGACCAGAATTGGTGATAGAAGAAGAGGAGTACGAGCCGGAGTTGCCACCTCTGGAAGCAGGAGATTGGGACTTTGAGCTGGAAGATGAGGCCAAGGAGTTGGAGGACGCCCAGATGAACCCGGCTGAAGCTGAAGAAGAAGAGGAGGGAGGAGAAGACGAAGAAGGCCTTCCACCACTACCAGTAAAGACGCTGTGGTTCATGATACCTTTGGTGAGCAAGAGCTCGCGAGAGGTTTTGGAGGCGATCCAGCAGATGTACCTCGAGTTAAGACGGGAGAATCTTCCTCTAGCCCGACTTCACTCGGACTGCGGGCGCGAGTTCAAGAATAAGGTGTTGGCGAGCTGGTGCTTGGCAAGAGACATCGCCAAGACATCAACTGCAGGCGATGACTACCGCCAGAATGGCCGTGCGGAAAGGGCAATCAGGGGGCTGAAGGATCGGACCCGACGTCTACTCCACTCTGCTGAGATGGGAGGAGAATACTGGCCATGTGCGGCTAGATATGCAGTCGAGAAGGAGAAGAGGATCCGTCTTGGGAAGCCTGCCGATATGCCGAGATTTGGTCAGGAGGTGTTGGTGAAGAAGAGAACGTGGAAGAGAAAAGAGTGGGATCCATTGAACGAGAAGGCCTACTACATGACCCCGATCGCGGAGGTGCCAAGTGGGCATGCGGTCGTGAAGGATGATGGATCCATCCAAACAGCGGCGTATGTGCTGCACAAGTGGACTCCGATGCCAACGGAAGGGCCAGACTGGAGGTTGGTTGAGAGAGGAGCAGAAAAGCCCCCGCAAGATGAGGAGCCATATGAGCTGAGGAGAAGGGTGAGAGAGAAGACTCCAAGGGAGAAGTTAGAGGAGGATGGAGCGCTGAAGTATGTGAGAAGGCTGGCACAGCTTGCAGAAGAGGAGGAAAGGAACCTGCTCAAGGACGAGCCTGAGGTCGTGGATATCATCGTCAAGAGTATCCAGAGTTTGCGGGCAGAGGAGCAGACAGTCAGAGATGAGACCCCGGAGGCGAAGCTGCACCAGGAAGTGCTGCAGACCAAGATTGTATCGGGTCGGGAGGTGGAAGAGAACTTCGTTGAGTGGAAGGAAGCCATCGTGAAGGAGATGGATTCGCTCATGCTGGAAAAGAAGGCGTTGACGAGACTATCGCCGGAGGAGGCCAAGAGGCTGGTGAACTCGGACAAGAAGGTGCAAGTGCTGCCGGGAAAGGCGGTGTACACCTTGAAGCCGGGTCTGGAGGCCCGGAAGAAGTGCCGGCTGGTGGTGTGCGGAAACTATGGAGACAGCCATGATCAGCAGCAATTGTATGCCGGAGGCAGCGACAGCGTTGCGATGAGACTGGCGGTGAAGACGGCGGCGGTCAGATCATGGGGGGCTACGACATTGGATGTGAAGTGTGCTTTCCTGAATGCCCCGCTGGCAGCGGCTGATGACGAAGGGGAGGTCGTCATTGTGATGAAGCCCCCGCAGCTGCTGGTTCGTTTGGGATTGGTCAAGCCCGGCGAGATGTGGAAAGTGGAGCGAGCACTATATGGACTTAGGCAATCGCCGAGGCTGTGGTCGGACTACCGGGACGACACGATGGAGAAGTGGCGATGGAAGTGGGATGATGGATGGCTGAAGTTGCGGCAGCTGGAGTCTGAACCCAACTTGTGGAAGGTCATCTACGAGGAGAATGGCACGGAGGTCATGAAGGGCCTGGTTGTCGTGTACGTGGACGACATGCTGATACTGGCCAGCGATTCCGTGAGGAAAAGCCTGTGTGGCCAGATAAAGTCAGTGTGGGAAGTGTCGGCTCCGGAGGAGGTCGGAAGTGAAGCGGGAGTGAGGTTTTGTGGGATGGAGCTGTGGCTCGAGAAGGACGGCACCTACCTCCTCACTCAGGAGAACTACATCAAGGACCTCGTGGAGCGGAATGGCATCACGGGAAAGTCGGCAATCCCAATGTCCAAGGATATGGCCGAGCCGGAGGTAGAGAGCGAAATCACGGCGGAGGAAGTGCAAGCGGCTCAGAAGGTAGCCGGAGAACTGCTATGGGTGGTCACAAGAACAAGACCGGACCTGGCGTTCGTGACTTCCAGGCTGGCAAGCCACGTGACCCGAGCGCCAAGGTGGGTGCAGAAGGTGGGCCTCCAGGCGTTCAAGTTCCTCAACGGGACATCGGCGGTGGGACTCACATTCACCCCGGACACCGGCGTGGGTTGGGACGGAGCTGATCGGGCAGGTTTGCAGGTCTACACGGACTCGAGCTTCGCGCCAGGAGGAGCTCTGTCGCATGGTTGCGTGATGGTGAAGTGGCAGAACTCGGTGATCGCTTGGAAGTCCAGCAGACAAGGATTTCCGGCGCTGAGTACAGCCGAGTGCGAGCTCATGGAGATGATCGAAGGCGTTGTGATGGGGGACGCGGTAGACGTTCTCATCAACGAGATTGAGGAGGGCGCGAACTACATGCGGTACCTCTTCGGTGACAATCAGGCAGCGATTCAGCTGTGTGCAGAAAGCACGGGAGCTTGGCGCACACGTCATCTGCGCCTACGTGCCTTTCACCTTCGGTGGAGGATCCAAGCGGATGAATGGCGAGTTCGGCATTTGCCTGGAGTCGAGATGATCGCCGACGTGGGCACCAAGGCCTTGACAGGGGCAAAGCTGAAGGAGCTCATGAAGTTGATGGGCATGAAGGCGAAAGGGGAGAGTGAAGAGGACATTGAGAAGTCAGCTCTGGTGAGACTGGAGGTGAACAAGTGTCGAGGGCTGGTGGCGGTGTTGGGCTGCTGCATGCAAGTTCAAGGTGCGGCAGCCATGGAGGAGAATCCTGAGAAGAAGGATGGTAGTGGGGACTACGACCACTTGAAGGTCTTCGGCATGCTGGTGGCGGTGTTCACGGTCGCGGTCATGAAGCTGCTAGAGTTGCTGGCGGCAAAGGTACAAGAGCGATGGGGTGGACCGAGGATCCAGAGCATGCGAGTGGAGAAAGTCGAAGAGACAGAGGAGGTGGCTGCGTCATCGTCAACGGCTAGAGGGTCATCCACAAGGAGGACTACCCCGAGGCCTACCTCTTCGGTGGTGGATGAGCCGAGCCCTACGGCAAGACGGCCTTCTACGCCGAGATTGAATGTGGGATCTGAGCAGGATCCGTTGAGGTCCTCATCTGGTGCCGGGACTGGCTCAGGCGAGTTGGGGGCTACAGCCAAGAGGACGACGGCGGCACCATCTATGGCGAAGGGAATTGGAAAGACGCCTGTGGAGCCGAGGGGAACCGCGGCACGGAATGTGGACTGGATCGCGGTCACCAAGGGCTACAGCAAGGGCTACAGCAAGGGCTACAGCAAGGGCTACCACAAAGGAACGGGCAAACAGGCGACAGATCCTGGCAGGGACCTACGGCCTTGGTCGGAACCCCAGGCAGGATCGCGCGGAGCCGGTGCTGACGTCAACCCAGCATCGAGGGCCGCAGGGAGTGGTCACCAAGACATTCCCGAGCCTGAGTCGGAGGACGACGGAATCCCGGTGGAGCCTAGCGTGTTCTACACCATGACGGGCGAGAAGTACCATGCCCGCGAGAATTGCTATGGTTTGAGGAGGGCAACTCGGGTCATGGAGACCCTGCCATGCCCGGTGTGCACGACACCGGATTTCAGGCGGCTGCTCTTCGTTCATCCGGGAGCAGTGCACATCACAGGAGATGGCCTGTGGCATGTGCTGGAGACGTGCGCTGGGCGGGGAGTGACCTATCAGCCCTGCGCGAATTGCAGGAGAGGAGAGGTTCAGCGCGGCTTGAGCTAGCCCCGAAAAGGGGCGACGTTTTGACCTTAGCCCGAAAAGAGGGCAGCATTTTGTAGCAGTGCGAGCCTGGCGGCAAGGCACTGGGAGGAGTCTAGGAATACCTGGAAGCCGTTTGTGTTCAAGAAAAAGGGCGCGTAGCTGAAACCTGGGTTTACAATTATAATGTTGACACAGGATCAATAAACCCGTCCCATTCTTAGGGGGGTGTTCCCTCCAAAAGTGGTCTGAATCCCCACTACAAGGGGTGGTTCCCCCTTATCCATCAGATGAATCCCCCCTAAAAGGGGTTGCTCCCCCCTATGAATCAACCAGTTCTGCTTAGATCCGGGGCTAACACTTGTCTGCTCGGATACAGGACATCGTCACAGCTCAATGCGATCGCATTCCCAGCAGCCAAGGCTTGGAAGAACTCGGGGCATGGCTGGCCTTTGGGTCAAAGCCGTTTTGGTTGATCCCATTTTTGGGGGGGTTTTCGGTGCACCACCCATTTTAATCTATGTGGGGATTGGTCAAAACCAATGGGATCCCATTTTGGTTGGGATTGGTGAATGCACCACCCATGTTAGGTTTCCGATTTTGGTTGGATTGGGATGTTCACTGGGGGGTAACCGGGCTTGGGATTTTGACAAGCCCATGGCCGGATTCGTTTTGTCCCCATTTTGGGTTGCTTCCCTTTGGTTTTTCTTGAAAGCCCCACGAAGGGTACTCGCATGCTAGGTTGTCATGCGCTTGACCAGATTTTGGTCAGTTTCGGGCAGCAAGACCAAGCGACCACCAGTTTTAGACAGGATTCCTTCTTCCTCAAAATGTCTGGCGGATTGAATGAGGATACTGGAAACAAGTAGGCTCTGTCGAACCTCAGCTTAAGTCACAGTTCGCATGGGTTCTAGCAAACGGGCTCTAGGCTGTTACACACATTGTCCTTTGGTGCAAGCGATCGGAACCCGTGAAAAAAATATATCTCCGAATTCTGCGTGCGCTGTGAGCCAGTGCAAGCAACCATCTTCAAAATGTGAGTCGTGCCAAGAAGCCCGTGGCAAGGTCGGCTGTTCAGATTCAATCCGTAAAACATTGTGGGTTTGTCTTTTTTTTGGGAACCTTTTTTCAGTTGGATGTAACGGGAAGCCAAGAGGAAAGGAACACCCACCCATTTTGGCGTCAGACATAGATTTTGCAAGTCTAAGCCCGGCAGTACTATTGTAAGCAGCAGCCAGTCAGCATGGGCATCGACAGGGGGGGATCGCTTTCGAAATAAAGACCTCGGCGTATGTAGGACCATAGTAATGAGTGATTACCCATTCTTTCTGTGGAAATTTTGGAGTCCACGACTGGCATTAGTCAGCACCAGAGCTATTCCCAGTTGCCCATGCATTTTGTACCTTGTCTTCTGCTTGCCATTGACCGCCTTCGACAACACGAGGATCCCCAGTTACTCCACCTCCTCCTAGTTCCATTATTGTTGCAGTTGTTTCTTATACTCGACAAATGCACGCGCAAATCCTTACAGCAAAACCACAGGGGACACGGCGACTCATGTCTCATGCCTCCTCTTCCGGCATCACCAGCGCGACTCGGAGGCTCGGTGATGACAGTGGAGCTAGTGCTGGCGCCCCGGGAGTCTAAGTCTCTAGGTGGACGAACTCCTTCAAACTTGGGATCGAAAGCCAGGCTGAAGGTTGGGCGAATCCAACCAAGTGGCGCCGGAATTCGTCCATCAGTAGGTGTTCCGTTTTTAGTGGTCAGTTTGGCATGCGTGGCACTAGTTGTAGGTGGTTCTAATCATTTACCAGTGCCAATGAGTTGTTCAAAACGACTCCTGGGCTCCAGCGTCTCCTTTGAAATCCTTTTAGTAGGGTTTCGTATGAACCGACAAAATTGGTAGGCCAGCTAGAGGACCACTCGACTCTCCTCTTGGGGGAAACAAGTACTCTTGCGTGGCTCAGAATATGTTGATGCTTGCGGAACATCTGGACCAGAGTCTTTGTTTTTGGGGCAAAAGCTTCAACCAGAGTCCAAATCTCGAGCTCAACTCTGCAACCGATCACGCCTTGATTGAGTTGTGGTCCATGGCTTGTTACCCCAGCCCCCAACCTTGGGGGTGTGATCAGGGTCGGTACGGGCCCGGAAGAGCGTTTCCACTTTGAGGGCAACCCTTTTTGGGGTGGTTTTGAAGGGATACCAAAAGGAAAACCACAGTTAATTGGGCCCCCTATTTTAAGACACACCCATATATCCCACATGTCCTTGTATAGTGGTTTGGTGGTGAGTGGACCCGTCTTGGAAGATCCAGGCCGCAGTCAAACTGTTGTAGATCTATAGTGCAACATCAACATTAGGTGTAAAGCTAACCGTCCTAAGCTACGAGGAGATTTAAAAGTCTGTTTGAACTAATTTTAACCACCAGCTGGTCAAGAATTCACATTTGCAATTCGGACAAGATGATTCCTCTTCATACTGGGGACCCAGCCAATAGCTTGCGCTCTGGTTAGTAACCGTGTCAGTCACGTTTTAAGTTTGACACAGATGCAGCCATTTGGATGCGATAGGCAGAATGAACCAGTTCTTTCTTTCATAGTTTGCCTCTTCGCTTTACAATTGATTTCATATCCAGAGATGTGAGAACAGGTTCACACTCTAGGCTCACACTCTCCTTTAGCTCCCTATTGTCCCATTGCGTGGTCATTCAAGCATTACATCATTTGGCATCGGTGAAACACATTGCGTTAGGGTTCTTTCCATACCACAAAGAGTCCCTATAGAGTTTGGACCACGTCATCGCTGGTTTGAAACGAATCCAATCAATGTGTGTCTTAGGGGTCCAGACGGTTTCGCACACCGCCGGCCAGCGATCATTGCTGCCACTACGGCCATGCATCATTCTGCCTATTTTATTCGCCTGGTAGAATGAGCTCTCCATGATAAAGCTTCTTTACTTGGCACTCCTTACTTCAGCTTTTGGAATTATAGTAGAACATCATGCAGATATCATTTTTGTGCAGGTTGCTTTGTTGCAACGAGCCCTGGGTTTCGGATGTTTCGGACATTCACCGAAAAAGAATACCCTAAGTTGACCTGAAGCCCGCCGTAAAGCCACCCAGAAAAGAATCCCCAGAACACAGGCATGGTTGTGGGAACTGTGGGAACTGTGGTGTTTGCTCATTTTCTGCGATACCAAGAGAGTCATTTTCATAGCGACACGGCAGCCAGAGGGATTCATCATTTTGGTAGAACAGCAGAACAGAAAAGGCGACCTTCCCCGAACAGCATAGGTGTCCTCTTTCGGTCAGTCTGAATGAACACAAATGGTACTAGTTTCAGCTTGGTTCTAATCATGTACCAGTGCCGTTTTTCTGTCCAAAAAGGACCTTGTATGGTCCTGACCCCTAAAAATAGTGGGTTTTCCTTTTGGCTTCCTGTGAAGCCAAGGTGAAAAGGGCACGGAGCCTCGAGGCACCAAAACTGACTCGCCTCGCATCCAGATTCTTCCGCTCGTTACCGCAACGAGGCCGCGGCCCAACTACAAGGTGCAAGGCGCCCCTTCGCGCAACAGGCCCGGAGGGAGGGGCAACGGCGGTTAACCTGTGCACACGGGTTGGTCTACTGGCCATGATTTGTTGCGCGGAACGAGCTGAAAAGTGATTGGTGGGCTCTGGAGGCGAAACACAACATTGCAGAGACACAATGGAGTAGCTTGTCTTTCACAGTGCGCAGGCCACGCACTGGTAGTTCACTGGTGGGCATTTTGCAGCTGAGTTTGAGGAACATGGATCAAGGTTGCTACGATCTAGTACCCTATGTGAGGTTCTTGGGCCGGGTAGGTCCAACCTTGTGCCGGAAAATGCCCACGGGCTTGAGACTCGGCCGAACGCCAGGAACGCTCACAATATCGCCCCGCACCCAGCTACGCAAGTTGTGCACGAGTGCCCTGAGTTGCCCGTTACATTGTGAACGGATGAAACGCGTGAGTGGTTGGGCTGCATAGTCCGCATTCTTTCTCAAGGCCATGGGCCTAAGAGCCCTGCGACGCACCGTTGGAGCATACCGCAACTCTTTCATGATGAGGACTCCCTCAAGACGGGAGTACATGTGGGAAAGAGGATTCTTGTCATGCTCCCGCGGAGATTGACGTCAATAGGGGTTTTTGGGTATGCTCAAAAGGTATGTTGGAGGGTTCTCGGAATGGTAATGTTGCTGTCTAGATGCTCGTGTGAGAATGGAAAGTGCTTCATGGGTCCACCGGCCTTCTAGGCCCCTCATATGCACTTGTTCATCTTGTTCCTGAAGTAACTTTGTTTGGCTGGGTTTCAGGGTCGAGCAAATACAAACTCACAATCAAATGGGCAAATGAGAGGTTTGCATTTCACCGATAGGGGTTCCGTGAAGCCTGGCACCACTTCTGGCAATGCGTTCCTGACCGCTAACCGATGCTTCAAGTGCGCTGAGTGGCCAAGAAGCAAGCCAAGGGGCATGTTCCTTTCGATGCTCCTCGGTACCTGGGGGAAGTTTTCCCCGATGGACGAGTCAGTTCGACGCAGCTGTGGCTGAGATCAGCTACACTCTGCTGGCCTTCCTCATTCGTGGCAGCCACAGCTTCCGGGGCGCCTGCCACGTGCTTTTTTGGATAGCCCTGGCTTTACACAAAACCCAAGATGAAGCGGATGGGCGACACTCCACGGGTGTGCAGATGCCGGTGGTTCACTTTTCTCAGATGTTTGGCATACTATTGGGACTCACGAATCTTCTCCACAGCAACCTAACTCAGGAATTCAGTATCCTGTCGAGGGTTCTTCGATGGGGTGGTGAACTATAATGACTTACCAAGACGCCTTGCCACTTTCGTCCTTTTGCTTTGCTTTGCAGCGGCCGCTTTGGAGGCTTTGCGGGATCAGCAAATGATTGCACGGTCATCTTATCGTAAACGAGCGCACACACTGTTGAGCTCAGATGCTAACAGCTCTGCAAGGACCAATCTATCTCTGTTGCTCCCATTCAGCCAAATCAGACGACGTCAACAAATCCTTATAAACAGCATGGTTTTTCTCTGCATGTTTTTCAGTTGGTCGACTACGGGTGGCTCGATGATTCTTCTTCTCCACTCGACCCGCCACGCGCCAGCCGCAAGCGGTTGCCATGGCTTGCAATGTCGCTGGAGGAACAGCTGGCAGGCCCCCACGGGGATGGGTGGCATGGCTGGGTTCTTTATCGTCTTTCAATAAACCAAGCGGTTTCTCATTTCTTCCACGGCGGATAGGGGCTGATGCTTCCTTTTCCCATTTTACTTGCTTTCCACGGGAAAGCACTGGGCCTGATCTATTGGGGTTCAGAGGACGGCGAATGGGAAGGAAAGCGAGGCCCTTTCCAAGTACTTGCCAAAGCTCACCGTCTAAGCACTACTCGACCCACAATCAAAACCCGTGTAGATGAAGTTTAGCAACGGACAATCCCAACCATGAATGGGTGCAGCCGCCTTTCTAATTTTTTACATGGTTCAGACTTGCTTGTTTGGGTTCCTGACGAATGAACCCCAACCCCAACAAGGGCTCCAATTCTTTCTCTGGGGTTGCCGGTGAAACTGTGGGATGGCAGTTCCAGGCTGAGCGACTCGTCCGCTTTCTGTTTTGTTGCAACCTTATGTCCAAAAAGAAAAGTCCCAGACTGGCTTCGACTGCTAAACTGGTTTTGGGTATGCGCCATGGTCAAAAAGCAACCAGGTGGGAACTCGGTTTGGAGGGCCACGATGTGATACCAAGAGAACCCCAGAAGAGCCAAAGCCCAGCTTATGACAGCAAATGGCAACTGTTTGTTGTCATGTCCCGGGGTCAACCCTTATGGCCCTTTTTGAGAAGTTAAGTTAAGGGCCCCCCCGAAGTGAAAAGGGCAAGAAGCCCTCATTGAGCCAATTTCCGAGCCACCTGCCAAAGTCACCTGCCAAAGCCACCTGCCAAAGTCACCTGCCAAAGTCACCTGCCAAAGTCACCTGCCAAAGTCACCTGCCAAAGTCACCTGCCAAGTGGTATGCGAGGGAAAGGACCCCATTCTTATGATGTTGGTTGAGTTCTGTTTCCATGGCCAAGGGCCATTTTCAAAACTGCGCAGGCGTTTAGACATCAAACAACCGCTCGCATGGGCTTGTTTCAAAATAACCCCCAGGATTGTGGTTGTCCTTTCGGTTTGCTTTCACAGCCCTGAAGAGGGTTAAGAAAAGACACCCGCTCTTGCTTTTTCTATAATTAGCATCAATCATTTTCCCATTTCTTGTATTGTGTAGTAAGTCATATTTTCTATTGCACATTTATCAACTGTACTACTTCTTCATGAAAACAACAAAAAAAGGAGAAAATACATTTTCTATTGAATCCCCTTTTGTCAAATGTTGCTTACATCTTTTTATCCGTAGTGTTCTCTATTACACATGTGGCCATGAATTTTAACAAGGGACCCTTTGGTGGACATCATTTAGGTGGGGATCCATGTCCACCAATCACTTCTGAGGTGGTTCCCCTTTAAAATTCATGGCCATGTCTTGTTACTTCCATCCCCTTTTATCAAATGCCGGCTGCCAGTCCTGCAGGCCTGCCATGTTCCGCTCCGCGCCTTGCTCAGCTGGCCTGGTGGGTGCAACGAGGCACCCGAAAAATGCGAAGTGGAGTGCAGGGTTTCGTGTGGCCATGTTTTTGTTTTTTTTTTAAACAGGCGGCCTTTTTTTTGGGATGGATTTGAATGGGATCTCCAAAGGAACCCATCACCCTGGAAGGGTCCCCAATTTCGAAAACCACCCATACATAATATGAGTGTATTATGTATGATATACTGACAAGATCATTGGTAGTCTGGTTTGGAGACAATCCCCAAATTTCTGCGAAAGCCAGGGAGACTCCCCAAATTGCCAATTTCCCTCCTAGTTTTCTCTGGAGCACATATGTCCCATGATGTTTCAGCATTACTTTTCGGGCAAAATAAAAGTGAGATGGTGAGGTGTTGCAAGCAAAAACACGATTTTGGGATAGGGAGAAGTGGTGGAAACAAAGCCTGGGAAGACTGTAAATGAGCGCACCCATAGGTTCCTTTTGCGAGGGATTTCTAAATTCGAGTTGGGAATCACTGAATTTTGTCCAGATGAGCTGAATATGCGGAAGCAACATGTGGCTGCAAAGAGTTGCACTGCTTGCTGTTACAGTGCCTGTAGGTGTATGCCTGTGAGTGTGTGTGTGTGTGTGTGTGTGCGTGTGTGTGTGCGTGTCTTGGTTCTATGTGCCTAACTTGCCTAGTTTTCGCACTTAGGGACGACTGAGTTGCATCTACAGTGGCATTTGTAACTAAGACAAACCCATATTTGGCATGCAGTATAGGTTAAAGTCCAACTGCAAAACCCTTTAGTGCAGTTGGCAGCGTTGACATAACTTGTTTGACAACAGGAAAGGAGGAGGTGGAATATTGGCAATCCATCTGTGGAGAGAAGCAGAAACGAAGACTTGGATTGGTCAGCATGAATCCGCAGACCCCTTTATTGCTACGTAGTGCTTTCCTTGGTTATGTTGCCTTACCTTATCAGTACGCCATATCAACTACACCAAACAGTCTTAGTCTTGAACATAGCTTAGTTTGATTTGTACCCTTTAACTGGTTTTCCAAACAGGAACCATCCACTTGGTCTCGTTTGAAAAAGGAGCATCCAAAGTGGTGCTTCAAGTTTCAGGTTTGCATTGCATGGTTTCCTTTGACCCTTTGGACATGTGGCGGATTTGACTGTACTTGCCTCCAAATTCTCATGAAGCCCAAACAAGGGGTCGCCCAAAGGTGACTCTTCTACAAACCGTTACCCTTTTTGGGTTCCATGTTGATCTGGGTGTGTGTGTCTTTTCTCGAAAATGATGGGTGTCCTTTTGGTTGAAACCACGGGTGATGGGGGCGGGTGCCACCTCCCAGGAATGAGAGCTGAGACCCGTCCAGCTAGGAACCCCTCCAGGTGCCAACTCCAAGCGGCCAGGCAAGGTGTCCCTTGAGCTGGCGGTGGCCACGGCCGAGGCCTTCCCGGAGAGCTTGCTGGATGGCCAGATCGCCCCGCGGCCAAGAAAGCAAAAAACCCGCCGGGGGGGGGGGGGGGGGTTGGGGTGGGGGTGGACGGAAGGGGAGGGGTTCAGGGTTGTTGTTGGGGAACATTTTTCATTTTTGCTTATTGTGGTTTAGTGGGAAATCCCCACTTAACTGCTAAAAGTCATTTTGTTGCTCCCCTTCCAACGTCAACCAAGGGTTGGGGTGGGGTTGGGGGGTGTGGTCAGATTTTCCCGGGGTCTTGTAGGGATCATGGGAAAGAAAGGCTCGAGTTGGCCGCCCAAAGAAGAAATGTATTTTTTTGAAGCAGGGTCAGTGTGAGGGCCTTTTTTTTAAACCTTGTTTCAGAAGTTCAAGGGGTAACCACAAGGGAAAGAACTATTTGTTGGGGTCCAAGCTCAAGGGGACGCCAAAGGGAAAAAGCCATTTCGTGGTTCCCCCTATTGACACATGTCCGGTTGTTCCGTGCGAAGCAAAGCCACAAAGAACGATGAGGGAGGGTCCTCCTTCTCAGGAGCCGTTGTCGCTTCTACAGGTTCCTTTTGGGTGAACTTTCCTGCCAAAGTCTTGGCTTTCGGCTGCCAGTTTTCTTGAGGGCCCAAAAGTTAGTCTAAACCTTCCGATTGGCCTTAAACTCCCAACGCGTTTTGCCAGCTTTCTTACGGGCCCAGTTTCAAAGAACTTCTTCGTCTCAGGTCAGTGAGGTTTTTTTTCAAGCTCCAAAGCGCAAGGCGCTGGTGTCCGGAGGCGAGGGGCCGCAGCTGCTGCGGAAGCCCCGGGACTTGCTGACCTGGCCCAAGGAGCGCAGGGCGAGATTCGAAGCGGAGATACGACATGTGGTTGCCAAAATTAAACCACCAGGATATGGACCGCAGGTTTTAGTCCATGTTTCCATTTACCAGGGCAACCCATTTTGGGTACCTATTTTCGACCCACTCCCATATTGTGGTTGTCAAAACCAATGGGATCCCATTTTGGTTGGTAGGTGAATTCACCACCCATTTTAGAACCTATTTTAGTGGGGATTGTGACACATGGCCATATGACATGTGGGCGTGGACGTATGAACCCCTTCGGCCCCCAAATGACCATGAGTAACTTTTCCAATTTTTCGTGGTGACCTATGTTTCTGCAGATTGGGGACCGATTTCTCCAGGTAGTTTCCTTTTGGTTCTTTGAAACCATCTAGAAAGAGGTCCCCTATTTTGAGAAACTCTCATCCATGAGTCCGACCTTCCCGATTGGAAGGCTCAATTCTGGGGGTTTGCGGGCTGCCAGATTGTTCATGGTTTGGGGCTTTCGGGCCACTTTCAGCGATACCAAGGGAATCCCCGTTAAAGCGATATCGTAGTCAGGAGAGTGGCCACAGCATAAAGTGTTATTGTCCACTGCCATGGCTGGTTGCAATTGGAACAGACCCTTTTGGATGGCCTTTTAAGTTCTCATTTGGAGAGGCCAAGCCAACTTTTTGTCACTTGGCTTGGGGGGGGGGGGCAATTTTCCAGTTTGCATCACGGACACAGCCATATCGGTCCCAGGTTCTTTTGTGTTGTCCATGACAAGCAAAGGTTTTGTGAATATCACATACCTGATAGGCGAGGCTTGCTCGAAAAGTTGGGGACAGGGAGTATCCCTGTTCCCACAGGGAGCAGAAGGTACACCGCTACGCCCGAAACATGATCGCTTTAAGTCTGATCTCTAGACATGTCCCAATGGCGGGTGAGAGAGAGAGAGAGGAGCATGGCTACCCTGGCGAAGAGACGGCAGCTCAGCTGGGAGGAGCAATTGGTGAACTGGCTTTGCGATGCAAAGGGCGGCTCGGGCAGGTGTTTTCTTTCCGTTCAGGTTCCCCAAAACCCCTTCGCCAACCTATTGGGCCCTTTCCATGGTTGTTGTTGGGACACATTTTACATTTTTTCTTATTGTGGTCTAGTGGGAAATCCCCACTGAACTGCTAAAAACTAAATTGTTGCTCCCCTTCCAACGACCACGTTTCTGCCGGCTTAGGTCGGACAGTGGTTCCAAGCAAGCGCTGGCGCCAAGATGCACATCTGCCACTCTTTGGAGGATGAGATCTCGGGGGTTTCTTGGCATCGAAGGTAGCAGGCGGCGGCTTTAAACGGAGGGGATTGATGGCGCTTCGTTTGCCTCAAGCTGGGTGGACAGAGAATATTCAATGCGCCTTGGCGCTTGGGAAACAAACTAGTGCCTGGAAGCCTGGGTAAAATCCCCAGGCAGTTCTGCTGGACATTTGCAGCAACGCTAGTTGCTGATGTATGGCTAACTCCCTGATAATTTAATATGCATACCTACATACCCCTGGCAGGACTGGACTTTACTGACCTGAGGAACCCTAGAATGACTTGTAGCTCCTTCCATGGTTTTCGCTGCTTGCCTGAGGTGATGCTGGTGGGGAAGCGGAAGAGTGTGCAGCAGCTGAAGGAGCAATTTCAGCAGCACCAGGCGGGTGCCATAGCAACTGACAAACTTGCTGGTAGCCCCATGTCCCCTTGCAGAGACTAGTCATTTGGTCCAAGGCTCGTACGGGTTTGTCTTGAAATGGGATGTGGACCCTTAATATCTTGGTGGTTCCCAGCTATTTTTAAAAAGGCTTTTAGGGTTTAGCGGGAGTTTCCATTTAACCCACTAAAAGTAGAACTTTCAGCAGGGGATGTGAGGACAGCCCAGATATGCCAGCTTCGGTTTCCCTTTTGCTAATGAGGTATGTAAGATTATGTAACTGCTATATACAGGATATATTCCCAATTTGCGTCTGGTAGATCCCTCAGAAATGATCTTGTATTTCTTCCTGGTGCTTTTTGCAACATCGGAAATCACTCGCAGCCTGCCCCAAAGCCTTCCTCTCTCGGGTGTGTCTCCGCATCCCTTTGGTTGGCTTCCTTCAGTTTCCCGAAATACCCATCCAAGTGTCGTCATTTTGCGACCCCCGTATGTTCATTGTGTGAAGGTCCAGGGTTGCGGCAAATGGGTTGAGACTGGAGCCATGAGGATTTTGGGATGGCTTAAACATGTTCTAACCTTGGCGGAGTTCGTTGCTGTATGAATCCAACTGCACGCTTTCTTCGCCCAATGAGAGGGCGAGTTTTCAAGCGGTGTTATACCAGCATCCTCCAACAGCTGTCCAAGCAGATGTGTCAACATGAGAGACATCAACCGAACACGTTGGAGGCCGTTTGTTTGCTTGCGTCCAGTTGCCAAACCAAACCAAATCCATTTGGTCTCTATCTGGGAAACTGGTGCCAACGCCAGGTGCATTCTTCAAAATCGGTTCTCCTTCAACTTTTTGTTTTCTTATGTTTCCCTTTTTGTTTGGTTTCAAACACGACTGATGGCGCCACCTGTTGGTGGGATGATGTAAGGGGGGCACAAAAGGCGATGGGAATCCCACTTTGGTATCACAGAAATCTGGAACCATTTGACCAACATCGCCTTCCAAGTTGGCTTCATTTTCTGACTTTGGTAGGGCTGCTTTCCACTACCTTGACCAAGGAGTTCCACTTCAAACATGATGGGCGGGTGGTGAAAAATCTAGCAACCCTTAAAACATATTGACCCTGTTCCTTTGCATTTGCAGGGAAGTACATGGTTGAGACGGGATTTTCCAATTGCTAGCTGGTTCTCAGCAGGGAATGAGGCAATGACCCCACACCAACCATCACTTGTGGCTTCCTTTCGAACATTCCCAAAGCCCCGAAATTTTGTTTCTCGGAGAACCAGCAAAGCCAACAATAGGTGGGGGTGTCTTTTTTTAGGTGACCGCTAAACATGGGCGGGTGTCTTTCCCTTTGAAACCGCCAAAGAAGGGGTCACTCCGGTAAGAAAAAAAAGGCCACCGATCCACCCATCACCCAACCAACTTCATTTTCCCCCGAAAAAAAACCGCGTTGAACACCTCCCGAGGTGCGGCGCAGCTACGAGGGGGTAGTTTTTGGATGGCCCAGCTGGGACGCGGCGACCTTGGACTCCCCGGTGAAGGGGGGCCGCCCCAAGACCTTCGTGCGACAACTGCGCCGGGGCGTCTGGCCGGCGCCCCGGCATGATTTCTCGGAGTTTTTGGTTGGGTTCCGACTGGAGAAACTGGGTTTCACTTCTTGGAGTTCGGGGTTGGGCCAAGGTTTTGGAGGAACTGGCTTCAAGCACGCTGAATTTTGGCGGGGGCGTTTTGGGGTGTGTGTGGGGTGGGAGGTTGGGGTTAGGGTTTAAACGCACATATGCTTAAACAATAAATAGTTGCTTCTGGTTTTCCTTACAGGCTAGTGTCTTTTGCCCAACCCGACTAGTGCCTTCTTCTTCTTCTTCTTCTTCTTCTTTGCTGTACCCCTCACAGCACGGCTAAGTGGTGGCGCAAAAAGTTTCAGTTCGCCCAGCCGCAGGGTTTCTTCCATGCCCCGAGTTTCTTGTGGGGCCGAAAAGTTGCCTCGAGGCCACCTTCGGCGGGGCACAGAAGGTGGCCCTGGTGGAGGCTTGGACCATGGCCACTGGGCGAAAGGTGCTCGAAGTTGGCTCGTTCCATTTCTGTCCACAGATCCTTTGCTTTTTTTGGAAACGTTGGCCCAACTTTAGGGTGCTTTAAGGTGGTTTCTGAAGAAGTCAGAAGGGGCGGGAAAAGTGAAGAGCAAACAACAAATCAACCTCTGCAAAGGTTTTGGCAGCTTTGGCTCGCCGAAATATTGTATTGTCCGAATGTCCCATTCATCTAATGAGTGATCTCCCATTCTCCAACAACAATCCTACACCATGGGTCGCACTGTTCTCCATAAACAAAATTGCTTTGGGACACTGTTTTTGCGCTCAATCCGCATTGAACTCAACCTGACTATAGTTTTGGCCTATGGCGTGCAGTTTCAGGAGCTGAGCTGATTCTCATGGATTTACATGTGCACTTCCCTGACTTCACAACACCGCGCGCCAGAGGTCTCCTCGCCGTGCGTGCACCAGCATTCTCCGCGCATCCCACGCTCCGCGCGCACGGCCGTGCTCCACGCCGCGCCGGCCGCGCGCCCCGCTTGCAGGCGTGCTGCGGCCACTGGCCAACACATACCACTGTGCTCCGCGCATGCGCGTAGCGGACGCGTTCCCCGCGTCAAGCCGTTCTACGAACGTTCGCCCGTGCGGGTAGACGAAATATATGGATCAACATCAGAACAGCTTTGTGTGCCTCAGATGTCGGCCAAGATATGAACCGCACTTGGAGTTTTGACTGATGGTTGGGTTTCATGTTGGTTGTCCTTACATGAACCAACGATCCCTGGTTCAAGTATGTACCCTACCGTCTTTCTTATAATGTGTTCGGTTTGGGCGCGACTTTTTGCAGCTGATCCGGGCCTTTCGAAGCCCCCTCGCAGGTTGGGATGTGTTGGATGGAGGTTGATAAGCCCCGGGTGGATTTTCATGAGGGGTGTCCCATTCTAACTGGGGAATGCTTCACCTTTGAAACACCCGCTTCCGAGCTGTGAGGTTCATGAATCCGGGTGTTCTTAACTGCAGAAGTGTTCCGTCCTCAGCGCCAGCTTGAATTTGAAGCGGGCTTTCTCAAAAACTGCCCTGTAGAAGCAGAGGCCAACTAAATTAGTTCGCTTCCGACTCCGCTGGTCTGATCTGGAACCGTCAGGGATTTGTGCTGTGTCTTTTGTGTTGTTCCTTTTTTGGTGGGATTCACGTTGAACTATCAACCTCTGTTGCCCAGTGGCGCCCTTGTTTCCCTTTTTTTGCGGAAGGGTTCCCCTTGAACCTCAACCAACCAAAAGAGGATGCCTCTTTTTTCCCATGGAAATCCACTGGGCATCTGAGCCAAAGCTGGCTGCCAGCCGCCCGGCTTTTTCCGCGGCATTGGCCGAGGTGGGGCGCACCCACCAGGTCCAGGATCACCTGCTGGCTGCGGGCCACCCGATAGTCGGCGACCGCCGGAACTCCGTGCCCAGGCAGAGAACTGGAGACGAGTTTCTCGAGGGGAGCCCGAAATGGCATCGTTCCTTTCGATGCTCCCTTCAAAACCTTCCATTTGCTGAATGGAGGTTTGCCCACCCCCAACAAGTAGCCAGCCAACCTGCACGAGACAGTGGTTAGGGTTAATTCAGTCTTCTTAGCCTTAAGGTGTGTGGCTTCTGGTTTTCGGGTCACGTTATTTAGGGTTAAGGCTTAGGGTTTATATATGGTTTTAGGATTCAGGTTTAGGGTTAAGGTTTAGGGTTTATGGATTTAGGGTTCAGGTTTTTTTTAGGGTTAAAGTCACGTTTTCTGGTTTTAGGGTTAAGGTTTAGGGTTGAGGTTTAGGGTTTATGGTTTTAGGACTCAGGTTTTTTTAGGGTTCAGGTTAGGGTTATGGTTCTATTGTTAAGGTTTAGGGTTATGGCTTTTTAGGGTTAAGGTTTAGGGTTTATGGTTTTAGGGTTAAGGTTTGGGGTTAAGGTTTTGGGTGTATGGTTCTAGGGTCAATGATTTTTAGGGTTAAGGTTTAGGGTTATGGCTTTTGAGGGTTAAGGTTTAGGGTTCAGGTTTAGGGTTTATGGTGTTAGGGTTCAGGTTTTTTAGGGTTAAGGTTAGGGTTTCTAGATTTAGGGTTAAGGTTGAGGGTAGGGTTAAGGGGTAGGGTTAAAGTTTTGGGCTTACGGTTTTAGGGTCCAGGTTTTTTAGGGTTAAGTTTTCGGGTTCAGGTTTAGGGTTTATGGCTTATGTTGGCACCACTGACACCTTTTTGGGTTTACGTTGGGCCCACCACCACTGTTTAGGGTTTATGTTGGCCCCACCAGCACAGTTTTAGGGTTATGTTGGCCAACAGACACCTTTTAGGGTTTTTGCTGGCTCTACCACCACGTTTTAGGGTTTATGTTGGCGCCACCACCACCTTTGAGGGTTTATGTTGGCCCCACCAACATAGTTTTAGGGTTTATGTTGGCCCCACCAGCACAGTTTTAGGGTTTATGTTTGGCCCCACCCAAGCTTTTTAGGGTTTATGCTCGCAACACTGACGCCCATGCCGTCGTCCCACGCTCACCAATGTGCATGACGACACGGCCTGCACGTGAATCAGATGCAGACAAATACATGGAAAAAAACACACGTGAAACTGGACGCTGGGAGGCGGGCAAACCTCAGGGTCCTGGCGAACAAGTCTTATTGTTCAACTTGTTGGTTTTTTAAGGGGAATCCGTTACTACTGGAAATAGTTTTATTTTTCCAGGGGGATTGAAGCAAATGGAAGAAACCATCCAAAAATGGCATTTGTCATGTGTCCTCGTTCAGGGCAGGAGTTTGGTGTCCGAAATCCTTTGGGTCACGGCCCGCACAACAAGGATGGCAGGTACTTGACAGCCTTGAAGTGTTTGATCCTTGATCTTTTGCGAACAGCTCGTTCCTTCTCAGAAACGTTCATCCCTCAAATCAGTTGCCCGAACTTCGAGAGAATGTCTTTGAGCCAAGATGGCCGCAGTTTCTGTTGCAGTAGAAAGGACTAGATCTATTTCCCAGCTCATTTAGATTCCAGAATTCCAGTCTGATGAGAGTACGCAACGAGTTCCAAAACTCAGTCAATTGGTCTTCTGCTTCGCTGAGCCGCCTTTCTGATCACCCACGTCTTGGAAGGAAGCTCCTACCCCCTCGTGCCGAAACTCGTGCCCTTTGCCGAGCCATTGAGCACCACAGGGGTCGAGAATCGATCAGTGCTTCAGTTAGTGTCCCTTCAAATGTCTATCGTCACGGGGTCTTTTTGGAGCAGGGTTGTGTTGGATTCCGTGTCATTTGGGTGTGTTGCTTTGACGGGTACCCTTTTCACTGTGCTTTAAAGGGAACTTCGCTCTTCTCACTAGCGCCGTATCGCCGTGCCAGGCACTTCCAGCTGCCCAGCTTCCGGGTCTTTCTGCACCTGAAGAAGCTGGAGCTGGAGGCCCGGTGCAAGGCTCTCAACAGATCTCCCTGCGATTTGAGCATCAGTTGGGTTTTGCAGTTTTTAGAATGACGCTCCATAGTGGAGAGTCCTATCTTGGGATGGTTTCCTTTTGGCTTCCTTTTCCAGTTCAAGAGGCGTCAACATGTTGAGACTTTATCCACATGTAAGATGACGCGTGGCCGACTGGCCGATCAGGGTTCTTGGCGAACCCCAAACTGTGGGCGCCGTCTCAGCACAAGGGCCTCATTGTCTTGATGGTTCCCAGCCGTCCGGTTCCTCGGGTTTTTAGTTTTAGTTGGTTCAGTGGTTGGGTTTCCATCTAACTTGTAGCAGGGGATCTGAGGACAGCTCAGTTTTCAGCTCCTTCACAAGTCGGTTGAAGGACAAAAGGAAATCGGTGATGAAGCACAGAGACAGAAGGGCATGTGATTCGTGGGCCTGCACAGAATATACATATGTTTACTTGTTTCCCAGATGTTGACCTCGAAAGGAGTCTTCGGCGGGTCGTTCTTTGAGAACGACGTCATGCAAAGCAGGTACCAGAGATGTTAGCACCATGGTTTTTCAAGGATTCACAGATGGCCATCGGACCCTTCTTTTTCTTGCGCGTGTTCTCTCCTGCTTTTCTTTCGACCGGCCAAAAAAAGAAGGAGATCCGCGTTTGTGTTTTGGAGGCGGTCGACCGCGTTGACGTGCGACCACCCGTGGCTGTGGGTCAAAACCAATGGTACCATTCTGGTTGGTAGGTGAATTCTTCACCCATTTTAGGTTTCCTATTTGAGTGGTTGGATTGGGATGGTCACTGGGGGCCCGATTTGGCTTTTGAAAAGCCCAAGGCCACATGACCACTGGCAGTTCCCCGGAGGCGTTGGATCTCCCAGAGGATGACTTCAGCTTCGCGGAGTACGTGGCGCCGGAGGCTTCCACCCCCCGCCGCCTGGACCCAATGGCCGGAGGATGTTTGGCCCATGGGGTTCTGATGATCTGATGCCATGAAGAAGATGGTTGGCCCCCTGGGGTTCAGTTACCAGTAGAACAATGGGGGGTTGATAGAACCACCCTTCTTTGCCTAAGTGGATGATCATCATCCAATTTGGGTCAAGCCTTTCTTTATTGAAGGGGTTGAACCCTAGGGCGTCCCCCTTCATTAATTAGCCCCGAAGCAGGCTCAAAATAAAGTAGGGGTGGGTCGGACCCGAAAATAAGTCATTTATTTTATTTTAGTCCACCCCTTTTTTTGATGCGAAATCATTTTGGCCTCTCTGAAAATCCCTTCAAAGTTGGACTGAACTCATTTCAAATTAACATGAGTTGGACTCCCCTCGACTATATGTTCATAGGAAATAAAATAAAATACGTTTTTTTCCAACTCGGACTATTCAAACCAACCCCCAACATGAGGCTCACTAGGCATGGTGACTCGGCCAGTCGAGATAAGCATACCGTGCCCATGAACTACACAGGTTTGACTCATGGGGTCTTGGATTCAGGGCCTCCGGAACCTCGGTACGCTTCTTAACGTGCTGAGATTCTCAAGGTGTTACTGGACTCTGAGGCTCCGTCTAAAGCCTCCCCCGAACTGGCGCCATATCAGTTTGTCAAAATGCAATAAGAAGAGTTATGCAACGAAGTTGCGAGCATGCGATGGCATCGTATGAAGCTTGCTGACACAACTGAGTTTGACTCGTGCTAGGGATTTTGCGGGTCACGACTTCAACACGAAACGTCTTCGAATCATGTGATGCTCGAGGCTTCCATGTGGCTTGCTTTGTGCTTAAGAAAACGCAGGGGAATCATCATGAATCTTGATTGACACGTTTCAGTCATGCGATTCATGCGGTCCATTTGCTGCATGGCGGAGAGCCCCATTTAGTTTTGAACTGGCAAGGGCCCGACACCGAAGTAGCGGACAATTGAGCAGAGGGTCTTCTTCATGCGCAGATGCGACTGAGTTGTAGCGTTGTTCTTCCTTGGTTGAGTGGGCCACTTTCTGTGCATCCCCCTTTCCTGGAAAATCGCTCAGCCATTGGCAGGCCAAAGCGAAAGGACCCATTTCCCATTTCCTGACTTTGCTGGGGGCATGTCCCACCAGTTTCAAAAGAGAACGGTTGAAGCCCGGTTGAAGCGCGCCTGGGTCATGTGACAACTGAGCACTGGGCGTGGCTCGCCTTGCACCTGCCCAGGGCTGGTTTTCGCCGCGGCGGCGACGCCACTGCAGCTGCTGAAGCAGTGGGGAGCAGAAGAACGCCACCTGAAGGAGCTGGAGGTGGGGCACAAGGACTCACTGAGTTTCCCGCCAAAGATGTGGGTGGCCCGTCTTTTTTCCAGGGACCTTTTTGGCATGGTTTTAACGGGGAACCAATAGGAAACCACCCTTTTGGGCGCGTGTGGCTCCACCCTTCAACCAAGCAGTGTGAAGTGCAAAAGCCTTGGAGCTGATCCCTGACTTCATGCCAAATTCCGGCTGCCCCTGCAAACCCATGCGATCAGAGGCTTTGGAGGTACGTACTTCAGTTGAGAATCAGCTATAAGCATCCTCCAGATGAGACAAGTTGCTTCATGTCCTGCACCCACGCTGTAATGTTAACCCCGGATTAAGCAGAACCTCTGGTTGATTCATAGGGGGGAGCAACCCTTTTAGTGGGGATTCATCACTGTTGGAGGGAACACCCCCCCTAATAATGGGACGGGTTTATCAATACTGCGCCCACTGTATCTTGAAGGCTCATGTTGCAGGCTAAAATGGCGCTGCTGGCCCGCCTTGCGGAAGCAATTTCCCTTGGACAGCTGAGCTATGCTAGGTTCAACCTTTCAATCATTTCTATGGGGTGAGTTTTTTGGTGCAATCCTTTCGCAGATGGATATCCAGAGCGGACTACACAATAGCGCATCGATGTTTGATTCTAGTTGTATCATTTGGCCCATATTCTGGCTGGTGATTTTCAGTTTGGGTCTCCTGGTTTTGGGCCACTTTGGTCTCATCATTTCTTTTGCTTTCATCGCCTCTTCGTTTCAGCTGGGCTTGTTTTCTGTTTCAGCTTGATCCCCTGTGTTGTTTTATTTTTGCCAAAGCAGCTCTTGGCTAGCCCCATTCCAGCACGGGTGGGGAGGGTTGGTGGAAGCCTGGCGGTTCTCAGCGGAATACTGTAGCTAGCTGCTCCTAAGACAAGTTTCTGTGAAGAGGCTCATCGGCTGAGAGCATATCATATCATCATGTGATGTCTTATGACAGGGCATGTGTCCTAGAGCTTGAACTGAACACACAAAATGCGGTACATGATATTTAGATATACACATACATGTGTGTGTGTACATAAAAAAAAAAAAAAAAAAAAATAAAAAAAAAAAAAAAAAAAAACATACATACCTACCTACCTACCTACCTACCTACCTACCTACCTACCTACGTACGTACGTACGTACTTACGTATGTATGAATATTAAGTGTACACATATATATATATATATATATATGTACATATGCAGGTATATGTGGACAATGTAGTAGCAGGGCTAGGGTAGTAAGAGTTCCGATGCCCAGTTTGCAGTCCGCGCAGGCGCTCTTGAAGAGCCCCGGTGCTGAAGAACGCTTTCAGCAGTGGACATTTCTCGTGGATTCCGGGCGCTTGCAAGGCCGGCCGAACATGCGCTCTCTGGGTGGCTGTTGTCCCAAATTCGGGCCAAAGAATGTCGACCCTGGATTAATAAAGCTGGCCCAGTTTATTAATCAAAGGAAGTTTAGGTAGAAAACTTCCGTAATACGAAAAGTAGAGTGAGACATGCGAAACACGCGAAGGGTACCCCTGTTCAGCGTGCGGTCTCGCCACGGTCTCGCCACGGGCTCGGAATGTTGCCCACTGTAATGCTCGCGCAGACGTTTTCGGAGGTCCATTTTGCGTTGCAGGCGCAGCACTTTGGCAGCCTAAGGTGCAGATTTCGTGGCAGGCGCAGCATTTTGTGCCCGTGCAAGGTCGGGTACAGATCTCGTGGCAGGCGCAGCACGTTCGCAAGGTCAAGTGCAGATTTCGTGGCAGGCGCAGCGCTTTCGCAAGGTCAGGTGCAGATAGCCGGCTCTACTGGTATGGGGGAGTCCGTGGTGTTACTGGGGATTCATCACTCTTGGAGGGGAATACCCATATATTAGTAAGCAGGAGTTTATCAATCAGGGGTCAACATTATTAGATAGTCTAAGTCTTGTTCAAAGCAACACCCCGATCGGGTTACAACATGGGCAGGGGGGAATTTGAGAGCTATGTGTTCTTCTACACGGATTCTTGACATGGCGAGACAGAATTCCGAGGTTCTGTTTGTCAAGGTAAGAGGCGTCCTTTCATGACTGACCTTGGGCCATGAGCAGACAACCTCACACAATGACGTGCAAAGTGGCTTTGCTGGCCATCCCAATAAATATGCAAACTCTGCTTGGTGTGTCTAGGTGTGTATGTGTGTGTTTCTTCCCCGAAGACATGAATTTGCCACGTGGCTAGAATGAGCACTAATGAAAGGCCAGCTCTGAGAGGCCCAACATGGGAGAGCGGAGAAGGCCAGTTCCACCCACGATTTCAGCTTCGTTTCCCTCTTTAGGTTCATTCTTATTCAGGGCCCCGAAAGGTTAACCGTATTTTCCAGTTCCTTTGGACAACTGAGACAATGCAAAACCAGCAAACCTTGGGTCGCCATTTAAGGCTAGAATTGGTTTTGAAGTGGCCCACCGTCCCACTCGAAGATTTGGTACACCCCAACCCCAAGTTTGAAGAAACAAATGCAAAAACATCCTCGGTCCCGTGGGGTCCTTCATTTTGAACAGGCAAAGCTCAGCCCCAACCGGGTTCCAGCACTAAAGGACAAACACGTGTGTAGCATCCGACATTCCACTTGTTTGGACCCATTCAAATGCCCATGTAGGTGGTAAGTAGTAAGACCACCTGGTCTCATGTTGTTTGTTTTGCTATTATTATTATGATGTTGGTGAAGGGTAGATAAACCTTGATAGCCATGCTAGAACCAGACGTCAGCTGGGGTTTTGTTGCTTTGACCCTGAGGCAAAGATTGCCTGCAGATCTTCCAGAAGTTCCCCGAGAGCCTTGGGGACTTCCTCCCGCAGGAGGCCGGAATGGAGGGGCTCGTGGCGCGCGCCCGCGTTGTTTCCCCCCGTTTCCCTGCTTGGAACGGCCCAAAGTGGCAGTTTCAGGGGACAGCGCCGGCCAATTTGCAGCTTCCGATTTGGGGGAAATCCGGTGACCCTCTTCCGGAAAGTCTGCGATGCTGTCCAAAGGTCCCTATGGCGAAGGCTAGATAAATGGAATTGGGTCCCGGACTAGCCACCCCCCCTCCCCCTTATGGTACGGATGGACCTGGCCTTCAACTTGAAACCCCAAAGTTCCCTGACCTTCAGCGGAGAATCATGCCAGGTGGTTTATATGGGGATACAGATGCATCTGCCTTTTTTATGGCAAGCTCGCGTGGGGGTGATGCATCCTTTCATTCATGGGGTACAAATACAAATTTTGTCATCCCTCAAAATCCTTTCTTTGAAGATCCTCTACTCCTTTGTTTTAGACTCGGGACTGTCGCAATTTTGTAAACATAGAATGGGTGGGTATGGGTATGCTGGAGCTTTTGCCCTTTGTTGTTCGGAGATCAGCTGCAATTGCCCAGTGCCGTCCTTTTGCCTTCGTTGTGTAGTTGGTTTCCCTTGAACATCAACCAACACACAAAACACACACAAAAAAACAAAAAATGGTATCCCTACCCTTTTTGGTCCTCACCTTTGCTTGCGGTCCAATTGCTTCTGCATGGCCTCCAGCTGTCAAAGCTCGGAGCGCGCCTGCTTGGATCCCCAGACATAGTTCCAGGGTGTTCGCGTGCAGTGAGATTTTCAGTTGCTGGATTCTTCAGAAAGAAATGATAATGTCACAGCTGCTTCTATTCTGATCCTTGGGATGCGGGGGGTCGCTTCAAAATCAGCAAACAAAAGGATTTGTTTCTTCGATTTTAAAGGGACGTATTGTCACTTCAAAATAGGCAAGCACCGTTTAAGATGTCCTTCTTTTGCAAACAGAACCAGAGGATCATGTTGGATCTCCCTCTACAGATGAACCCCTTCCTTCATGAGCAAGCTTTTTGGAATACTTGCGTTACCATAGATGGCCCTGGTTTACCTGGTGGTTTAATCATCTACCAGAGCCATTTATTTCCCCGAAAAGGACGCCTATGTTCCTTACCCTTTTGCGCCAGGACCAACTCATATTGCTTCTGTTTGAACCCCTCACCAGTCGAGAGAAGTCGAGAGAAGTCGACTAGGTGTGGTCCAACGAGGACTTTTTTGCCGCTGAGATGCAGCAGAGAAAGTGACCAACGGCCGTATGGATGGCTCGTCTTTTTGGAGTTGGTCCATTGATACCACCCCTTTTTGTGGTTTTAAAGGGAAACCACAGGAAGTTCACTTGTTTGTTCTCCTTTTTTTTCTGTTTTTTCCTTTTTTTCGGGGGGGCCCACCCATATGTGCCCTCTTTGGCAGTTCTTCAAGCGTGACCTTTTGGGTCAAGTTGCATTCTGTGTCCTTTACGTGCGGGGAATAGGAAACGCTCGCTGCACCTGCCCACTCCACATCGTGGCTGTCGATTCCTGAGAACCGACGCCTGAAGATGGGCCAGTTCCTTCAGCTTGAGTAATGATGGAAAGGGTTTAATTCCTAAGCTTGGCGTTGAACAAGGACGGCTGGCTTGTGCTTTTTAAAAAGTTGCAGCAGCTCAGAAACTTTCACAGCTTTTCTAGGCAATGGCTGGAAGGCTCATCTGAGCAGAGCCCAACACTTTGCAGGTGACCGGTTCAAATGGTTTGAAGTAGGGCCAAGATGAACCTTTCTGATCATTCTGGTAGAACCAGGAGTCAATGAGTTTCGGGCACAGTCGTTGCTTGATTTGTGCTCTTCATGTTTGATCATTCAAAACAAGCGGGCTGACATAAGCCCAAATCTAATCGTCTTGAGTGTCCCATGTTGGTCCACGTTTCATCACGGTTCCAAACGGTTGACCCGTTATGCCCAGATTCGGGATTCTTTGGACAAATGAGGAAGGCTTTACATTTGGGAATCTATCCATTTCCAGCGGGTCCCCTTTGATCAATATGGCACGGTGATTTCTTTGGCACGCATTCGACTCTTCGTGTTGGTGTTTGCATCAGTTCAGTAAACACCCTTGAGCCTTCCCTCCCACGAACATGCAAGCCAAAGCGGGTCCAATTCAGAGATGACACCGTACCTTCTGGGACAGAACAAAATGGGTTTTAGTTTCTCTTTCGGGTGATGTCCATAGGCGACGTGTAAGCAGCCCATGGCGTCATCAGCTTTCGCGGTCGGTTGCAGCTCAGGTGCTAAGGAAGCCCTTCAACCGCCTGCTTTACCACAAGACGTCTGGCTGCACCGTTTTTTGACTTGGCACAGGGGGAGCGGAGGGGGCGGGTAGTGGCGGCATTTTGCCTTGGGGTTTAAACTCGCCTTTGGACAGGCCGATGTTCATTCAGAAAATGGAAAGGTGGTTTGTACATGAATCGCGTTGCCCTCTTTGATCCAAAGCTTGGACCGGACCTGGAATTGCAGAAACAGGCGCATCGGGGGTTCCCTTTGAAGCCGTCGGTGAGGCGGGAGCCGGTGAAAAGCCACTTACGGGGAGACCCGGTTCGATTCGATTCAGGAAGCGCCTTCCCAAGGACGTGCCCCTGGTGGAGTGGGTCAAAGGCGGGTCCCAGCGACGAAACGGCCAACGAAGCGAGGGGGGCGAATCCTCTCGCAGATGAACCGAACCAAGACCAGCATTTTTGTCGTGGGAACCCACCCAAAACCACCACTTTTGGGTGGCAGATCCGGTTGGACCCCGGCAAGTTTTGGTGCAGGCGTGGGAAGCCAGTGGCTGATTGGGCGGGGGACGGGAAATCACAAATCTTGATTTGCAAGATTCACCGATCCGGGGTCAACATGGAGTGATGACGTTCCTAGATCATTCTGGGAAACTTGGGATTGCTCACCTCTTGAAGGACTCTTGCCTTTGGACCCCATTTGAGTGGTTTGAGGGATTTTGCGGGTATCTTTAGGGGTTGCTAGGAAGCCAAAGGAGGACCAATAGAGGGGGTTTCCCAGTTCCCTCATGAAGATATGAGTTCCCCGAGCCGACTCCAAAACAGAAACAAGGCCTCAGGGACGAATGGACTTCCTCCCCAAAAAAAAGAGAGAGAGAAAAACATAAATAATAAACTCAGTAAGTTGATAGGGCTTGAGTTGGCTGGTTGCACTTGTGTTGCAATCAGGGCATTGGTCGAGTTTGGTGCGGGCGGACTCGTACTTCCTCACCCTGAAGGTGGGGAGGGATCTTGCCACGAGCTGACCTGCGCAGATACCTACGTCGACTGCCGGCTCTGCCACCGCCTCGACTATGGCACCTCAGGCTCGGGAAGGGCTACTTCAAGAGCCCGAAGCTGAGACACGACGTTTTCATGGTTGTTGTTGGGAACCATTTTACATGTTTGCTTACTGTGGTTTAGTGGGAATTCTCCGCTGAACTGCTAAACAATAATTTGTTGCTCCCCTTCCAACGTCAAGCGGCTTGCCCCAAACGATACTTGTAGAAGTTCCTGATTCTTATGCGGACCGGCATTCATCAAGCTGCTTTCTAGTTGGTGTTTCATGAAACGGTAATGACTGGTAGCCATGTTGCTTGTAGTGGTGTCGTAAAACAAGAGAAAGGAGAACGTGTGAGGATCGAGTCAGGCTCCATGTTTCTCCCTTGCCTAAAGCGTAAATCGATCTTCTGACCTTCAAGTGTCCTTTCCTTTGTGGTTTTGGCAACCGGGCTAACAACAATAATCCAAATCTCAATTTAGTCAATAGGAACTTGGTTTGGTTTCCATGGGGCCAAACCAACTTGTGGCGTACAGGGGCGAATCTCACGGGAAACAACCATCGCTCTATTGGGACACACACGAGGGGAATAAGAGTTCTTTTGAAGGGGGCAAAAACGTTGTTTTGTGTTGGAAAAGGTTGTTGTAGAGAAAAGGCTTTGGTTGGCCAAGACCACGCGCGGGTAGGCGCGCTGCTGCTGGCCAAGACCACCCGGGGTGCGCAGCTGAGCCTCCGATGGTTCTCCACCCGTCAGGCGCGGCACGACTTGGATTCGGGGATCTGTGGAGGAAGCATGAGCCAGAAATTGTGCATAATGCATGTGTGTATTATATATAGAAATATATATATATATATATATAAATGATATTATGTGTAATCAAGCTTTAAATATAGCAGCTTCTGCCGCAGAGCGTCAACAAGAAAATGTGCACTGCTGCATTCTGTCCTTAGCAGCAGTTGCGCCTCAACTGTGCCCGTTTTCTTTTGCGAGTGTTTGTTGGGCGGTGTCCTGCGAAGTGAATCACCCCAAAAAGGGTTCCTTGAACTTTTATGGCAGGATGCGGTGTCATCAATTTTGGGACAGACGAAGGCTGCTTTGTGGACGATTGGATACGTGGCACGCAGCTGGCATGGAGTGGCGGACCCCCTTTCGGGACCCCTAAGGCGGAGCGAACTGCTCCAAAACAGTCCTTCAGTGTAAGGGAAGAGTTGCAGCAGTACTGTTTGCTCGGGTTCTTTAGATGGCTAAATTCTGACATATACATATACACGTGCGTATATATATATATATACATGTATATATATATATGCATAGCTGTATGTATGCATATACACATGCATGGATACACACATTTCCCGCTTCTTGCAATGCTCCACCATTTTTTCACTCCCTGCAGTTCTATGGGGATGTTGAGGCAGCCACATGTCATATCTTGCCTGCATTCATTTGTGCACTTCTCAGGACACGTTCTTCCCTGCGAGTTTCGCAGACGCCTTCCTGGAGTCATTATTTTGACGGCTTCTGGAATTAATCAAAGTCGGAAAGTGGGGTTGTTTCCTTGTAACCCACTTAGGGGGTGACTTTGACCATGCTAAAAGAATGCGGCCAGCCTGCCCAACACCCCGCCAGCCCAAGACGCCCCGCGCGCGTGCGCGCGCGAGGTGAAGAAGGTCTACCACGCCTTGGTGCGGGGCGTGCCGCGCTGGCGCCGGGAGACCTTCACCTGGCCCCTGCAGGGCAAGGAGGCGGAGACCGCGGTAGAGGCGTGCCATGGGGAGGGGGAGGCCTTCCTAGGTGCTTCCTGGGCGGCCCCCCAAAAAATATCCGTCCCTTTTTTGGGTTTCCCGTTTTGGACACTTGGCCATGGGGCATAACCTATGGCTGCATTTGGGGGCGGAACACCCATGTACCACCTATTTTGATGTTCACCAGGGGTACCAGGGGTTTTCACCCACAGCCACATGGGCGCAGATTCGGGGCAGAAACCAGATGCGAGTTGTTGAAAACCGTCGCCCCGGTTTTTTGTTGGTTTTCCTCGTTTGTTTTTTGGTGCCGGCGCCAGTATCCAGGTCAGCCTTCGTTGGTGGTTTCGATTGGTGGTTTGGGTTGGTTCTTGTGGAGTGTAAACGGAAACCCAAGAAGTTCAAAGTCCGGGCACTCAAGAAGTCACCATTTATCTAATCTTCCCCCAAAACAGGGTGGGTCAACAAATTTACGTGCACTGCAGGCAAGGCCAACCTCCCGTGTGAGAAAGGACACTTTGTCGCCCTTGTACATGTTTTTTTCGTTGTCTTCAGCGGGGTGCTTGCGCCGTGTCCAATGACCGCTATGACAAAGGGCTTCGTTGGTTGAAAAGTGGCCTCCCATGTTTGTCGCTCCATCTGAGCTGGAAGCCTTCTCAAGCAAAAGGCGCCGGCTCCTGGTACAGTATCCTGTGCTTGTGTGCCTTCATCTCTGCGGCTAAGCGGGAAATTGAAATTTTGCCATTGGACGATTTCTGGACATAGCAAATCCTCCACGAATGTGTTGTCATGTTGGATTCGGACAGCTTTTGACCTGCAAAACAAAACTGAACGGGTGCGCTTATCATTGTCAATAAGAACTTCAGAGTTTTTGTGGCCAAAACACTCGATCGGAAGTGAGCGGTCATGTTGACTTGTGGCTTCCATCTTCCCAGTACCACCCCCCTTCCCCGGTTTTGGGGGAAGACATGGAGTGCGGATCCACCCACCCTCCTCCTTCTTGGGGATGTTTTCTCCTGCGGCTGAAAAAGTCATCTTCTCAGCAAGGACTTCCCATCGCCAGGTCCTTCGGCAGGGCCGCCTGGGCGATTTTGCGGCGCCGGTGGCATTGCTGGAAGTGCGGCCGGCCACGGGGCGCACGCACCAGCCGCGAAACCAAGTTATTGGTGTGGCTCAGTGCCTCTCCCCCCCATGGGATCCTTGTGTGTCTGTGTTTTTTTGGCGGGGACCTCCAACAAAACGGTGCTTTTCAGCTTGGTTTACTTTTTGAAACCCAAAACACCAGGGTACCCTCAAAAAGGACAGATCCTTATGGCGTCCATTTTGGATGGTTGAAACTTCACTTGTTGGGCAAATGTTGAGTTAGGGTTCAACAATGCCCAGGTGTATTCCCCCTTCCGGAACCCTTCCGGAACCCTTCCAAACCCTTCCGGAACCTTAACCCCAGAGTCACTCCAAACCACTCCAGAACCAATCTGGGCAAAGACTCCAAAGCTTTTAGCTGTTGGGGAAGAAACTAAGCTGTGGTTTATCAATCTTGGAGCAACCGCTGGGGAACCCTTCCTAGTTGGGTCACTGCTCATTTGGGGAAACCTCGAAGGGTGTTGGGCTGGGTAGTAATTTGAAGACATGTAAAGTAGGTATTTTGGCGAAAGGAAGGTGAGATAAGAGGGAGAAGCCCAAAGCAAATTTCGGGATCGACAACTGAACCTAGGCAAGGGGTGCTCGTTTACCAACTCCGGCAAACTTCAAGAAGGGCCAGTCATTGAATCCAGATGAATACAGAGCATGTGAGGGGAGCAGGATATCAATTTGGATTCTATTTCTTGGACTTCCCACAAGAGCCAGCTATTTGCCCACGAATGCAGCCGCTGATGGAACGCCAGTGATGACAAGGCGAGTGTTCCAGAATACGGCAAACGTTGTTCATGGCTGGCCTGGTATCATGATGCTTGCCTGTATATCCTAAAATGAAGTATGTTGTCTCACGCCGTGCTCGTATTTTTGTCCTGGTGTTTGCACGACCTGTTCTTGATGCTGGCCCGAACGACCGACCAGTGCAACACCAATTGTTTAGGTGATTTTAGTGGTGACTGGAACCAACATGACAGTTTAATAATTCCAAACCGCGTAATTTGAGTCAGGATGATGCTGCATTCATGTAGCTGCACTTTTCCTCTTGTCATTATATGTGAGGATCCGGCAGCATCTCGCTATGGCTGGGCATCCCATCATAGGCCTGGCTTTGAAGTGTGCCTGGGTGGGGTGGCTGGTTGGACAGAGCCCAGCGCCCTCCAAAAGGAAAGCAACTGTTGGACAAGACCAGTGAAACTTGCCCCCGGTTGATGGCAAGATTTGCCACTTTGTTTTGTCATGTTTGTCAAGAGAGGCTTCTGAAAGATGGCCTGATGGCCCTCAGCAACCTCCATGTGATGTGTGCCTCAGGCTTGAAAGGCAACATGTTGCAATGGTATCGGGATCGGTGGGTTTTCGTTTGTGGGCAATGGTATCAGTGAGCAAATGGCTGAAACACCGCACCTTCCCAGAGTTGGTCGATTCAAGAGCAGCTTTTGGTCAGATGCTCCATTTCGCACCAAGCAAACGCAGACGCGGGCCTATTTGATGGCACTGGCCACATGGTTTTGTCAGGGTGGGACCCCGATTTCTCAACATGTTTGAATGCGTGTAATTACGTTTAAATAGGCTCATGTTCCGCGAGAAGCTCCGCAGAGTACGCCGACGACAATGGCCCTCCCCGCTTTCTTGGTACCTATTTGGTTGGAGCTTCAGCCTTGAAGAATGTGTTTTGCCGCTGAGCCACTAGGTCGGTTTGGGCTAGGTCGATATTTCGGCAGGTGATGAGGAGTACGGCAACAGCTCCCCTCTTGATTGGTACAGGCTCGGAATGGGCGTTCGCCAACGTCTTCGGTCTGTGTGCAGATTAAATGGAGCCCAAAAGAAAGCCATTTGTAGAGGAATCTCCTCCTGGGGGGCTCGCCCCTTTTTGGGTTTTATGTTGACTTACAGGGGAATGTTTGCTTGAAAATTCCAGCGGTTTGCCTTGAGTACTGATATTTCACCCACGGTCCATCAGCCGTGACACCAACAGGTTATTTGAGCGAGGATGCCCCAGTTCACCCAGTGTTTTTTTTTTTTGGGGGGGTTTGCCAACGGACATGCAACAGTGTTCAGCTTGGAGGCAGTCTGGGTCGCAGGCATGAACAGAAGCTGTTAAGGGAGTCCAGCTGAGACACAATCAAAATCGGGGAAAGTGGAGGGTAGTTAGGGACAATCCCAGCCATAAATGGGTGCGGCGCCTTTTCATTTCTTTACATGGTTAGCTGGGTAGACCATTTGAATACCGGGTTTTAGTTGTGAATCCAGCTGACACGATGAACGTTTCTTGGCGATGGGTACCATGGGACTGACCCAAACACGGCATATCTGAATGAACCTCTGGCTCGATGCTCTACTGCCAGGGACGGCTGGTTTGTCGTGACAAGCTAGCCCATGTAAGAAGTTCATTGGGAAAGCCTCCTCCTTGCTCGGATAGGGATGAACGACCAGCCTGGGTACAGTTGAATTAGATAGCACACTTCCCCGATGTTGGTTTAGGCATTACTTAATCGACACGAGTAGGTGGAGTTAGCCTTGACTGAAGCATCAGAACTCAATAAGTGAGTCATTCCAGGACACCAGCTGGAGTTGTTCCCAGATAAGTCAGCCAGCCAGCCAGCCAGCCAGCCAGCCAGCCAGCCAGCCAGCCAGCCAGCCAGCCAGCCAGCCAGCCAGCCAGCCAGCCAGCCAGCCATCACAAAGGGGTTCGCTAAGAACGCCAATTTAAAAACGAGACTTTCTAATTTGCGCGGTTGTCATGTTATGTTGTTTTTCTTTGTGTGTGTGAGCCTGCAACAAGTAATCAGACCGGGTGCTTAAGTTCTTGAATTCTTCAGTGCAGGTGTATCTCAACATAGTGAGGCCCCAAAAGTGTTTGCTTTCTCCCCTGAGTTTCCTTTTGAACAAAAACTATCAAAGGAGTTTTCCCTTTGAACAACAAACAAACTTAGAAGTTTCCTTTTGAACAAAAAAACTGAAGCAGGGCACCTTGAATAAATGTGAATGTAAACACCCGGCGCCAGCGCGAAGGCTTTGCCTGCACTCATCCAGCCTCACGCTGCCGCTGGAAGACGGGGAGGCCCGACCGACAAACAGTGTCACAGGTGCCGTTTGGCAGCTCAGGCGAAACAAGTGAAGCAAAATTCAATCCGGAACCATGCCGACTCCTGAAAAATGAATATGTTGTGTACCACTTTTCCTCATTTGTGTCTGCCCTCAGCACCCATGAACTGTGCACCCCTTTGCCGTGTATTCTCAAGGTGACCATCGAGGTGCCGCACCCGTTTTCTCTGGAGGCGGGCGGGCGGGCTGTGGGCCACATTGTTTGTCAGCGGCTTCGGGGCTTCTTTCTCAAGATTTTGACTCGTCAATCCGTTGCCGGACATTCACTTTCACCACGCCTTGAGAAAAACAACACCCCTGAAAGATGCAATTCGGGGACCGGGCTGGCCTTGGGTTTTCCATAGAAGACGACAAATGGAATTGGGAATGCCCCCGTTGGGGAAGCATGCACGAGCTCAGACCCTTCCTTCAGTAGCGCCCCCAAAGCTCCATTTGCCGTGTTTGTAGGTGCTCAAGTGCGCTGGCCAATAGTGTTCACTGGCAACTGCGATTTACCCAGATCGGCACGGCCCGTTTAGATGGGTTTGATTTTTTTCGAAAAGGACATTTATGAACAATAAACTTTCTCGTTGGTTTCACCAAACCTTGCGGCCCCTTACTGCCTTGGGAGGTTTCCTGAGGTTCCGTTAGATCCCACGACTTTGAGCCCCTGCCAGGACGAGGATGCGTTGAAAAAGACGCGCGCGCGCAGAGACCGGACGCCTTTTTTGGGGAGGTGGGTTCTGCGTTCGCGCAGAGTCTTGTTTGGGCAACCGGGGATCCCTACGGATGCTTGGTTTCTTTTTGCTTCCATTTTCACACTTGGTTTGGCAGGCATTCATCTTCCGCCAGGGATGGTTGGACTGGTTTCAGTCTGGTTTTCCAACGCCTAGCACAACTGTTGGTCTGCCATTGAGCCGGGACTGATCCCCTAAAGCGGCAGCCAAAGCTCCAGTCAAGGAGTCGTGCAAAGGTTGCATTGCAAAACAAACAAATGCCAGCACTCTCTTTTGGAAGAGGAGACGGAAGATGGGGGCTGTAATCAAGGCTTGCAGGAAACATGCGATGCAGGCCAGAGAAGATGAGCGGTTGTTCCAGGCAAATGATGCTGCACACACTGGAGCTTTGGCTTTGCCAGCGTGCAAAGCATGCTGGAAATGAGGAATAAACTTGGAGAACATGATTTGGGTGGCAGTGGTATGTGTCTTATCGTTCTATTCGATCACCGATCTGCGATGCATTGTCTGGTTTTGGGTTGTCACTGGGTGCGCAAGCTGGCCCAAGCTCGGCGGCCTTCAAGTGGCAACTGTTTGATGCTGCTTGTCACGCGCGCGCACCGGCACGACGCATTTTGATCTGAGTGCCTCTTCTCGCCTATAGGCTGGACCATCCTGCTGGTCTGGGCCTACAAGGCTGACGTGCGCCGGGCTCAGATGCGAGAAATGCCGCCGGGCCGCTGGGCTCCTGACGTTGGACTCTTCGCCTGAGAAGCTTTCCAAAATCAACCCACCACGTCCTGGGGCGATGGGTGCTTTCCATTTCCCAAGTCGATTCACCAGAAGGGGCCGGGGAAAACTTGCAATGCCAAGGTTGGCAGTGGACACACCCATTTTCCAGAAAATTTGTGGTTGCTATCTGGGTTGGATTGTGGAAGATGCAACCTGCTAGGGCCTTCGTCCATAGGAAGGGTACCAACGTCAACCAAACCAGGCGGAGTAGAAGGACGTTTCCGCGTAGGAATCCCTCCGTTAAGCTGGGACACGTCCTATCAATCAACCGGGGGCTTACTCCTCTTGCGTCAACATCAAGAATGACCCAAAAGGCCAACAACAGTTGCGTCTTTGGGAATGGTCTGTTGAGGCTCATTCTTGGGGCTCATTAAACTGGATTCCTTTCCGAGGCTAATTAGTTGGGCGGTGTAGCAGGAACCACAAGCCTTTGACTGAACTCAGGAGCCATCTTTTGCTCCCCTGTTGGTTAGTGACCGCAGGATGTCTTGGAGCTGCTCTTTTCGCAGACCTTTTGCCCCTCAACCCAGTTCTGCCTGGATGAGTGTGTGCCATGGCCCCCCCCAAGCATCTTGTGTGTTTTGGTGTGGCACTGGCGATGTTTTTTGGTCTCATCGCCACTTGCACCCTGAAGATTGTCTATCTGAAGGCATGGTACTTGGCTTGGGACCATCCCCAACCTCTGGCTGCGGGCTGTTCGAGACCCCGAGGAACTTTTGGCCATCCGAGAAGCAGCTGATGAAGTTGCAGTATTTGCCCTGGGAGCGGCGGTGGCGCGAACGTGCGGCGCCCGGGCTCGGTTCGTCGGAGAGGTGTTCCACGGGGGGCGAGTGCCAGGTGAAGAGACTCGACTTGGGGTCAGGATGGTTGTGGAGATAGGGAATCTAGAGTACCGTCATAAGGGTTTCCACGAAGGGAAGCAATGACCCTGGAAAGTGGACAGAGGATGGGATGGGGATGATCATGGTAATTGAATAATTAGCAAGGTAGTTCAGGCAAGAAAGGATATCTTCTGAACATTCCTTGTGAGCCTTTTGACACAACATAAACTCAGCATACTCCAGCATCATATGGACCGCAATCAAGCCTTTGGCTTTCGAGGTGGGGGAGGGGACTCCAAGTTTTGGAAACCACGCGAACATGAGCCTTCGCGCCAGGCTGGGACAATCCGATGAAAGGGGCCTGTGGGACCCAGGTAGAATGTGTATGCAACCAAATGGGTTTGGACCCAGGGGTTTTGACTGCATATTGGAGTATGTCAGAATTGGTAGCCCACATGGTTGGTTTCATGCTGGTTTGTCGAACCGCACGGGGTCCGCTCGGTTCTGCTCTCGCTCAAACCGGGTGCACCATATGAGGCCTGCGCCGGGGACGCCTGCCGCCGCCGGAGCGAGCGGTAAAGGGCTCTGGGGTTTGTGCGGAGTGAAGTTGGGAGGTTGCGCTTTTGACGACGGCTTTTTCAGTCGCTTGTAGCAGGCTTCAGAAATCCATAGGCAAAAATCCAACAAATCGCCTGGCGTACATAGACTGAAGAGCTTGCTGGGTTCGTGTTTTGTGTGTTTTGTTTTAGCATTCTGCATGGACTGAACAATAGTGTCAGCTGCTTGGGTTTGTGTGTTGTGCTTATATCAGTGTTTTGTTGTCTATAGGTGCTGACCAGGCGAACTCGCCTACGTTTGCGACTGTGTCGCGTTTGTTTGTTGCTGTTGACGGTTTGCTTATAGCTTTGCGGCAGGCAAAAGCAGTTGGAGGATTTTGGGTTCAAAATGAAATGCTTGTCCATATGCCAGACAGTAGTGGTTTGCCCTTGTTGTATTTTGGTGTCCCCACAAATTGCAGATTAGGATTAATTAAGGATTCCTTCCTCATTTTGAACAACGCCATGCTTGGGAATATTTTGGCATGTCCGGAGTCCCGACCTTCGGAAGTGATAAGACAGACCTTGGAAGAAGCCACCAAATGAGCCATGAAGCTGTGCCCATGCTGCGAAGTGATTTTCCCCTCGCACCTTGGAGGCCCAAGAACCAGAGATGTCCTTTTTGGTTGTTTTGCTCGAAAAGTAGATGGCCGATGGCCCTGGTTTACCTGGTGTTTTTTCTCATTTATCAGGGAAAACAATCTATTTCCCCTAAAAGTACGCCTATGCCAAGAGCCCCCAGCACTTGCTCGATTGAAGCGTTTCCGGTTTAGCTTCGAGTTGGTTTGTGAAAGGCTTCTCGCTGGGCAACTTGGTATCTTGGTATGTGGCTCAGAAAATGGAATTCCCAAAATGGCCCCTTGGTAAATGGAAACAAGGACCAAAACCTGCGTAACCCCGACTCTTGAATTTTGAGCCACAGCCATGTAGGTTCTGTTTGTTTCCTCAGTTGGAAGGACTTGGTTTTCCTATGGGTTGGAGCAGGAGCCGATCACATGGAATCCGCTGCTCAACGACTTCTGGTATCAAACGAAGATACTCTGGCCGGGGCCTGAAAATTCCACGCGTTTCTGGGGAATGACAGACACAGCGCAGAAGGGCTAACTTCCTTTGAAGCTCGCGAATTCTTTGCGCACAATCACAGTGTCCCAACCAAGCATGTTTTTGGAGGGGTTCCTCCCTTCCCCACTTTTGGAATCTCCAAAAGTAGCAGTTTCCATGGACCGCAAAGAACTTGCAACTTTTAAAGGGGAAATCCAGTGACCCCTGTTTCGAAAGGCTGTTCAAAGATTCACTATCCAAATCAGTACTTCATCTGAACTTTGAGTCCAGGCAAGGTGGACGGCCCTGCTTGATATGATTTCTGGTTGGGGCCCTCGTGGAAGATTGTGTAGGGGTCAATACTTGTTTTTTCTAAGAGGAGCTCCTTTGCAATGAGAGCCCGGATTGAGAACCCGATGTATCATTTCACTGTGTTACCAAGGAAAGTGAATCCTCACTTCAAGAGGCACCCACCGAGGAATCAAGCCAGGCTCTTCGCGTGATGATGATGATGATGATGATGATGATCATGATGATGATGATGATGCCGATGATGATGATGCCGATGTTGTTGATGATAATAATAATAATAGTGATTGTGCTGGTGCTGGTGCTGGCGCTGGCGCTGGCGCCGGTGCCGGTGCTGGTGCTGATTTTGGTGCTGGTGATGATTATGATGCTGATGCTGGCGGTGCCGATAACAGTATATAGCGATGATGGGGGCGGTGGCGATGGTTGGCGGTATTCAAATTACGAAGCATTTTCTACTCTCTGCAGGCTAGGCAGTCAACAAATGCTGCAAACCTCTAAGTGTCACACCTTCGTCGCGTGCCCTCGAACCACGGCTTTCTCAGCTCGAGCCTTTCAACACCTTGCAGGGCTTGCCCCATTTGTTTCTTTTGAGTGGATGTCTTACCCCACCACAAAATCAGGCATGGCATGCTATTGCTTGCCCATGCAAAAAGGACCAAAGGGTGGGGGGGGGTGGGGGCTAAAAGATCACCCACCAAGGAAAAGACAACCCCATGCATGTCAACCCCGGCGTGTTGACCTCCTCGGATGTCTCTTTTGGCACGCTGTGCCTAGGATCGACCGCCTCATTTGGACCTTCTGCGCAGTGAAGGCTCTCAAGGGCAGTGAGCTCTTCTACTCGGTGGAGGCAGGATGTTGGACTGATCTATCAACATACATTTGTACCTAGATTTGCATCGACGTGTGTACACGCACACATTTTATGCGTATGCGCGTGAATGCGTGCATGTGGATTTATATCAGCATTCAAGTGCAACACATGCACAAACGATTATGTATAATATATATATATATATATATTAATATTAATATACAATGAATACATGTATATGCATACGCACAGCACACGTCTCTACGTACCTGTATAGAGAAGCGTGTAACACAAAACACGTTGAATGAATGTGCACACATTGGTCATTGATGAACAACCAGCGATTTGCTGCTGCATCAGTTTGCATGCCATGTCATACACGGAGCATGTGTTTCTGTTGGTGTTGCAAGTGCTGGGAAGGCTGAGCAACGACGCTGGTTTATTCATTGTGTGATACTGTGGATGGACGAAATCCTGCACCTAAGAAACCCTGGAACGATGATTCCCCTGTGAATACCAACAAACTATGGTTTCCCATGGTTTCAACGTGGTGCAGGATTTTGTCCATCCTCAGTATCAGGCTGCTTTGGTCCAATGCCAAGTCAGAACCACCGCAAGGAGAGCCACGGGAAGGCTAAAACACGTGTGTTTCCTAAAGTTTCAAAATGGACATCAAAAGGACATCGACAGGGGTCCCAAGTTTGGACACACCCTGCGTAGCAAAACTCGAGTGTCCGCTTCTCGTGCCATGAACGATTGGCTGGTTGAATCCGACCCCGACAAAGAACCAAGGTACGCAGTGAAACGATCTACTGATGTTCCTGATTGGAATCGAAAACGGAAGGGCTGACGGTTGCCTCCCACCAACATGAATGGGACATGAATGAAGCCTGGAAAGTGGAGAAGTAAGGAAGGCAGGTAGAACAGCAGCAAAGTTGTCCAAAGGCGAAAAGCAAAACCGAGCGGAGCTAAGACAGTGCTAGCAACTTAGCGTGCTACACACCCGGCTCGTCCAACATTTACGAGCAAGAAACTGCAAAGTGTCCTGCCACTTGGCTCCGAAATAGTAAGACCCTTGTTGACTGGTTTGTTGAAAACACAGCGCATTACGGCTCCTTGCCAGGAAAAAGCCAGGCTATGCTTGGTGCACTGGCCAAAGGTAGACTTTTCCCCACCCCATTGAGCCTAAACAAGCAAAGATGTTTGTATGAGCTGGCAAATGCATTCTAGGAAATGTGCACAAAGTGCAACATTCCCATACTGGCTACCGTGCCACGAAGCCACAGCAATGTGCATCGCCATGACAACCACGAAACATTTCATAACACTCTAACAAACGTCAAAACTTTTTGTCAGTTGTTGAAAGCTCCCAGGCCTGCCTAGGTGGAATGACTTGCCACCAGCCACACCCAAGGCGCAGCCCCAATTTGCATTTGGCTTCTGTTGCAACAGTTATCTTTGTTTGCCAGTTTGTGTTGGTTTCGCTCATCGCGAAACCACAGGTTCCCCATCTTTGACCAGAACCACATACTGTGGACGGACGGAATCCTGCATCACTTTGAAACCATGGGAATCCAATTCGTTGCTGGTTTTTACAGGGGAATCATCATTTTAGGGTTTCTTTGGTGGTGCAGGATTTCGTCCACCCACAGTACGTCAAAGGAGACATCAAGGAAACTGTCAAGGGAGAGGAACCCGTGGGTCCAAAACATGTTGACCCATATCCAGGACTACTTCACGTCGAATTGTATCTTCTCCATCCCTTACAGCTCAATGGGCAGAATGGTCCTTTCTGCTGGCGAACCCAATCATATGGCTGTGGGTCAAAACCAATGGTACCATTTTGGGGTAGGTGCACCACCCATTTTAGAACCTATTTTTAGTGGGGATTGGGATGTTCACTGGGGGGTAACCAGGCTTTTGACCCATGGCCATATTATACTGATGAGCCATAGCAAGGGTAGCCATTGCCGCCGTTGCGCGAATCAGACATCTCATTTTCCCTGACCAAATCGGATCCGTCCTCAGTCTTCAGGTGCGCGAGCTCGTGAAGATGCACGGGGCCTCGTTGTGTTTTTGGTAGGCGACTAGGTGACCAAAGGAGAGAGAGACGCAGAAGATTTCAAAAGGAGAAGGGCCAACCGCAGGTCAAGAAGAAGGCACATGGGTACATGGTGCTTTTGGGAACTCGGCGTCACTTTGTGCCGGCTTCAGAGGAGGCCCTCCAGGACGGTCACTTCATCGACGTCCCAATCAGCGGCACCCTTTGTTCCTTTTGTTTGGTAAGATCTATTTTGGTAAGATCCCTTTGGCTACCAGGGCCCCAGCGCAGCATAGCGCAACGGCGCAACTGGAAATCAGTTTGCAGGCTTTCATAGCTGAGCTGAGTTGGCTCCTGGGCTTGGCTGCGACTCCCAAAAGCTGAGTGGAGAAGTTTGATTGCAGCATCCCCTCACTGGCCATGGTTTTCGGTTGTTCGCTTCTGTGCATTTGCATGTAGTTGTTTGCCAACATCCACACCATGTTTGTTAGGGTTCTGCAAAAGCACACAGCTCGAAAATCCAGATCATACACTACCCAGGTATGTCAGCATCTATCAGCAGCATATCCTCAAGTGAGGCGTCCACTTCGCATCAGCCCAACTCGCCGTCCAAGGCGCTCGGGCGACCGGGACCTGACCTATGAGAGGCGCGCTCCGACCTCGCGAAAGAGGAGCCGGTTTCAAATACTCCCTGGTGGGTTTTTTCGGGCTGTGCTTTTGGCTGTTAGCCTTGGTCAAAGTTAGACTGGTGGTGGTGGCTGTGTGTGTGTGTGCTTGTTGAAACTGGCTTGGTTTTGGGGCACCTGGTTGCAAACACAGATAGATAGAGGGCCTGTACCCTTGTAGCCTTGGAACCAACTTTTCACGCCTTGGGACTGCTCACAAGCTAAGATTTGCGGGCGAAGAAGTGGCAAACATGCGCACTGGAGAATCGTCCAGCCCCTTGAAAAGTCAGCAGCGGGTTTGGGCAATGTTGATGTCGTCGTTCTGTGATGTTCTGTGGCCCTCTGTGTCACGTATCCATATTGGGCTTGATCTTGTCAGACACCGGTATCTCGCTCCCAACGAAAGGCTGTTGTTTTGTCCTCCCAAGGTTGATGAGTCACTGAGGGGTAATCATCAGCCCTTGAGCAGGATTGCTTCATAAATCCCATTGAGGGAAACAGAGCGGCCGATGGCCGACCGCCAGAGTGTCACACTGGTTGTACGACATGGCTGTGGGTCAAAACCAATGGTACCCATTTTGGGGTAGGTGCACCACCCATTTTAGTCTATTTTAGTGACTGGGGGTACGATTTGGATTTTGACCCATGGCCACACATATGAACTTCTTGAGCTTGAGATGGCTGGCTAGCAGGGCCGCGGCCACGGCTCCAAAGCATCCTGTCGCTCAGGTTTGTGGACTCCATGAATGACAAGGACGCTTTCGAAGCGCGTGCTGAGTGAAGGTTGTTTTCCTACCATTGAAGAAATCGGAGATGGAAGGTGAAAGATCTGCGAGGATTTGCTTTGCAAGTTCTTGTCTCTTTCGAATGCCAACATTGCTAACAATGTGGCTTAAACATCCATGCAGCTCCGCGCTGTTTATCGCTGGGACTTGCATGTGGGCTGAGCAAACCGACCGTGTGGCAGGGTTGCCAAAGACGGGTTTGCTTCTGAGACTTTTGATGGACCCAATTGGCCCTGCCGATGCCAGTGTTCGGAGGACCAAGCGGAGAAGATCCAGTATGTGAAGGAGCAAAGAGGCCAGGTGAGGGAATCAATCTGAAATTTGTGCTTGCCCACTCGGACCAATCACCAGTGCAAGCATTGACGCAGTTCCCATTGGTTTCCCAATTTTGCTACTGAATCCTCCAATAGGGTCCGACCACAAGCACATCCGCGTTGGATCTTTACACAACTTGAACCAAACCTCTCCTGAACTTGCCGCCTGAAATTCAGGCCTCGCCGCCGCACCTGACAAGATGAGCCGCAAGGCGGCGCGGTGTCCCAGACAGCCCGGTTCCACTTTCGAGGGCCGGAATAGCCAGAGGCGTCCAAAACTGCTAGCGAACAGTGATGAACTGAGCCATCATGGACGTGTCCGGAAATGTGCTGCTAGAGTTGCAGACCCCGACAATTGGTTCGCTTTCCGGTGTTTCCTTTTGCAACTAGTTGAACGTGCAGAGTTGCCATGTTACTTGATGTCTCAATCCTGTGAACGACATGGGCAAAACGCACCGCAGCAGTCTCCGGCTTCCTTATCGCGTCGAGGCAGTTCGCAGCTCATGCTTGGCTGATCTTCCGCACGGCTCCCTTTGCCAAGTGGAGCTTGGCGCTGAAATGAATATCTGTTGGAAATTCCCTTGTTGGTTTTAACGGGAATCTATTACACGCTGACGCGACACAGCCGGCCACCGGGCACCCTGCCCTGCCTGTTCTGTCACTTCCCTGTCTTTTGATTCGGATGAGATGCCGAGATTTGAACATCACTTCCTTTGCGCGTTTTTTTTGCAACTTTGGCATTTCCTTTTGCTTCCTGTGCGTTTGAGCTCCCTGCACTTTCTTGAGCGCCGTGTAGTCGCATTCCTCCCCCCTGTAAGCACCCCAGCGCGAAGCCTTGTGCAAACTGCTCGACAGCTAAAACCACAGAAGCGCGCCAACACGCTAAACCCACATGCGCAGGTTGAAGCAGCATGCACGCGCTAGAACGGAAACAGGGCGGAAGTTGCCCCCAGGGCGCTTCTCAGTCATGTGCCTCTGCAACCATGGAGAAGAAGCAGGAGTCGCGACTGCAAACGCGCTCGAACGGGAGGAGGCGGCAAGTTGCCCACAGGGCGCTTCTCAGTCATATACCGCTTCAGCCGTGGAGAAAAGGCGATGGTCGCGCCAGCCAGGGAGTGCGCATGGTGTCAGAGCCGAAAAGGCCGCAGTTGCTTCCGTTGGAGGTTTCCCGACCTGTCACTTCATTTTCCTGCATTTGAAGTCTGTCCTCTGTTTCACTGCCCTTCAGTCGCTACTCGTCATCTACCGGAAAGTTGCCCGCAGGGTGCTTCCAAGTCGAAAAAGAAGTGGAAGGAGGGCGGGGGCCAGCCCGTCAGGCCCGCTCCTGCACTTCCAGTCCCTGCACGTCCTTGCCTTTCCTGTTACTTGAGCCCCCTCCTGTAGTGTACTTTGTTTTTTTGTTGCCATCAATCATCCACAATTGCCCATTCATCTTCCATCCACTTTCCACTAGTACCATCCCTTCCATACATTATTATGCATCCATTCTCCAACAGTGTTCCACCCGCTTCCACAAGCTGCCAGCAGTGTCGCCATGCATGTTGCAAGAGCAGTTTGGCAGTTGTAAGGGAAGCCGAGTGAAGCTAAGGGACGCCAGACAGCACAAGCAGATTGATCACCCCGCATCAGTTGACCGCGCGCTGCACAGCGTCGCGAGGCATTTCGCAAGCGCAGTTTGGCAGTTTTAAGGGAGGCCGAGTGAAGCCAAGGGAGCACCTGAAAATGTTCGTTGCACAAGCAGCAGCATGTTTCACATAGCAGCCACCAATAATGTTCATCGTGCTTGCAGCAACATGTTTCACGCGGCAGCTCTTGATGACGTTCGCCGCAGAAGCAGCAACATTTCTCGCGCAGCAGCTTTCAAAAACATTCGTCGCATCAGCAGCAACATGTGTCACACAGCAGCTTCTGAAAACGTTAGTCGCTCAAGCAGCAACATGCGTCACGCAACAGCCACGTCGGACTAGCAGCAATCACACAACAGATTCGTCGCACTAGCTGCGATGGAACTTTTTTTCTCGCAAAGCCTTGCAGGCTATTGACAAGGGTCAAAAAAAGCAACAGTAGGAAGCAAGGTCCACTTCAGTAACAAGCCCTTGGCTTGGCGCCAGGTAGTTGGAAACCAGCTCTGCGGGCAAGCCAACCCTCGAACCGTTGCAGCCAAGCAAAGCGCCGCAAACACACCTGTCGTTGAGGGTTGTTTCAATAGTCTGGTTTCACCTGAACGTGGCGCGACTCTTTCACTGTAAGACACGAAAAAAAGAATATGAAAACACCTTGGGAATGTCACATGTTGCGCATTATTACTCACAAAGGCAGGGCCGACTTGCGGTGCTTCTCTCGCAGCAATTGCAGCTCGCAGCTCAGACTTGTCCAAACTGTTAGACAGCTGGGGCCGCGCCCGAAACACGCCAACAGGCTTCAGCCACATGAGTCAAGCATCACGCACGGTCTAGCGCCGGAAGAAGGGGAAAGTTGCCCGCGGGGCGGACAAGGAGCTGCAGGCTGGTGACAGTTGCCCATGGGGCGCTGGTAAGTGATTTAGCAGCGCATGGCAAGTGGGGCTGGGCACAGAGCCGGGGGTGTAGTCGTGGCAGTTCCTGGAGATGGCTGGTGCCTCTTCCATGCGGTGGCAAGGTACGGGGCCAGGCCTGGAGAAGGTGCTAGGCCGCGCTGGTGTCTGCGTGCTGCAGCGGAGATCTACTTGCAGGCGCTAGAGTGGCTGTGGGCGGCGCTGGCTGGACCAGATGCCGCAGCAACTGAAGCAGCTTGCGTGCCAGAAACGGAGGCGGAGTTGGAGCGACACCGAGACTTCGTTCGACGGCGCGGTGGCGTGGAGGCACAGGTTCCAGACGCCAAGCTGGTGCTGTGGAGTAAGGTGCTGGCTGTGGTGGAGCAGCCTAACGGTCTGGACTCCTTCCATCATGGGACCAGCGCAGAATTGTGGGCGCTCACCCAGCAGTTCGACTTCGATGCTATAGTATGGAGCGGCGTCCCTGACGCGAACTACTGGGCACGAACTCAGACTCGTGTCACGGACGAAGAATGCCGGACGGCAGTGGCTCGGCTCCCGACCGTGCTGCAGCTGCTGCACCGAGAGATCGGCAACGTGGGGCACTATGATCTGCTCGGGACCGATGCCGTGTCTCCGCAGCCGTTTGCGCGGACACCTTGGGTGAGGCGGTGGGCCGAAGGCGGCAGTGAAGCCATGTGGGAAGTGCTAGGCATGCTAAGGCGGCCCGAGCGCATCCATGCTCCAATTCCTGAAGCGGAGGCGGACGTCTGGTCCGAGCCAGAAACCAACAGTGACGTGGTCTTGTCAGACAAAAACTCTGACAAAATAGACATGGAAACCGATAGTGTGCCAAGGCGGCCCGAGCGCATCCATGCTCCAATTCCTGAAGCGGAGGCGGACGTCTGGTCCGAGCCAGAAACCAACAGGGACGTGCCCTTGTCAGACAAAAACTCTGACAAAATAGAGATGGAAACCGATAGTGTGCAGTCGTGGGACTCGCAGGATGCCAGCGACGAAGCTGAAGAGCTTGGCCCGGTGGCGGTGGAAGCCAGCAAGACGTGGACCACCCTGGAAGACACAGACGTCCACCTTGCCGAGCAAGTGGCATCCCTGCTGCGGCCGACGCCGCTGCTGCCGCCGCCGCTCCCGGCCTGGAGTGCCAGCATGTCCGCGCCTGCCTCAGGAATAGTCTACCCCGCCGTGCATTGCGCGTTTGCAGGCTGCGCTTGGTGCAGCGAGATGCAGCCGTGTCAAGAGGCCTCGGGGCACGCTGGAGCGTGGGTGGTGCCAGACTTACACTGGACTCGCCTGAGTGGCACCTGCTGCGGCAAGGCGAACACGTGTCTCTGGGCTCACTTGGCCGCGTGCCACTGGGACAGCCTGTGTGCCGGCCAGCCAGGGCAGGAGTGGTGGCAGGCCAAGAGCCGGTACATGCGAGCCCTTGTTTGCCGAGAGGAGGCATCCGTGCCTGCAGTGGGCTGGAGTGTGGATCGGCGCACGCTACGCCGTCTCCGACAGGAGAGGCGCGAGGAGCACTGCGTGGCCTTGGTGTGCGCCTGTTGCGCGGCAGTGCAGCCTGGAGGTCCTAATGGCAACGTAGGATACGTGTCAGTGCGCGAGCTGTTCACAACCGTGTCAGCCGAGAGCTTTGCCGCGAACTGGAGCTTGACAGAGTACATTCGCAAGTACGGCGAGCACGCGGCCGTGAGAGATCGGCTTCCGGAGCAGGATTGGCAGCTGTCGCTGCCGCCCGATCTGTTTGAGGGGCAGCGAATTCTGTGCTGCCCAGAAGACCGCGTGTGTGCCGCGTGTCCAGCCACGCAAGAGCAACTGTGCGCTGAGTGCAAGCTGCCACTGTGCCGGACATGCTGGAGCCGGTTGCGGCAGAGCACGTGCCCGCAAGTCCCGCAAGCTCTTGCCAATGACAACTGGTACGGGTATCCTCTGAATTTCTTATATCAAGAAAAGGTGCGGTGGATTGAGGCCGCGGCAGCATGTCCCGTGTGGACGTCCGTGGTGAGTTTCTATATAGAGGAAGATCGCGGGCACCTGATGGAGGAGGAGCTGCATCGCAGCGACTTCCGCGTGGCCGTGCGAGGCAATGTTAGCTCCTTCAGCATGCCTTGGGAGGAGATCTACGGCAGTCTCCACCGCTTGGGGGCGGAGGCTGTGCTGCATCAGCTGCCGCACGCAGTCCCGGTGCTCAACACCATGATGAAGTTGACAATCAAGGGCATGCGGCACGCCGAGATCGTGGAGTGGGTGGCTGGTGCAAAGCTGCGCCCGTGGATCGTCGTGAGGTTGTTGGAGCACCTGATCGACAGCGGACATCCCATGTGTGAGGCATGGGCAGACAAAGCCGCACTCAAAGAAAGCTTGAAGCAGCGAGTGTTCAGCAGGTACGGCAAAGACGAAGTGTCGCCGGTGACCATGGAGGCCGCCTCGATGGCGCCGGAGGAAGCCGACCAAAGCGGCGGAGGGCAGAAAAAACATGCCACACCTGAAGCGGCCAGCGTGCATGAAGTCAACGGCGAGGCCTTTGCTGGCATAGTGCGGCCGCACGTGTTGTCGTCCGACTACACTAGCTCCCAGGTGCACGACGTAGACGTGCAAGAAATTGTGCAGCTAGCCAAGCTCACCGCGCACGTGAAGGTGCAAACCGGGCAAAGCTTTTGGGATCAGTGGCAAAATCGGTTCGTCAGCTGGGCGTACCCTTTCAGCCTGCCCGCGCCAGTGGGCGGTCCGGATTTCCCGTCCAAGTCGCGGGACCGCAGGGGCAGTGAGGCTGCCGTGCTCACGCCCTTTGCATACATGCAATCGCTGGCCCGGCGTGTGGAGAGCTCCATCCGCAACTCCTGGGATCTAGTGCCCGGGGTGCGCCGCATCACGATGAAGTGGCATTCGGTGTGGCACTCCGACCTGTGGCGTCGGCTCAAAGGCAAGCGGGCCGAGCTGAAGGAAACTCCCGATCAGGCATGGGTGGAAGCCGCGCAAGGCCTGTACAAAAAGTTGCAGAAAGGGGTGTACACCGTGCGCCGCAATGTGTGCAAGCCCATCAACTACGATGCGCGGAAGTTGTGGTACGCCAAAGACTTGACGCTGCCTGAGCAGGAGCTGCTGCGGGAAGTGCGGCACACGCAGCAGACCTTGCCGGGGACGGTGGAAGTCCGTCGCCGCATCGGCCGGTTCTTGTTCGGGGCCCGGGTGGAACTAGGAGAGCCGCTGTTCCTGACATTGTCGCCCACCACGCGGCACAACGGCCTCTGCCTCAAGTTCTCGCGGTATCGCCGTGCGGACCCGGCAGCAACAGGCATGTCCGGGCCATGGTTTGCACGAGACTCGCCTCAGGTATGGGACACGGCCGATGTCCAAATCGAGCTGCCGAATTATGACGTCCGGCGAGAGCTGACAGCCAGAGACCCGTGGGCGGTTGTCGTTGCCTTCCAGGCCATGGTGCGCTTCGTGTTTGGCACCCTGCTCGGCCTGCGCATGTGCTTCCGATGCCCAAATTGCACGTGCCGCGATCAGACAGGGCACGGGTTTCACGTGACGGGCGGCGTGCTGGGCCTGGTCCACGCCATGTGCGGCGCGATTGAGTACCAAGCAAACTCGACACCGCATTTTCACTGCAACGTGTACTTGGCATGCGTGTGGCAGCAGCCCCTGCAGAAACTTGCCGACCTGCTGCAGGCCGAAGTGCTGCGTGTGGCGGAAGTGTTCGACTTTCAGCAGTGGCTGCATTGCGAGGAGCATGTTCTGCACGAGAAGCACCAAGCCGAGGTGCAGGCAGTGGAAAAGTCGTGGCTGCAAAACTACCGCGGTCCAGAGAAGGACGCTTTGTGCTTGTGGCCCTGCTTCCTACTGCAAGACACGCAGCCGAGCGCGTGGACGCAAGATCAAGCAGAACAGGCGGCAGCCACGGATGCAGCGAGGTTCAAGGCAGCCTACGATGCAGCTGTGCAGCAAAAGCTGACGCATCAGCAGCATCACGTGCACCCGTGGAGTGCCTCGCAGCAAGCCCGCTCGCCGCTGCCAGCATGCCGCAAAAAGAACGCTCCGAATAAATGCAAGCACGGCTTCCCGCGGCCGCCCAATCCGCGCTGCAGAGTCATTTGCCGCGGCAACGCGCGCAAGTTCAAGCTCAGCACCCGGGGTCGCCGTAATGCGCTGGGCACTGTGCTCGGTCGCCGGCACGATCCGTGGCTGTCTGGCACCTGCCGAGCGTTCGCCTTGATGCTGATGGGCAACAGTCACACCGGCCTGAACTACCGCGTGCCTCTGGCGAGCAGCACGCATGATCCGGACTGCGCTCGGGACTGTCTTGGGGCGCAGACCGTCCGACGGCTCCAGCGAGCCATCGCCCAAGCGGCTCGCCGTGCCACCAAGTATTTCACGGGGTACTTACAAAAACCGCAGCCTCTGGGCCGGAAAGAGCTGCAGCACGCGGCGAGGCAATTGAGCTTCTTGGACACCAAGCCGTGTGAGGGCAAGGAGCTGCAGCGATACAGGCAAGTCGTCAACCGGGTGCTGGGAGACCTCGAGTTTCGTTGCTCCGTCCGACCACTCACGGAAGAGTTCATGCTGGCTGGCTTTTGGGACGTGAGCGAGCCGTCTTCGGCCGAATGCATTCGCAGCTTCTGTGTGGCCCCATTCGTGGGGCACGAGTGGTTGACGCAGCTTGATGCAGTCACCGAACAGCGGAAGAAACTCAAGCCACACAGCAAAGGCAATGCAGAGTTCAAGCTGTCTGAGCTGTACGGGTGGCGAGGCACGGACCCACGCGTGTACTTCTTGTCTCCATGGGAGTTTGTGAAATGGTGGGAAGTGAAGAAGCTGCAGCCGCCTTCTGCGGCGGCCGAAGGGGACGAGCGCGGCCTGAGTGAGTGGAGCCCCGGACGCTCCCAGAGCATGGCGCAAGGCCAGGCGTCTGCGCCCGCAGACGGCTGGAAGTTCGGACGGGACTATCGCTGGCGCGACCCCTTGCCACCCCGTCTCGCAGCGAGCGTCCTGCGCCCGCCGTGCAAGAGCCAAACCCAGGCGGCCGCAGCGCACTACCTGCAACGGCGTCAGGAGCCTGTGGTGCCTTTCCCAAGCCTGTGCCCGCTTCCAAAAAGTGACATGCCCGCAGACACACAAGCACGGTTCCTGAACGTGTATCTGCGACCTTGGACCTTGGATGCGGCAGACGCGAGCCTGCACGTGCCGCACATCACGGCGCTGGACCTGCCCATCTCCTCCTTGCAAGCAAGTAAGCCACGGCGACGGCTGCTACAAAAGACAGCCCCTGCAGACAGAAGCCACAGCGCAGCTTGGCGAGACTATGCGACGCAGCACGCGGTGTCCGAGCACGCTGCCAGGACAATCCGCAACTTCTTGGCCGCGGCCGAGTGCACGCCTGACGAAGAAGACTTGGAGCAGGACAAGAAGGAGAAGCAATGCGCCGAAGTGGACACGACTTGGGTGGATGTAGCCACAGTTCGCCGACTCAGTGAGGGCGGCGGCTTCCAGTACTCCAGCCGCACGGCCCCCGCAGTGCGCAACATAGTCCAGCAGTGGCGCACCAATGCCGATGCGGAGCAAGTGGCGGACCTCGCACGGTGCGCAGGGGTCCCAGATCCCAAGGAAGCCCTCGGAGCCGGAGCAGGAGATGCACCGCAGGAGCGGCCGGGCGAAGCGCGCGCTCAGCCAGCAGTGGCGTGCGTGTACGGCAAGCTGAGTGCACAGGCAGCTGCGCTGTGGCTGCGCAACTTGCACGACCCCAGCACTCTGGCACGGCCCAGCGAAGAGCAGCAGGCCTTTTTGCAGGCCGTGATAGATCGCTGCCTGCGGGAAGCATGCGAGGAGGCAGAGGACAAGCCCTTTCGTAGCGAGCCACTGCGTGCCTTCTTGCACGGCGTGCCCGGGGCGGGCAAGAGCCAGACCCTCAAGTGGCTGCGCGGCTTTTTCGAAGAGATATGCGGGTGGATGCAGGGGCAAGAGTTTGTGTACTTGGCCTCACAAAACACCCAGGCTGCGCTGATCGACGGAAACACGCTGCACTCGTTTGCCGAGCTGCAAGTCAAGGCTCCCAAGCAGAGGCGACAAACGCAGTTTGGCCCCGACAAATTCGTGAAGTACCAACGACTCCGGTGGCTGATAGTCGACGAATGCAGCACCGTCGCGCTAGAGGTCTTGGCCGTCTTGCAAAAGCGGCTGGCAGAAGCGACCCGCAAGAAGCGCTCCTGGAAGTGCAGAGACACCACGCACGAGCGGCCGTTCGGCGGCGTGAACTTCCTTTGCGCAGGGGACTTCTGGCAGTTCCCCGCGGTGCGCGCCACCTCGCTGTTCCAAAACCCTTTCAGCAAAGGGGTCAGCGTCCAAGTCGCCAACCTGCACCGCCTGTTTTGGACGCACGGCGAGGACGGCATGCAGCGCTTGTTTGAGCTGACAAAAGAACATCGCTGCGTGGACCCGTGGCTGAGCCACGTGCTCTTGCAAGCCCGGTATGGGCGGCTGTCCCAAGAGGTGTGGTGCTTCCTACACGGCTATCCCACGCTGCACGCAGGCAGTTGGTGCCCGAACAGCGGCCAGTGCGACTGCAAGCAGGACCGGTGCAACGGACTGGCCGCAGCGTGGCAGCGGGAGATCCAATCCGGCACCCCACGCTCGTGGGACGTCCGCGTGAGGGAGGAGTGTGACGTGTGCGCCACCGAGCGAGAGCGCCGGCGCATCGTCGCTGGCTCTGCACGTGAGACGCCTGATCCACAGGCAGCTAAGTTTCTAGAAGGACCTTTCGTGCACGGCTTCAACGCGGCCAAGTATGTAGCTGCACTGCTGCGAGCCCGATGGGTGGCCCACGAGCGGCAACACGTGCTCCTTTGGGTTGTGGCGCAGGATACACCTCTGTTTCAGCTCGAGCCGGAAGCTGCGATCGGGGAGCTGCAAGCTCGCAAAGAAAACTGGCTGCAGCGCCACGACCAGGCCACTGGCGGCATCATGGGCTTGCTGCCTTTGCTTCCCGGCATGCCGGTTCGCGTCACGCAGACTCTGCCCGAGCTGCGGCCACTGCGCTTGTTCAAAAACAGTCGCGCGAAGCTGTTGAACTGGTGCTTGCAGGATGCGGATGCTGCGGCGGTGCAGGCGACTACCGCAACCGAAGTCGTTCTGCAAAGCATGCCGACATGTCTCCTGATACAAGTCGAGGGCGCCACTTGGAAACAGCTACCGAGCCTCCCCGCCGGGGTCGCATGCATCCGGCCAGTGCAGCAGCACTGGAAGGTCGCTGCGACCGGCAGTGCCACCGTTTTGCGAAGAGGCTTCCCAGTGGCTTGTGACTATGCCGGCACAGCGCACTCCTTCATGGGAGCCACACTGCCCGCCTGCACATTAGATCTTGGGTTCTGGGACAGCACGCCCTCGCGAGACGCGCAGCTCAGTGCCTACATGTGTTTGTCTCGCGTGAAGCGCGCCGAGGACTTGTGCGTGAGCCGGCCATTTGGGCCCAACCTCTTGGGCCAAGGCGATCTCACAGGCCCGCGCACGCTGCTCGAAACGCACCGGCAGACCATTACCTTGGACGAAGCCAAGGTGAGGTTCCAGCAGGAAGCCAAGCAACGCAGCCGGCACCCGGAAGTGCTGCTGAGCTGTCGCCTCTGCAGCGTAGCGCGCGCAGGTCAGGAGTCGCTCAAGCCCCTGACCGCTTTCTTGGCGAACGAAGACGCCGCCCGCTTCAGCGTCGTGGCGCAGGGCATGGACAGGGTGTGCCGCGCGTGTCGCGCAAAGTGCCCGGCCGGCCAGTCCCGCCAAGCAGAGTGCGGTGATACTTTGTGCGCATGGTGCCAAGGAGTGCCAATGACACAGCCAGGTTTGTGCAAGATATGCAGCACCAAGCCTCTCGCCTGCTCCAAGTGCGGCGATGCCGCCAAAAAAGGCCAAAAGCGCACACTGGCAGACTTCAACTTAGATGAGATTCTCAGAAAGAAACGCACGAAGGAGCTGCGCCGCGCACGCTGCAAGCAGTGTGAAGCAGATGCACCGATCAGAGCCACAAAGGCAGCCAAGTGCAAGCAGTGTGGTCACTGGAAGTCTCGAAGCCACGTGACCGGGCTCGACTCAGAAACCAACGAAGGGATCTGCAGAACCTGTGCCACGCGCAATGCCAAGCCGCCGGCACAGCCGCCGGCCAAGGCGTGCCAGCAATGCGGCAACGCTTTGCCCAAATATGCAACGCCCGGCACATGGTGCGACAGCTGCGCCTTCCCGCCGTGCCAGGGCGGGTGCGGACACGCGCGCCCGCGAAAAAGTGCGTACCACGCCAAAAATCGCCCCACTTGGGTCTGCAACAGGTGTGCCGCCAACAAGTGCAGCCAATGCGGTGGAGACTTGCTACAGACAGCAAACGCAGACTCGTGGTGCGAGAGCTGCGCTTTCCCGCCATGCCAGGGCGGGTGTGGACAAGCCCGTCCACGCAAAGGCGAGTGCCGCGCCAGAGTCTGTCCCAACTGGACTTGCAACCAGTGTGACGCATGCACGTGCAGCCAATGCGGCGGAGACTTGCCAAAGACGGCCAACGCAGACTCTTGGTGTGACAACTGCGCCTTCCCGCCGTGCCAGGGCGGGTGTGGACTTGCCCGCCCGCGAGCGGGAGTGTATCGTGCCAGAGTGTGCCCCAACTGGACTTGCAACCAGTGTGCCGCAAACACGTGCAGCCAATGCGGCGGAAGCTTGGCAAGGGCGGCCAACGCAGACTCTTGGTGCAACAACTGCGCCTTCCCGCCATGCCAAGGGGGGTGTGGGCGAGCGCGCCCCCGCAGGGACGAGTACCGCGCCAGACGTTGGCCCTCCTGGGTGTGCCGTGAGTGCGCGCGCAAGCCAAGTGAGACTCCCGGCCAAAAGCGCCACAAGCAGGGCTGAGCTTCGACACAAGTCAGACAGGCCGGACCAAAGTTATGCTCAGGTTGCGCAGGGACTTGTCCGCACAAAGGAGTTAAAACTCAAAAGCGAAGTTTCAAGGCAAGTGAGAAAAAACTTCCAGCCACAGGAGCAGAGCCAGCCAGAACGTGGCTCCGGCCATGCGAGCATGCAGCTCGGCCCAAGCGTGCTGCTCGGACAAGCCTAGCTTGGAGCAAGCGTCATTATCGTTCAAGACGTGTTGGCGCGGCAGACAGAAAAAGGCCGTGGCAAACATGTGATGTGATCATTCGAGACACCTCTTCTGCTGTCTGCGTCTCGCTGTCTAGCGGGCCGTTGGCAGTTTTTTTCGTGCTAGGCTTCTCTAACAACCAAGGCTTGTGTTATGATCTCGGTGGGTTTGGTGGTCTCGCAACAAGCCCCCCCCTCAAAAAACCGCTCGGGTTTTTGACTCTGCACGGAAAGTGTTTTAAAAAAAGAAGCCTCAATTTTCCATACATTATCCAGCTGTTTTCCATGCATTTCCATCCTTTGTCCATGCATTCCATCATTTGCTACCCATTTTCCCGCAAGTGTCCATCTATTGCCCACCCATTTTCCGCGAAGTTTCCATCCATTGTCCAGCAATGTTCCATCCATTTTCCATGAAGTTGTCATCCATTTTCCACAATCCATTTCCATCCACCTTTCCCTTCATTTCCCCACATGTCCCTTACCGGCACGGACAGCGCCCCCTGCATGCTCCAGCAACTTTCCATCCAGCTTCCATGAAGTTTCCATCCATTTTCCAGACATTTGCGATCCATTTCCAGTCGCCTTTCCCTTCATTTCCCCACACGTCCCTGAACGGCGTGGACAGCACCCCCTGCATCGACTGCATCATCCCAAGCAATGTCCGCCATGGATGCTCAATCGTTGCACCCTATTGCAATCCTTTTTCCATTCATTCCATCAATGCATTTTCCAGGAACTTTGCATCAATTGTGCACACATTTTCCATCCATCCCCTTTCCCTCCATTTCCCGCATTTTTTTCATCAACGCCCCTTCATTTCCATCAATTTTGCATCCTTTTTGTCCATCCTTTTTCCAGCCCATTCCATCCAGCCATTTCCTATGAATTGTTTATGCGCATTCCTTTCCCTTTTCGTTTCCGCTGTCCGGCTCCCTTCACGTTCTGCCCGTGCATTTTCCATGCATCTCGGTTTCTCTCCAGTGCCCGCTTCATTTTCGTGCAATTCCTTTGACATCCATTTTCCAGACATTTCCCATCCATTTCCATTCTGTTGCACCCTGTTGCAATCCTTTTTCCATCCATTCCATCAATGCATTTTCCAGGAACTTTCCATCAATTGTCCACACATTTTCATCCATCCCCTTTCCCTCCATTCCCCGCATTTTTTTCATCAACGCCCCTTCATTTCCATCAATTTTGCATGCTTTTTTTCCAGCCCATTCCATCCAGCCATTTCCCATGAATTGTTTATTTGCATTCCTTTCCCTTTTCGTTCCCGCTGTCCGGTTCCCTTCACGCTCTGCCCGTGCATTTTCCCGCATCTCGGTTTCTCTCCAGTGCCCGCTTCATTTTCGTGCAATTCCTTTGACTTGCATTTCGTTCACTTCCAGTCACTCCTGTTTCCTTGCATTTCCCCTTCAGCCCCTTGTTTCGCATCGCCAGCATGCATAGCATCATCCGCATCATCCGGGATGATGCTGGCAATGCTGGGGGTGTTGTCCAGTATTAGGCACCCCCCAAAAATACTCGTTTTTGGACTCGTTTTTGGATGCTGCGGGGAGATGCTACAAAAACGCCTAAACCAATCCGCAAATCCTTCGCCCCTTATAAGGGAGGGCCCAGCATAAAACGTATGCGCATGTTCTGCGCATGGTCCGCGCATGGTCGGCGGCATGGGGCGCGCGGCCTTATACCTGAAGGTAAGCCCTAACGGGCTTTGGCCTGCGGCCCGATCACGTCCGGTGGCCGGATTTAGCAGGCTGACGCCTGATGCCGCCGACCCCCGTAACAGCATCACACACGTTGGAGAAACTCTGGCCCTTCTCCGTCTCTCAGCAGGATTGGCGCCAAGGTCTCGCATGCTGGGGATGCGGGGGCTGCCTTTGTGGTCTTCCATCGTTGTAGAAAAAGGCAGCTTTTGCATCCCCAGCTTCACCAGCATCATCTGCACGTGCCCGGGGTGATGCTTTGCATGCTGGGGATGCAGGAGCTGCCTTTTTGGTCTTCAAATGTTGGGAAAAAAGGCAGCTTTTGCATCCCCCGCTTCACCAGCATCATCCTGCAGGTGCCCGGGGTGATGCTTTGCTTGCTGGGGATGCAGGAACTGCCTTTTTGGTCTTCGAATGTCGGGAAAAATAGCAGCTTTTGCATCCCCCGCTTCACCGGCATCATCCTGCAGGTGTCTGGGGTGATGCCTGGCATGCTGGGGATGCGGAAGCTGCTTTTTGGTCTGGGACGGAGAAGAGCCGGGCTTTCTCTCAGCGATAGCAAGGGCCGGATTTTTCTCCAACGTCTGGCTTCATGCGGGGATGATGATGATAATGATGATGAGGAGGATGACGATGATGCTGCTCAACCTGATGAATGAGGACGATGCATCATCATCATCGTCATCATCCACCATGTCGTCATCATCATCCATCATCATCCTCAGCCTCAGTAGCATCATCATCCTCAGCCTCATCATCCAGCATCAGCACCATCGTCAGATCATCATCCTCATCATCCTCCTGATCATCATCATCATCATCCTCGTCACCATCATCATCATCATCGTCATCATCATCAGCGGCGTCATCATCATCATCGGCATCACCATCATCATCATCAGCATCATCATCAAAATCATCAGCATCATCATCATCATCATCATCGTCATCTTCCCGTCATCTTCGTGTATTCTTCCGTCATCTCCCCGTACTCTTCCGTCATCTTCCCGCAGTCTTCCGTCATCTTCCCATCAGCTTCCCGTAGTCTTCCGTCAGCTTCCCATAGTCTTCCGTCCTAGTCTTCCCGCAGTCTTCCGTCATCTTCCCGTAGTCTTCCGTCACCCGCAGTCTTCCGTCATCTTCCCGCAGTCCCGTAGTCTTCCGTCATCTTCCCGCAGTCTTCTGTCAGCTTCCCGTCATCTTCACGTAGTCTTCCGTCATCTTCCGGTAGTCTTCCGTCATCTTCCCGTAGTCCTCCGTCATCTTCCCGCAGTCTTCCGTCAGCTTCCCGTCATCTTCCCGTACTCTTCCGTCATCTTCCCGTAGTCTTCCGGCATCTTCCCGCAGTCTTCCGTCATCTTCCCGTCAGCTTCCCGTACTCTTCCGTCATCTTCCCGTAGTCTTCTGTCAACTTCCCGTCATCTTTTTCGTAGTCTTCCGTCATCTTCCTAGTCTTTCATCATCATCATCCATCCTCACGCTTAGAGGTGAAAGTTAGAGGTTAGGGTTAGAGGTTAGGGTTAGAGGTTAAGGTCATAGAGGTTAAGGTTAGAGGTTAGGGTTAAAGGTTAGGGTTAGAGGTTAGGGATAGAGGTTAGGGTTAGAGGCTAGGGTTAGAGGTTAGGGTTAGAGGTTAGGGTTAGAGTAGGGTCATCTTCCCGTAGTCTTCCGTCATCTTCCCGTAGTCTTCCGTCATCTTCCCGTAGTCTTCCGTCAGCTTCCGTCGTCTTCCCGTAGTCTTCCGTCATCTTCGTGCAGTCCCGCACTCTTCTAGTCTTCCGTTATCTTCTCCTTGTCTTCCGTCGTCTTCCGCAGTCTTCCGTCATCTTCCCGTAGTCTTCTGTCAGCTTCCCGTCATCTTCCCGTAGTCTTCCGTCATCTTCCTAGTCTTTCATCATCATCATCCATCCACGGTTAAAGGTTAAAGTTAGAGGTTAGGGTTAGAGGTTAGGGTTAGAGGTTAGGGTTAGAGGTTAGGGTTAGAGGTTAGGGTTAAAGGTTAGGGTTAGAGGTTAGGGTTAGAGGTTAGGGTTAGAGGTTGGGGTTAGAGGTTAGGGTTGGAGGTTAGGGTTAGAGGTTAGGGTTAGAGGTTAGGGTTAGAGGTTAGAGTTAGAGGTTAGGTTTAGAGGTTAGGGTTAGAGGTTAGGGTTAGAGGTTAGGGTTAGAGGTTAGGGTTAGAGGTTAGGGTTAGAGGTTAGGGTTGGAGGTTAGGGTTAGAGGTTAGGCGTGTCAAAAATCCGCTGCGGGACCCCCCCTCCCCCCCTCAGACTCCCCCTAACAACCACTTAGAACACGCCTCGCCCCTTTGCAGAGACTAACTTTGCTTTTGCAAAGGGGTCGGCGGATTTCACTGGACATATTTTCCTGGGCTGAAGCAAATGGAAGTAAAACTCTAGTTCGCCGTTGCTTTCATTTGGTAGCCTCAAGTCTTAAGCCCCGAGGTACGACGTGAGACGTCAGCTTGGTCTTACGCTTTGGCAGGCTGTGACATCAGTTTGGGTGACCCTCCAACATCCCGGTTGGCAAAAAGGGCAAGCGAAAAGTCAGAGGTCCACACTGGGCAAACCCTTTTCTGAACGGAGCTCCACGAGGATTTTGGGGCTTCTCCTTTTCCACTTCGAAACGACCCCCCCCCCTCCTCTGCCTTCCCCTCCTCTCCAGGGCTTGCGCCTGAGGCCTGGCAAGACAAGGCCGCGGTGGAGGCGCTCCAGGATCAAGAGGCGACAAGGGCGCGGCGGACTACATCCACTTGCACCAGTTGGCCTGGATGAAACCCGAATCGAATGCTGGGTTGAAAAACCGCCTATGGCAACTGGTGTGAAGTGGATGACTTTTGTGCCAGCAACTGTGACTGATGTTTAGGTGAAGTGTCTGGAAGAATGCAGCAACTTGGCTATCTAGGCCGTTTTGAGTTGATGAATTTGTAGGGGAGTAATCAGTCAAACCTTCGGAAATACATTGCTTTATTCGCATCCAATTCGGACGATTCTGGTATTCGGTGCTAGAATTCATTGGTCTTTTTAGGGAAAGTGGGGAAAGGAGGGGGTTGAGCCGAGCGGAACAGGAATAAAAAAGAAAATGAAACCCCCACGGCAGAGCCCCAGTTAACCCTGTCAAAGCCCTTGTATTCAAGGCTCAGCGTTGTGCTATCCCCCGACCATCCAAGTTGGGGGTCCCTTCCCTTCCCAGATGTCAAATGACCCGTTTCCATTTGGTGGTTAGACAATCTACACTTAACATGGAACCCGACGGCAAGCTCCTTCTATTTTGCATATATGCTAAAGGAGTTCACGGGTTCCTATTCCTCAAACATATGGGTGTTCCCAAAAGTGGTCCCCTATTTTTAGGCTGGTTCGAGCCACCCATATGGCTGGGAAGCGCCAGCGGGTTTGTATTTCGCAACCATCAGTCTGCGGGGGGGGGGGGGGCCTAATTGATCGGCTGGTTCAAAAAAACCCACCAAAAACGGATACCTCCAAAAAAAGAGAGAGGCCACACCCTGGGGATGTTTTGTCCAGGTGAGCTACCGCGGCGGGGATCCGCCCTCCGCGCGGAGCTCCATCCAGGCCAGCGCCAGGCCGGAGTAGTTCCGATCCGGGGCCGTGGCTTGTCCCTTTGGTTCTCAGGAAGCCCTTCTTGTCGGTGCGCAGGGAATGTGAGAATGTGTTATTGCAATTTGCCAAGGGATGTTAGGACTTGAACCTTTGCCAACTAATGGGTTTTCCATCAAACCATGTTGGGGTTCCAACAGAAAGAGACATACCCATGTGCTATCATATACCCCTAGATGTTAGCCTCTTAGAGTTTAGACGAGTTTATGACATATCCCCACCACAAGTCCAGCTTTTAGCAACAGCATGAACCACCCCTTGGCCGATCTCCTGGTTCATGAATTTTGATCCGGAATTGATCAGCCAGGGGCAATCCACTTAAGTGGGGGCTTTCTCACTTTTAGGAGGAACATCCCACTGATCTACCAGGTTTCTTAGTTCATTTGACGTGGGTAAATTATAGTTCTTTGCCATATTTCTTTGCCCAGATTAAAAGGATGTGTGTTTGTGCAGGAAGTTACCAAGATCACTCTGTGCCTGATTTAGCTTCACCTTTGAAGGATCATTCTTCGCATACAACCAGCAATTTACCCATGAATTGCAACACTACGCCATCACACGTAAACTCGCCATTTGTGCAACTCCTTCAAATCACAAACCCCAATGGGAGACAACAAGCTGCATTGCACCAGCTATCAAACGTTGCAAATGAAACAGTAATTATGGACATAAGTGGCATAAGGCATCATTATTATAGTAACGCCAACTCAAAGCCGAGCTTCGTCAACGTAAAGTGATAGCTTGCAAACCATGCAGAAACCACACCAAGCCAAAAAACAGATACTTCGAACAACAGGTAGGGTGCTCAGGTGCTTGTTTGGGTGTTTCTGCTGTTTGACGTGCTTTTGGATCAGGTTTCGTTGTGTTGGCGCCCTGCGAGTGTGTTTGGTGCTCATGTGCTTTTTTTTCCCGGTGCAGGGTGTGCACCACCCGGTGGATGTTTTTTTTGTGCTCTGAGTGGGTGCTTTGGCGCCTACGAGAGCTGGGAAGCGAGCGGCGCTCAGGGACATGATGGACGGCCCGCAGCTCATGCAGTCCGGGGCCCAGACGTTGAAAAAAGACGTCCGAGGATTCTTCGGGGCGGGGCAATACGACGCATGGCTAAAGGCACCCCTCCCAAAATCGGTTGGATGCCGTTTTTGGAGGTGGTTTTGCGCTGCTTTTTCACGCGCCGTGCATAGATGGGTTTGAGTGGCAGCACTCTGCTTGGTTTGACAGAAGAGTTCGAGGGGATACGAGAGCCCCTCCTGACAACGAACAGACACGGTGACTTTGGGGAGAGAATGCAACTGATCATGTCTCGCAAGATCACTTCCATTTTCTTAAGAATAATTTGTTGTTATTGTGCCTTGTTGGTTTTAATGGGAATCCATCACTACTGGACATGCTTTTATATGTACCAGTCCCTGGGCCACGTACCCCCCCCCCCCCCAATGGTATGGTCCCCCCACTCCCCCGCATCATCCGCATCTTGGGGATGATGCTGGCAATGCTGGGGATGCTGTCCAGTACCGTGTGAGCCCTGCAGCTTCGGTCACTCCCCCTTTCACCCCGTGAACCAACACCCCCGCACCTCTCGCAACATCCTACCCTAAACCAAACCACCCTGCAACCCCTCCTTAACCCCAACCCTAAGCCTAAATCAACCCAAACCCCAAACCCACCCGAAACCCACCGCAAACCAACCCTGAACCAACCCTGAACCAACCCTAAAACAACCCAACCCCACCACCCACCCCACCCCCACAGGGGGGGGGGGGTTGGGGGGGAGGGGGGGGGGGTCCACGGCCTGGAACATATATATATATATATATATATAGATATGTTTTTGTGTTTTTCCCCAGAGGGGGGAAACGCGCCAGCCCAGCGTCCCGGGCGCTCATCCGGATGGGCCAGGCTTCGTGGAGCCTCCAAAAACAACGAGGAGCAGAGGAACATTCAGGCGAGCGCGTTGGGAAGTGGTCCCAGTTGGTCCAAGGAATTCCCCCCCTTTGTGGGATTCCTGTTTGGTCCCTTTTGTTTGGTGGATTCACCACTAAAGGTGGTCAACCCCAGAAAGCGGTTCATTGTCGCGGGGGCCTGAATCACCCTGCCGCCCCACAAAAGAATCCTATTCTTTTCCACCAGGGTCGCGGGGCAATGGGTTGCGTTGAATCATTGAAGGAAGTGAGGCCAGCCGGGATGCTCTTGGAATCTGGGAGCGTTTTTCTGTTTCTCCGCGCCCCATGTTATTTCCAGTGGCACATCTTCCAGCCATATTCGCGAGGATGACATGGGTTCCGTCACGCACTTTGCTTTGCTCAAAACATTGCCCGGGTTTGAGCCAAAACCTTCTGAATTCAATTCGCAGGGAATCTATATCCCTCCTTTCACGCAGGGATCCGAGTGCCATAGTAATTTCAAGGGGTTTTCAAAGTGCAATGCGTGGTTGGAAAATGGGAGTGTGTTTTTGTAAATGGTTGAAATTCACGCCCAAGTATTTTTTGACCTGGTTGGAGGTCGTCGGCGACTCTGCTCGTTGACAGGAGTTTGCCTGTGATCTTTCAGTTCTGCACTGCGTTGAACTTGAGGTCTGTCGCAGAAACTTGCTTGTTCTAAAAAGGGAATACGTGAATAGCCCCACCAACAATTTCCTTTGGACTCCACAATGTTTGGCTTATTCCCAGACTCTCCATGAGCAAGCCAGAGAAGGGGTACACACGGAGGACATGGGTCCGTGTGAAAACTGGGCCCCACATATGGCGTTCATGTTGATTCCCCTTTAGATCGAGGTGCAGAGGGTCTCAAAAAGCGCAAACGCAGAGCTTGGCTTTTCGGCGTCTTGCAGGGAGTTCTGCCGCGTTTTGGTTGCAGGAAGCAGCCATGCGCACCGGCGATGCGCCTTTGGCCCCAGTGCGCAGAAGTCTGGGACATTAGCACTACAAGTTAGTGCGTGTCCTTGCCAGTCGCCCGGAAACGGGCAACCATAGGGATTATTCTAGGAAGCAGCCTTAAAACAGGTATTGGTAGGCGGCTACTATTAAAAGAAGGCGCTCTTGCCGACACTGTGCAGCATGTGAAGCTCCTTTTTGCTGCCGGGGGTCTCAACTTTAGTTCGGCTCTTCCTGTTTGATTTGGCCAAACGGTGCTTCGGGAGTTTCAACCATGGCCTTGCGGAAAAGGACCCCTCTTTGAGGCGATTTGCTGCCAACTATCCAAGGACGTGTCAACAATCTCGGGCCACATGGTTTTCTGAGGGTACCTCTTTCTTGTGGTTTGAAAGGGGAACCAAAAGGACACCAACATTTTTGGGGTCCCAAGACACACCCACATTGCGTTTGGAAGCATCCATCCAGACACGCACACACACACACACACACAAGTGTCACTTTGAATCCTTTGGATAGAACCAAGATCCACGATTGAAGCTACTGCCAAACTCACCCTTTCATCAATCCACCCCAGTTGCAGGGCAGTTTCAGCATTGGGAAGCTCGATCCTTGTTTGGTGGTTCCGCAAAAGGTTCGGTCCAAATTACCAGGAGTCTATGGTCCATTTAACTTGAGGCCATGTCTTTGACTGGCATTTTGACCATGGCTCACGGATTTATCTCAAAGTGAGCAAACAGGAGTTGCTTTTGGTGGCCCTGCTTGTGTTATTGTTTGCTTGTTTGTCTGCGTGTGTGTCTTTATTGGTTGTCTGCTTGCCTGTTTTTGCGTGTTTGTTTGTGTTTGTGCGTTTGTGCCACCACATGTGTCTGCAGGCGTGACGGTACGCTGGGCGGGCGGGCGGGCGGGTGCGTGTGGGGGTGCATGTGCACATGCGCCTGCGCGTGTTTGTGCCTGTGCGTTGTTTTTTTCCTGTGCGTTTGTGCCTGTGCCTATATGTGTGCCTATGTGTTTGCCTGTGTGTGTGTGTCTCTGTGTCTCTGAGTGCATCCCCCTTAATGCGAACATCTCTCGAACTTTGCGCCGAGGAGCGGCACGGGGCCGGTGGTGCCGGCTTCCGGCCTGGAGCAGATGGACAACCAGGAGAAGGTCCAGGCGCGTTTTGTTTTTGGTCCAAGACGACGGGCGCCGGCGTTTTGTTTTTTTTTTGGGAGGGGGGGGGGAGGGGAGGGGGGAAGGGGGGGGGGTTCACCTTTCCTCCGTGTTTGTGGGGAGGTACCAGGAAGATCCATTTTCTCTTGGAGAATCCCCTGTGAGAGGGGAGGCAGGGTGCCCTCCGTCCAATCATGGAAGTGGACCACGGGCTGATTTTGGAAGACTACCATCCTGTTGAAAAGGCCCCTTGTTTCCATCCAATGGAAGTGGACCCTAAAGATCTATTGGCAATTGGCATTGGGATTAGCCATTGGCTATTGGAGATTGGTGTACCACGACCGCAACTGGAAGACCACCATCCTCTTGAAACCCGAAAGGTCCACTTTCCGTGATTGGACAAAGGGTACCCCTGCCTTCCTTTTCGGGTTGGGGGCTGCGATCTTTTGGAGGGTCTTTAAACCCACTCTTTGTCTGAACCACATTGACAGCCGGCCCCATCTATTGTGTCTTTTTTTCGGGGGTGCCTTTTTTCGGGGTACCTTGTTTGATCTTGTTTGTGCTTAGTGGAGCAACCATATGGTGTTCTGTTGGATAACCTCCATTTGTTTGGGTTTGGTTTCAACGACAGTTGAAAAGAAGCCAACACTTTTTTGAGGAGGGCTTGGTATATGGAGAGTAATTAAGTGAGGTTCGATCTGAATGCTTTGGCCAAATAGGCCTCCCCAGATGAGTCAGCAATTTGTTTGTAGTGAGGTGCACCAAATTGAAGGATCCTCACTGAAACAGAAGAGGCCCTTATCAATCGGTCAGGGATTTTCCAAGGGTTTCCCTCTGCAGGTGCCGGCGTGCTTTGCGAAGTCTTCTTTAGCCGTCACATGTTGATACTTACCACCAAGAGGCATCATTCATTGGATGGTTTTTGGGGTACTTCTTCTGGAGGGCGCTGCCATCTTGACACCTTCTGGATCTGCAGGCCAACTAGCCTCATTCATTGACTCTTTGTTCAATCAAGCGCATTCTGTTTCTCCCAGGTCCATCGGACATTGATTGGCGCATTGACCCCAACAGCAGATTTTTAGCCTGGGCACACCATAAGCCCGCCACTAACTCAGTGCGGGTTTTCACGCCCGTCCATGCATTTGATGGATTGGCAGCATGTCCTCGGGACGGCTTTCCTTGCTCCCGCTGGTGGCACCCACCCCCGGGCCTCAAGAGATTGAGATTTCTGTTTCGGGCCCCCTCTGACGGGTGCCTTTGGGGAGGGCAATCTCTAGATTTTGATATGCCCCAACCAGCCAACCAGCCAACCAGCCAACCAGCCAGCCAGCCAACCAGCCAGCCAACTGCCAGCCAGCCAACCAGCCAGCCAGCCAACCAGCCAGCCAACCAACCCGGCGTGACCTGAACTTCACGTGCAGGGGGCTTTGGAAGCTGCGCTTTACACCTCCAAGGCGAAGGGGAGAACTCACGGGGGCTTTTGGGGGGTCCCTGAAGGCGGTATCCTGCAACCAAACATGGAACTTATCAGAAAGCTTCTTGGGGAAACGGGCTTCCAAGAACCCCTTGAGTCCTGAAACCGCAAGGAAGCCGGTGGTTGCTCTTCAAGCCACCATTTGGGGGGAACTGGGCCCAGTGAAACGCCTTTTAGCGAGGTTTAAGCGGCACGGGACTTTTTGAAAGAATGACAAGGATTGCAATTGAAGCATGATAGGACAGAGGCTTCGACACAAATTATAGTTGTTGGGCAAAATAGAAGAATATCACATACAAGTTCCGGTCTAGGTTTTTTGTAGGCAATTCCATTTTCTCCCCAGAGCTCAGAGCTGGTTGCTGAGCTGCTCGAGGCTTTCTTGGGCATGCAATGGGCGTTGGGCGGAAACATGGAACCTCGGCATTGTCCCGACAAGCTGACAAACGCCCCTGTCGATCAGAGAGGGTATTTGACATCGCCCGGCCCAAGAAAGAGAGAGAGAGAGAGAGAGAGAGAGAGAGTGAGAGAGTGAGAGAGAGGGATTAGCTGCGGGAAAACATTGGAGTCTTTCCTTTGCTGTGTAATTGTAACAAACATAATCGTGCAATGGTCTATATAGAAGGCTTTTAAGCAGAATCGGTCATGACATTTGTTCATGTCCGCAAAACAACGCATTGCAACGTGAAATTTGCAATTACGTGTTGCACCTACAACATGTTGACGTGTCTTTGTTTGAGTGTGCCCGTTTTTTTTTGGTGGGCTTAAAGGAAGCCAAAGGGAAGAGCACCATTTGGGGGGTCCCCTACAAGAAGACACGCCCATGCTGCATTTCAAGCTTTAAGCTACAATTCACAGTTGCTTGAAGTTGTTTTGGAGCGTTCCCCGTCTTATACTGACAGAGGCCTGCGGCGAAATGATACAATTATTTCTGGGTGGCATTGACTCGACAGACCCGCGGCAAAGAAGTTGCCCTTGTTTCTTGCTGTGATAATTAGTATTTCAGTTGTTGATCAATCCTTAGTCGTGCCAGATGGTAGTGGTTGCTTGTATTGTAGAGGTGTCTCATGGATTACGAATTAGGATTGGGGTTCCCCCCATTTTCAACAACCCTGAATGCTATTCGGACGTCTGAGCGAGGGCGAGGGGGACAATGGACACGGGCGAACTCCAATCGCCACGTTGCTGGCGAGGGCTTACAATCCCCGCGCGCGGCTGGCATCAGTCGGGTGAAGGTAGACTGCCTCAATTCCCTTCTAAGGGGTAAGCAAGGGTTTATAGAGCCCAAATGGGCGAATTGTGCGACTTTCATCCAACTGAAAGCTTTGCATCAGGTGGGCAATTTGCCACCTGGTTGGGAGGAGTATGTGTCCGAGGAGCATGGAGGCAGGACTCTAGGGCACAAAGAGGAGGCGCTTGCCACGTTCTTTTACAGCGGCTACATTTGAGGTGGGCATATAGTTCTTGGATGGTGCACCATTTGGGTGTGGCTCAAAATCTTAGTTTGCCAGCGGGACCGCAGGTTTTGGTCTACTTTTCCATGTACCAGGTTTCTATTTGGGGCCCAAACGGATAGCTTGGAGGATGTCACTTTAACGGACCTAGGCTGAAGCCCCTAGGAGAGTGGCCAGGTGCAGCGGGGTCTCTGTATTTGTTTGGAACACCTTTACGAGCACCCGTTCTTCCGTTTCAGGCCATACAGTTTCCCGATGGGTAGGTTTCTCTTACAGAATGGCTTTGCTGCTCAGAAGACATGTGTTGATTTGCTGTCGCCAATAGAAGTAGGTGAAAATTGTGAGTATGCGTATCATGCAGGTTTCATTTTGCATCCGATGGCTCATTTGCCCCGAGGAGGACGCGAGAGGTTTTCTTGAGTTCCCAAACTCAGCAAGCAGACCAGCAAGCACGTGGTAGGAAACAAAGAGCAAGCCAACTTGTTTAGGGGAACCATATTTTGAGAACCCTTTCCCAGGGGTCATTCTAGCTTGTTGCCTCCAAGCAAGCCCTTGATCAGGGTGCAAGAGTCAAACGCCAGGATCAGGGTCTGTAGTCCTCACCAGTCTTGATAGCAAACCGTCTAAGTTATACGCGCACATCTGTGGAATTCCTTTACATGCACCATTTGTGTTTGTCTCGGATACTGAATGTTGACTGCTGCTGAGATCTGAATATGGGCACCAATTGTTTGGGTAGGGCATTGCCGGCTTTGTGTTCTACCGCTGCTGGCAATTTGCTTAGATCTGCCCCAAGTTGGCTTGCAGAAAAGGCTTTGGTTGGGTCTAGCTGGGTGGTTGAGGCTTGATTTGAGAGACGAAGGGTTGAGGGCAGGTGCTTGGTTGATCGGTTTCATTGCGAAGCCTTCTATTCGTGCCTCCGTTTTAACATGCGGAAATCCCCGTCTAGTTTGTGATCTAGTTTCCCAGGGCTCTTAGAATTACATGCCGTGAAAACGTGTCGCGCAGTCGCGGAATTTGACAGGCCGGGTGTTCTACGTCTTCTCCCAAACCGGGGTGCTGCTGGCCCAATTGCGGCGCCTTGTGACCGAGACTGCTCTGGATTGGGCCAGTGGACATACCAAACGAAGGCGTCAACTTGTAATCACAAGCTCCTGCACCAAATTCTAAGAAACCCTGGAATGATGATTCCCCCGTAAATACCAACAAACCATGGTTTCCCAGGTTTCAAAGTGGTGCAGGGTTTGGTCCATCCACAGTAGGAGCCGCAACTAATCCTGAATATGAATCCGGGGGTCATAGAGGCCTCAGAATTCCACATTCCGAAGCTTCGCTCCTTGTGGAGTCAGGGGATGATACTTCAGTTGAACGGGTCGGGTGTGGCCGTGTTCACCTGAGGTTGCCATTGGGCACTGCTGGCGCTTTTTTGTGCATGTGCTGTTTGGCTGGGCCCTCCTGGTGTGTTTGCACCATCAAAAGGGGTGCTAGAGGCATCCGTTTGGTGAATCCCGGCAGGGTTGCTCCAAACTTCTCACCAAACCACAAGGGTAGAAAAATGCGCTTGGGTATCGTTGCTTTCCTTTTCCAGGGGCCAAATGTCCACCCTTGTGATTGCGTGATTGTTGATGCGTGTTTTTTCAGTCCAATGTGTGTTTCCTCTAATGGCGATGTGTTCGATTTTGGACCCAAGGATTGGTTTGCGCGTGTTTATTCCAGAACCAAAACCCGGGGTCCGCTTGGCGCGGAAGGAAACCGCATCCAAGTCCAAGTCGCAATGGCCAGGACACGACGTGGGAACGGCCCGTGCTCCTTCCCGACGGAACTGTGCAGTTCTTTCCGACCGAGGACCGCACAATCCTGTGTGTGTGTGTGTGTGTGTCTGTGTCTGTGTCTGTGTCTGTGTCTGTGTGTCTGTGTGTGTGTGTGTGTGTGTGTGTGTCTGTGTGTCTGTGTGTCTGTGTGTCTGTGTTTGTGTCTCTGTGTCTGTGTCTGTGTTTGTGTCTGTGTCTGTGTCTGTGTCTGTGTCTGATAACTAAAAGTGGTCCTGGACCTTGGCCATACACTGCCACTCCAACCCACTCGTCAGGACACCTCACCCAGCGGTGGGAAAGCCCAGAAAAATATCGCACCGAGACGGATGGTTTCGGCGTTTGGTCAATACATGTTGCTTATTAGACAAGATGCCTATTAGACAATGCGTATCAAGAATGTTTGTTTCACGCTTCTGTCTACATGTGCATATGCACAAATACATACCATACATATATATATATATATATTACACAACCATGAGTGACACCCCAACGTGCATTGAGTTTTGCTCAACTGGATGCTGCCTCAGGGATAAGTTGCAAGAGTTGTTCGGGTTTGCGCCTTGGAGCAAGGCCTGGCCTGCTCATTCTCAGTCAAACACTGGAGCTACAACCTTTACGTTGTACTTGGTCACTTAGCTTTTCAAGCGCTACGTGACTTGATGTGGCTTGGCCGACCCTGTGAGGCGTTCTGCTCACTAGGTGCCAGTGAGCGAGGGTGTGCCTCAAAACCGAAATCGGACCGCTTGCTCGATGAAATTTTGAATGGCATCCAAGAGGAAGCAATTTGGATGGGTTGAAATCCAATGTTCCGAAGCGCCTATACCGGCATACCCCATGCCCTTTCTTGCTATCGTTGAATCCGAAAGCACTTGAAATCTGGAACAATCACCGACAACACTTTTTTCGCGGACCGCCCATGGCGCGGATTCGTTCTCTGTAAACCTTGATTCGTTGTTGGACCCTGCAGGTCCTAGAGGAATACTCGATTTTCCATGAAACGAAGCAGCTTTTCACTAACAACCTTGGATTCGTAAACTGGAAAATCGGATACTGCCTAATGAATGTTTGTTAATTTGAGGACACTTATGGAGTTATTGGTGTTGGAACTGCAGAGATGTCATGAACTATTTAATCAACGTAAGAATGGGTCCATTGACCTGCTCCTTGGACCATCCCAATCTGGCTTTCAAGATGCCCACCCTACAGCCTCGCTAGGCACCAAGCCGATGCCTGCTCCGGATGTGCGAGGCCTTCCGTCTCTAAACGATGGCTGAGCTTGTCAGACGATTTGGAGACTTTCCAGACTTCCTGTCCACCAACCTGGACCCCACCAGAGGCTGCTTTTTGAAAGAATCGTCTTTCAGGACCCTCAGTCAGATTCCAAGTGGAAGGGAGGGTACCAAATCGGAGGAGGTGCAAATCGCCAGAGCCACGGACGCATCGCTGGCAGGTTGGGTGTCTCGTTTCCTGCAGGTTGGGACTGACTTCAGGTTGAAACCAAACCGATCTTAACAAGTTGATGATGTCCCCCAACTCTTTGTTTGGGTTGGGAGCTTCCCTTTGCAGTCAATGGGGCCCCAATGAGCTATAACTGGTTTGTTAAACGTGGAAATCCACTGGAGGTACTGTGGATGGACAAAATCCTGCACCACTTTGAAACCATGGGAAACCATGGTTTGTTGGTATCCTCATTCCAGGCTTTCTGAACGGTGGTGCGAAAAGGATTTCGCAACCATCCACAGTGCGCTCCTTAGCCTCCGTCCCTGAGCCGGTCAGGCAAGGGCAAGCTGGGCTCGCTGCGGAGGACGGCGCAAGCGCTGAAGCCAGACGCCGCCGGGGCGGCCCGGAGTTGCGAACTGCGCGGTTGCGCAGTTCGCTCGCTTGCTGAGTTGGACCCTAGGCGTTCTGGGAAAATAGGTGGCCCTGGTAAATGGAATGAAACCAATCTAAACCTGTGCCATCTATTTCTAGCCAAGAAAACCTAAGAAGGACACCTATGTCCTGGACTCTATGCTTTGGTTTGCTGCCACGCCCTTGGCCAGAGAAATCCGCACATGGAAGAGGCGCTGGACTCAGTCAGTACCTTGCTGGAACATGATTTTGGTGGCACCCAACAAGTTCGACTGATTCACTAAACTTGCAAGCCACCAGACGGCCCGGCAAGTCTATGTTAGGTGGGAGGGCAGAGCTGGGAAATGTCCCTAGTTTTGGGTCTTCAAACGAGGCCCCGTTGCTCTTTTCCTAGGGTCCTAAAGTAGAGTGTAGCACACGGCAACAAGTTGCAAACGGGCCATGAAAGGCCGGGCCTTGTAGGAAACACCAATTTTTGGGGATTCCAAGTGGTGACACGGGGCCACGTACATGAATGCAGTGTCTGTTTCAGTGAATGCCTTGTGGGGACATCTAGATCGGTCCCATCCAAGTTATGAAAGGGGATGCCGAATTTCGCAGACACCTGCTGCGGAAGTTGCAGACAATTTTTGGATGGCTGTTGCCTGTTGGGGTAATTTCGTGCAGGACTACCTGTACTTGGTTTCCACATTTTGTGTGAACCATTTAAATGAGCTTAGATGAATTCCAGTTCAGCCGTCATGGTTGAGTTTTGCTCACGTGGAGCATGTCCAACAACCGAAGTTGTTTATTTGTGAGTCAAAGCTTACACACAGCAAAGGCAGAGTGTTTACAGGGTTGCCACTGCAGGAGCCAAGTTCGCTGCATGCGGTACTTCACGGACAGCAAGAAACACGGCTTTGTGAGTCGCAGGCATGACACTCTTGTTCGGCCTTCTTGAACTTCTTGACTTGATGACCAGGAAAACCCCGGGCATGCTGTCTGAACTGAGGAGGCGGAACTTCCTCACTCGTCCACAAGGACGGGACTGGGCACAGACCATGAGGTGAGCCCACTTCTGATCAGTGCGGAAGCGGTTCAACCTGTGCACCATGGGGAACACCCGGAGATTGCACCATCTACCCTCCCACCAATTAACATGCAACCTGACAGGGCATACTGGAAGACCAGTTTCCTTTTAAAGGGACCCCTTGTCGGGTTCCATGTGACTTGGTGGGAGGGTAGGGTCAGCTGACTTTCGAGTGTGGGGCCCCGGATTGCCAAGAGCCAGGGAAGGAACGCCTGAAATTGGCGCCTGCCGGTCGCCTGGGCAAACCTCTGGTGAGATGTTGCAGCTCCAAACTGTTCCCATGATATGGGTGTGGCTCAAAAACAGGGGGTTACGCAGGTTTTGGTCCATGTTTCCACTTACCAGGGTTCCATTTTGGTACCTGTTCTTTTGAGCCACAGCCATATGCATATGACATGGGGTTGTCTCCATGGGAAAACTCCATGATACGGGGTTGTCTGCATGGGGTACCATGAAATCCGTTCCAACCCCCACAAAGGGGACAAAGACACCCACACGATGGCCATTGTGGAAAAGACACGATGGTTTAAATCATCCGGGTTTTGATGCCATTCGGCATCGTGAAATATTTCTATGGAGCAATATGAGGGCTTGTGGGGAAAACATGATGCCCTTCAAAGTTGATGTCAAACACAAGCAACAACACAAGCACGACTGGAGCACGGCACCCAAAGTTGCCCGCTACGACTCATGATGTCTATTGATTCCATAGCCCCCCAAACCGATTCCTGTTGGTCAGTTCAGGGTTCTAGCCCTTTTCTGTGCGCAAGGACTATATACTGAATGCTATTTGAACCTTTAACCATTTTGCTGGAACATTGAAACCAAAGGAATTTTGAACACTCAAAGGGATGGCTTCTTCCACACACACACAAACACCCACGTTCGCTGTGTTTTTTGGTTTGCTTGGTTTGGTTAGTGTTTTTGGAGGGTACCTGCTCTTACCTTGGTTTGAACAGACACCAAGAGAAAAGCAACGCCGCCATTTTGGGGGGCCTATGTTTTTTTCATTATTTGGACATATTTGTTTAATAGCCCTTTCGCTCGTTTTCGACATGATATGCCAGGAGCGAAGCACAGCATGGGGCACTTTGCCCAGGCACCGAGACCCCGTTGACGAAGGGACCCGTGCCTCGTTCAGAAGGGACCGGCACCCCGAATCCCTAGTGAGCCAGGTGTTTCAATTCGGGGTTGACATTACAGGTGGCTGTGTGGTTGTCAATAGCCAAGGCTCACTTGTTTATTGTTTTGTTGTTTCTTCATTGGTGTTTGGGTGTTGCTGCTCTGTTTTGACGCTGCTGTTGCCATGAGCTAATGGAGGTTCAGCAAGTCTGGTTAGTTGAGTTGGCATACTGGGATGGGTTGTTGACGATTCAAGTCAACCCCTTGAGTATTTGTGCAGGTGGACTGGCATGTGTT